>NW_020869527.1:243851-283851 GCF_003789085.1 Penaeus vannamei | reverse complement strand
TATGTGCGTGTCGTATAACTGACTGTTGCGAATTTTGATATTTCTCGACCTGATTTATTTCGGTTTTTTTTTTTTTTTTTTTTCTTTTCTTTTTTTTTTTTCTTGTTCTTTTTGTTTTTTTTTTTTTTTTTTTTTTTTTTTTTTTCGTGTCTTGTTGCTAGTTATTGTTAATAATATTGTTGTAGTTATTATGATCATCTTTTTATTATTGATGTTATTAGTGTTATTATCTTATCATCATTATTATTATTGTTATTATATTATTATTGTTATTATTATTATTATTATTATTATCTTTATCATTATCCTCCTACTCCTCCGACTTTTCCTCTTCCTTCTCTTCCTCCTACTCCTCTTCATCCTCCTCTTCCCCCTCTTCCCTTTCTTCTCCCATTTCCTCCTTCCTCCTTCCTTTTTATTCTTAGTCTTCCATCTCAACCTCCGTCTCTCCCTCTCCCATTCCCTCTCTGTCAAACAAACAAACACAAACAAAGACACACACAAAGATACAAACAAACAAACAAACAAACGAAGTAGTTGCTTGGAAGGCGAGGAAAGCATTTGTTGACCCGGAGGTGATGGAGGGAGGAGGGGGGGGAGGGGGAGGGGGGAAGGGGTCGCCACCACACACACCACACGTCGGGGGCGCTTTTGCGTGCGCGCGCGTGCGTAGGTCATTGGTGGAGGGGGAGAGGGGGAGGAGGAGGAGGGAGGAGGAGGGGGAGAGGGGGAGGAGGAGGGGGAGGAGGGAGGAGGGAGGAGGAGGAGGAGGGAGGAGGAGGGGGAGGGGGGGAGGAAGGAGGAGGAGGGGGAGGAGGGGGAGGAGGGAGGAGGGGGAGGAAGAGGGGGAGGAGGAGGGAGGGAGGAGGGAAGGGGGGAGAGGGGGGAGGAGGGGGAGGAGGGAGGGAAGGGAGGGGGAGAGGGGGAGGAGGAGGAGGAGGAAGGGGGGAGGAGGAAGGGGGAGGGGGAGGAGGAGGAGGAAGGGGAGGAGGAGGGGGGAAGGGAGGGGACAGGGAAAGGGGGTAGAGAAGTAGGAGGAGAAAGAGAATGGGAGGCGAAGAAGATGGGTAAGAGATAGATAGATGGAGTAGATAGATAGGAAGTAGATCGATACAGATATAGATAGACCGATAGATAGAACGGAGGTAGAAAGAAAAGAGAGAGAGAAAAAAAACGAGAAGAGAAGAGAAATAGCGAGGGAAAAGAGAGAGAGAGAACTAGAGACAGAAAAATAACTAGAGACAGAAAAAAAGGAATTAGAAGGAAAGAAAGAGAAGAGAAAGAGAACTCAGAAAACGCAAGGAAATTTCTGTTGTTTCCATATTCATATTTCGTCTTCTCCTTTGAGGTGAGAAAAGAGAGCTGCGAGAGGAAGAGGAGGTGGAGGAAGAGGAAGAAGAGGAGAAGATTAGAGGGAAGAGGAGGAAGAAGAAGAGTAGGAAGAAGTGGGGGAAGAGGAGAAGTTAGAGGAGTAGGAGGAAAGAAGAAGTACGAAGAGAGGAGGAAAAGTGGGGGAAAGAAGAGAAGGAGACAGGAGGAAGGAAGAAGAAAGAAGTGGAGAAGGGAGAGGAGAGATGGGAAAGGGAAGGGAAGAGAGAACAGTAGGAGAAGAAGGGAGAGGGAGAAGAGGGAAAAGGAAGAGGAGGAGATGGTAAATGGAAGGGAAAAGGGAGAGTAGGAAGAAGTGTAGGTGGAAAGAGGAGATCGAAAAGAAAAGGGGCAAGAGGAAGAGAAGAGAAGAAAGATAAGGAGGAAGAAGAAGGGAGAGGAGGATAAGACGATAGAGAATAAGTAAGAAATGAAATATATTGATAAAGAAAAGGATAGTAGGGGGATAGGGTGTTGGGGGGGGGGGGTAGACAAGGGGTTGGGGGAGAAGCGTATTTTTGGAAGGTTACTTTGAAGGGGTGCCAAGGGGTGCCAAGGGGGCAAGCAAGGGGGGAGGAGGGGGGAGGGGGGAGGGGGTCAGATGGGGTGTGGGTAGGCTTTCTATTGTTTCTGATGGATCATATCTCCTTTTTTTTCCTTCCTTCTTTCCTCTTTTTTGTTATCACTCTCTATCTTTCTTTTTTTCTTCTTCCTCAACTCCTCTATGCTCTAGTCTCTATCTATATATCCTCTCTTCTGTTTGTTTCTCTGTCTTTCTCAGTCTGTCTTTCTCTCCTCTCTCTCCTCATCCTCATCTCTCTCTCGTCTACTCACATCTCCTCGATCTCTCTCTCGTTTCCTTCTTCTTCTCTNTCTTCGTCTCTCTCGCTCTCTCTCTTCAGCCTCTCACCTTCTCTCTCCTCATCCCGTCTCTCTCTCCAGTCACGGATAGAGGCCGGTCCCCTCGCGCTCCTCCCCTCTCTTAACCTCGCGTCCTACTCCCTCCGGTTGTGCGTCTCGCCTGCCGACCCCTCGCGGCTGTGCACTCCCTGCTCCTCAGGGGGCCCTCCCGCTCGCGGAGCTCCCTACCTCCGGGCGCTCCGCTGCTCGTGCTTGACGTCTCCTCTCCTCCCTAGTCGTCGCCATCGGAGCCGCTCCATCGTGCCTCCCGTCCCCGGGTCCGTCTCTCCGTCTCTCTCTCTCTTCTCCGTCTCTTTCATGTCTCTCGGGGGTCACTCTCTCTATCTATCTATCTATCTATCTCTATTCTTTTCTCCCTCTCTCCTCCCTCACTGCTAATAATAGTAAAAGGAACAAAATCAAAAATAGAATAGTAATTTTAAATCATACTGTGTTCTCTCGTCGCTTCATCTCGTCCAGTCTCCGATCTCGCGACACCTCTAGTCTCCGACTCCTCGTCCTCATCTCTCTCTCTTCTCTCTGCTCTTCTCTCTCCTCTCGTCTATCGTCTCTGCTCTCTCTCTCTCTCTCTGTAAATGATAGTAAAACAGAAACCAAAATCAAAAGGTAATAGTAATCTTTACCATGACGTAAACACAGGAAAAAAAGATTAACAAAAAGTACCAAAGACAGTAACTATAAATACCAATACCCTCACTATCATAACTATCTTTACACACTTTCACAGAGACACTCCGAAAGAATCCTTTCTCCATTCAGCCACCCTTGTTGCATCGACATTGCACCACACAACAATGTTCAAATGAAGCCTAAATGAGAGAGAGAGAGAGAGAGAGAGAGATCCCCCGCACTAGAGCAATGACCCCCCCTCCCCTCCCTCCCCCTCCTCTCCCTCTTCCTCTACCCCCTCCCCCCTCCCCTCTCTCCCTCTACCCCTCTACCCCCCTCTCTCCTCCCCCCTCCTCTCCTGTACCCCCTACCCTCTCTCCTCCCCCCTCCTCCCCTCCCCCTTCCCTACCCTCTCTCTCCTCCCCGTCCTCTTTCGTGAATATGTCTATGAGTATTATAGATATATCTTATTATGTTATACTGATTATCTTTTTTTTAGTCTTTTTTTGTTGGGTATTAGATTTTGTTATGTAGGTATGTTTGTATTTTTTTTAATTCTTTTTTGTTTGTTTTGGTATTAAATTTTGTTATGTAGGTATGTTTGTATTATTTTTTATTCTTTTTTTGTTTGTTTTCGTATTAAATTTCGCTATGTAGGTATGTTTATGTGTGTCTATTGTATGTGTTATTTTGCGTATTGGATTTCGCTGTGTAGGTATGTTTACGTGTGTCTATTGTATGTGTTATGTACTGTGTGAATTTGCAGGTGTTATATTGTATAAATTATTATGTGGGAATTATCAAGGGAAAATGATGAAAAATAATATACATCAATTGATTCACAGTATTTATTAATAGTTATAATGGGGACAAATGTAGTGGTGATGATGATGATGTTGGTGATGATGATGGTGATGATAACAAGGGTCATTTTCATCCTCATTGCAGTTAGCTATTCTAGAAACTATCTTCATTTCTCATAATAATAATAATAATAATGATGATAATAATAATGATAACAGTATTGATAATGATAATAGTAATAATAATAATAATGATGAAAATACAATTGATAATAATGAAACAAACATAATAATGATAGTAATCATAATACCAATAACAGTAATGATAATATTACTACTAATGATAATGATAATAATGGTAAATATGATAATGATAACAGTAGTAATAATAATAATGGCAATAATGACAATAATAATAAAACAACAATTATAATGATAATCATAATAATAATGATAAAAATTACTACTATTATCATCCTTATAATAATAATAACAATAATAATAGTGATAATAATAACACCAATAATAATAATTATGATAATAAAGATAGTGATAACAATAAAAACATGGTAACAATCTTAATCCTAAGATTTATAAAAATAACGAAAATAATAATAATCATTAATATAATGACTATTACAATGGTGACAATAATGACAACAACAACAAAACAACAACAACAATAACAAGTCATGATAACTGAATCCTTTATGACAATTATCATCTTGATCAAAATATAATACAGGCTAATGACTCATAAACAAAACGAAAAAAACGAACACAAACACATTTAGATTAATGAAAAGGACAAAAATATATACATATATTTGAAACTTATAAAATAAGGATGCATTCTTTCTCCTAATATAATGTACTGAGTGAACGATAGACAAAAAAAGAAAAAAAGAAAAATGAAAAAAAAAACATAACTTATTGAATGGAATACAAAAGTCTCCCTTGGAATCACTGGTTTTCTTTCACTATTTGTAAGATTTTTAAAAGTCTTTTTCTCTCTCCTTTTTTCATATATTGTCTTTTCTCTCTTCTTTTTTTCATCTACTTTCTTTGTCTCTTTTCATCATCTGCTGTCACTTCCCCTCTTTCTTTTTCTCTCCTTGTTATGTCTTTTCTCCCTCCATTTTTTCATCTATAGGTTTTCTCTCTCTATCTATCATCTACCGTCATTTCTCTCCTTTCTTCATCTACTGTCTTTTTTTCCCTCTCTTTTCTTTCATCTAAAAATAATTGCCCTTTCTCTCTCTTCTTTCCATCACTGTCTTTCTCCTCTTCCTCTTTCCCTTCCTCCATTCACTACACTTTCTTCAACAGCCTTTCAAACCTCCTGAAGGCAACCTCAACGACCTCCCACTTCCACAGGAGAAGGACTAGAGCGAGGACCTGCGCCAGGAAGGGCCCCAGGAACAGACCCCACTGTGCGAGCTTCTTGTTATACATAGCTATCTGAGGAAGGGACAACAACAGCCAGAAAAAGGTATTCACCATCATCAGACCTCGTTTCCTAGTCATGGAGAGCGCGTATAAAAATGCTATTGGGATCGGATAGAATAACATTCTGGGCCAGGACATGATTTTGTTTCCGTCGACGTACATTTTGAGACTCATGATGTAATTGGTAATTAGGATGAATGCGGAGCCTCCTGCCATCCAGCTTACTTTGTACACGTTTCCCACCATTGCTAGAGAAACCACGCGGCCACCTGGAAAGAGAGAAGGGAATGAGAAGAGAAGATATCTATTGTGCTCTAAATCGATGTTACATTCTTCAACTGTTTTGATATGTTTCGATCTGTTTTGACTTTGAAAAATCATGATGGCAATAAAAAGAATATGAAATAGATAACAGAAGCGGTATGTAAACATCACAATCGCTCCTTGAATCCTTAAATCCGGGTTGAGTCACGGTTTAGCGCGCCGAAGAAAAAAAACAAACAATACCCAAGAAAAAATGTTTACAAAAAATGACAAATAAATAAATATACACATAAATAAAAAAAAAAAAAAAAAAAAAAAATTACCCAATTCGCATCGATGGGATAACAATCACCAGAAAATCAGTGATCTTGAGTTTGTCATGTTCTTCTTCGAAATATTCCTTCCTGATGTAACAGACGACGGAACACACGGCCATTGACACGCAAAGAGACGCCAAGGCAAATATCAGATAGACTGTGACAAAGAGAGAAAGAGATGGGAATTAATAAAACTTTCAATGTAATTAATAAATATAATGCATATAAAAAGAGGAAGAGGAGGAGGATAATAACATTTGATTATAATAATAATAAATAATAATAATAATAAGATAATAATAATAATGATAATAATAATAAGAAGAAGGGCAGCAACACCAAATATAAATGTATTTATGATAATAGTAGACGATAATATTGATAACAAAAATAATAATGATAACAATGATGATGGTAGTAGTAATACCAGTAATAATAATAATGATCTTGACAATGATGATAACGATGATAATGATAATGGTGAAGATGATGAGAATAAGTATAATAACAATAACAACAACAATAATAATAACATAATAATAATAAGGTGATGTAGAAGAAATAACAATAACAGAAACAAAACTACAACAATAAGAACACTAATAATAATTTTACTATTATTATTACTTCTACTAATAATAATGATAATGACAATGATAATGAATAATAAAATAATTAATAGTAATAGTAAAAACAATAATAGTAGCAATTACAACAACAAAAATAATATCAATAACAACAATAATAATAATATGATGATAATTTCAGGATGAAGAGAGAGGGGAGTGAAAGAGAGAGAGAGAGAGAGAGAGAGAGAGAGAGAGAGAGAGAGAGAGAGAGAGAGAGAGAGAGAGAGAGAGAGAGAGAGAGAGAGAGAGAGAGAGAGAGTTAGAGATAGACATACACATAGACACAGATAAAAAAAAAAAACATAGACAGACATACAAATAGACAGACATATAAGAGGGAAATGTGTATAGAAATATGGAGATAAAATGCATACTGAACAGTCATTAAAGAAAATATGTACTTACAATCCAAAGAGTCAATAGTACTGTCCCACCAAAAATGGAGGATGAGATATGTCTGAAAAACAACATAGTGTTCGTGTGATTATAAGTCTCATAATGGCATGGTTTTATTAAAATGGATATTAGCTAATTCTAGTGGAGTTGAATCTTCATAAAACACGAATTAAAGAGAAATTCAATCAGTTTTATCATTTAATTTCTCCATGAAAGTTGATATTAATTTTCATGTAATTCTGTGGTCTTTGAAAACACGACTTTTCCTTGTTCAGAATTTAAATACAAAGTGATTTTTTTTCTTTTTAACTGAAGTATCGCTTAAGGCAAATCGCCCAAATCGTTAAAATTTATTTTCGTGCATATCTTAAGCAGGAATTAAAATAAAACAAAAACACATAAGATAAACCACAATTTGTTTTTATTAAACTAATATAGTTCTAATAATACAATAAAGTGACTTTTCTTTTTACCTGAAGCAGCAATTTAAAAAAAAAACATAAAATAAACCACAATTTGTTTTTATTAAACGGATTTAGTTCTAATAATACAGTAAAGTGACTTTTCTTTTTACCTGAAGTATCGCCTGAGGCAGATCGCCCAAAGTACACTGGAAAAGCTTCATCACAGACACCCAGTACTCTGCACTCCAGCTGGTAGGTGACTTCAGCCACTCCAGGTGCCTGAAAAATTACGTTTTGTGATTTGGTGGTGAAGATGATGCTTTGTTGGAGTGACGGCCGGTGTGGAGTATGGTTTGGCCTCCTTAGTGTCTGTGAAGTGGAGTTGTCTTAGCAAGAATATAGACACTGTCTCTGTCTGTCTCTGTTTCTGTTTCTGTCTCTATCTCTGTCTCTCTGTTCTGTTTCTGTCTCTCTCTGTCTCTCCTCTCTCTCTCTTCTCTTTCTCTCTCTCTCTCTCTCTCTCTCTCTCTCTCTCTCTCTCTCTCTCTCTCTCTCTCTCTCTCTCTCTCTCTCTCTCTCTCTCTCTCTCTCCTTCTCTCCTTCTCCTCTCTTCTCCTTCTCCTTCTCCTTCTCCTTCTCCTTCTCCTTCTCCTTCTCCTCTCCCTCTCCCTCTCCCTCTCCCTCTTCTCCTCCTCTCCCTCTCTCCTCTCCCTCTCCCTCTCCCTCTCCCTCTCCCTCTTCTCCCTGTCCTTCTCCCTCTCCTTTTCCCCTTCTTCTTCTAGCTTCTTCTAGGGTGAGAGAGAGAAATTCTAAAATGTTAAATGTATTTTTATCATCGCTTGTTTTTAATATAAGCTTCTTGATGCTCCAGACATTTCCCAATTCACATACACTTCTTATCTATCTCCCCAAAAATAGAAATATCTATAAACATAGGCATAGAAAAAGGGGGGTGGCCAAGGGACGACCACCCGCCCCCCTCCCACTCTGGAATGGAAGGAGGGGGACCCAACTTCTGCCCCCCCCCCTCCCCCCCACACACACACTCCTCAACTTGCGAGGACATTCCCTGTAAATATACAATTAGTGCAATTCTTTAGTTACCCCTTGTTGGGAACACTGAGCCCATGCAGCTGAGATGGCAGATACAACTTAGTCTGATGATCAAGATGAAATAACCATTATGTTCAGTATTATCTAGATAAAAATGTCTTGATATTCTGTACCCCGCCATATCCACAAAACCTTATATTTTTTTTTTTTTGGGGGGGGGACCTTCTTTACCCCCCCCCATTTCAAAATACTTTCCTACGTCTATGTATAAAGAGGAGATAAAACTTTAAAAATCGTAGCGAAAGACAGGATGGCATCAACAACAATAGAAGAAAAAAATGAACATAAACTCACCAGGACAAAGTGCTGTAACCTGGGATTAAAATGCGCAATATAATCAACATTTTCTTGCAGTCTGACCTCTGCGGCTGTCTGTTGACTTCGTGTCTGTTTAGGAAAAGGGAGAGAAATAGTTAGTGTGTGTTTATTCTTACATAAAATTAATGTCCGCTTGTAGAATTTAATTATAACTTCTTTATTGCAAATGGAGGAATTAATAATCTTCTAAACACAGACGATCTGTAAGTATTGATAACATCCTGTACAGAATATTTGTAGCAAAAGAATTATTCGTTCTCTCTAAATTGTGGATCAACTTAAACTCATCAGTAACCATACAATAAATAGTTAATTAGGTATAAGTAACAAAGTACATCATTACCGAATAGATAGGAACAAATTTTAATTGTCAATTATTAACAGGTCGATAACAATTATTGCGATTACAGATATCAAATAGAACTTACACTAGCATTGTTAAAAAAAAAAAATGTTTAAATAATGTTATTGTTACTATAATGTTTATTATTACTAAGAATATCAGTCATAACAACTATCAATATCACCATTACTACTACAACTACTTTCAATTCCCAAACCCAAAACCAAACAAAAATATTAACCCAGCGTTCTCACGTCCAAAAAAAATCGAACCAGAATTTTAACCCAGCGCTCTCCCAGATCCACCAGCCACCTACCTCATGTAATCAAACCAGTTAGTGATCCACCCAGCGAGGCAAAAGATGGCTAAAGTGACGGATCCATACAGGACCGACTCTCCTCCCCTCATGAGGTGTAGGCTCGCGACGGATCCTGTGAGGATAACGTTGGATAACTGCGCCATTCCTCCGGCGAGTGGCTCCGTGCAGTCCAACATGGCGGCGGCAGAGAGGGCTGGTCACCGCTGCGAAAAATGATCGAACGAATGTAACTTGTGGTTTCTGTAGACCATGGATTATAGGTTTTATGATTTGTAAAGAACTTGAATTATGAATTTCATAACTTGTATAGACCTTAAATTACAACTATAACTTGTATAGACCATAAATTACAACTGTAACACATAAAGCCCTTGAAGTATAGTTCTATAACTTGTATAGACCAAAAAACGATAACTATATCTTGAACAGCTCTTGAATTATAACTAAATGACTTATGTAGACTTTGAATTACAACTTTTATAAAAAAAAACCTTGAAGTATAACTATCCTACTTGTATAGACCTTGAATTATAACTTTTGAGGTTGCATAAACCTTAAATTATAACTTTATAACTTATATTTGGATTACAACTTTATAACTTATGTCATTTCAATTACAACTACTTAACCTAGGGGTGACGTTTTAAATTTGCCGATAAAAGGTCGTAGCTCTTAGGTTTGGTCATTTTAAAAAAATGTCGTATCTTAAAATAATAGCAGTAAATTGCCTCTATTGTTAATTACCTCTAATTATTAATCATCAATTACCCATTAATTATTAATTACCTCTAGTGTTTTTACTTATTTGTAACTTCCTTTGCGCTTAACTGGAGATTTTTTGAGTTAATAGAAATTTGTTTGTCTTCCGTACATGTGGTATAGTTGCATGTATGTATGTGTATGTGTGTGTGAAGGGCGGAGTGTGGCAATATTTTCAGTTTGTTCCGTACAGAGGAACAATTTAAAAAATATGGGAGTATTTTTTGGATATATTAAAAATTTGTCAAATAGGAGAGATCGAGAGAGAAAAAAATTATAAAATTAAGGAAGGTGACTGAACGAAAGAGTAATATATGAGTAAGGGAAGAGAATAAAGTAACAAAAATAGATATGAGAAAACTGGTAGATACAGAAAATACAACATAAAGACTTAAAATATTTAGTCATTTCAAATCCAGCACTCGTGAAATATTTATGACACCTATCCATAAGTTTGTCATGTCTTTTTTTGATATGTCCGTTTTCTTTGTAAACAGGAACGTTTTAGAAAATTAAGGCTACTTAAAAACATGATTTGACACGATTCCAAGAAGATATTTCGCTGTCTCTTCAGAACTTCACATCCATCGCCTGGGTTATCAATGTTTATTTCAACAACCCATACCAGTTAATAAAAAAAAGGAAATTAACGTACGCGTGCAGTTTTTTTTTTTCTCTTCCTTCCATATATATTTAGATACAATTGCGAAATAATTCCTTAACATAATATATTAACCAAAGACGATAACATGTATACATTGTGTGTGTGTATGTGTGTGTGTATTTACATACGCACGCACGCACACGCAAAAACATACGTATATCCTATGTGTATGTGTGTGTATATATATATATATATATATATATATATATATATATATATATATATATATATTATATATATATATATATATATATGTGTGTGTGTGTGTGTGTGTGTGTGTGTGTGTGTGTGTGTGTGTGTGTGTGTGTGTGTGTGTGTGTGTGTGTGTGTGTGTGTGTGTGTGTGTGTGTGTGTGTGTGTGTGTGTGTATGTGGTGGTGTGTGTGTGTGTGTGTGTGTACATTTACATACATATATACATATATTCTTACCAAGCCTGTTGCACTTCTAAAATATCCTTTATTTTCACCACAATCCAAGTAATTCAAAACTGTAAACATGGCGCGATCCGATGCCAGTCCACTAAACAGCAAATAAATATACATTCACCATACCTTTTCGACTAAAAATTAAACAGAAATGAGAGATATACAATACCCATAGGTCAGCTTACCTCTTAATTACCTGTGAATGGTGTGACTATTGAATATATTCACTAAAAGCACTCGATATTTCCACGACCAATGCAATACAAGGTACTAATATTTTTGTAAACGAATTTGATGAGGAGATAACGGTTCAGAGAAACGGATAAGATACTTTTTTTATCAGATACCTTATCAGACTTAAGACTTTTTGCTATTGACTTTTATTATCTTTATCATCTTCACTATCATCATCATTATTATGGTTATCTGAATTTGTGTATCATTATTACATCTTTTATTGTAATTTCCACACGCATCATATGTGTATTTAAGCGTATGCAACAGGAACAACGGAGGGAAGAACAAGAAAACACGAATATTCTTGTGTTTTCTTGTTCTTCCTTTCGTTGTTCCTGTTCGTTCGTAGAATTCCACACATTAAACGTATGTAAACACCTAAAAAATGATATACGTACAAGTAGTATATCTAACCCAGTATAAAGATGAATAGATAAAGATATTAGGCAGAAACTGATAAGGATTTAGTGTGTGTGTGTGTGTGTGCGCGCGTGTGCGTGCCCGTAACGTGTGCGTGCGTGCGTGTATGTGCATGTGCATAGATGTAAGATATATTCAAATCGAAATTTTACATTACAACAAGTCATTATCATCAACTGATAATAGTTGAAAAGGAGGAAAAATCCGTCCACTTGAATTCAAATGACGCATTATTTTGACAATACTAACGGTCTTTTTTTATGTGTGCTGCACCTCTCATCAAGTTAAGTTTCTTGTGTGTATAGAAACACAAATTGAATGAATTGTACTTATGAAAGTTGCCTTGTAAGATCGTAGAATGACAAGGAGTCAAAAAAAAAAAAAATTAATCTGAAATAATGAAAACGAATTGGGTAGGCTCAGGTTTACGAATTCAACTGGGTACATTTTTTTTATAAAGGAAGAGTATTATCATTACATTGGAAAATTGTATAATTAAATTGAAAAATTGCAGGATTCAAAATAAATATTGCAGGTGGTAACAAGGGCAAAGAGTTCACAAGATTCCGATATCATAAAAAATATAATAATGAAACTAATAATAATGATGAATATCATCGTAATAATGCTGGAACATAATAATAATGCTCTAATAATAGCAGAATTATAATAATATAATAATAATAATAAATTAATAATAATAATAATAATAATAATAAAATAATAATAAAATAAAATAATAATAATAATAATAACAAATAACAAAATAATAATAATAATGAAATAATAAATAATAATAACAACATAGATAAGATAATAATAGCAACAATAACAACAATAAATTTAAAAACAAACAAGAAATGAAATATTAATGTATAAAACCGCTATTCCAAATTTGGTACATAATGGCCAATACGTTCAAGTAAATTTCTAGCCAAACTGTGATTTCTCTATATTCATCTCCAGTAATGATGCCGAATTCCCCTCTCAGAATGAAGGAAAAGCAGAGAGAGGTGATTACTGAATGAGAGGGAGAGAAAGAAATGAGAGGATTGAACAGTGAATTAGAGAGAGAGAGAGAAAAAGAGAAAGAGAGAGAAAGAGAGAAAGAGAAAAAGAGAAAAGAGAAAAAGGGAAATAGAAAAAGAGAAAAAGAGAAAAAAGGGAAATGAGAAAAAGAGAAAAAGAAAAGAGAAAAAGAAAAAGAGAAAAAGAGAAAAAAGAGAAAAAAGAAAAGAGAAGAGAAAGAGAGAAAAGAGAAAAGAAGAGAGAAAAAGAGAAAAAGAGAAAAAGAGAAAAGAAGAAAGAGAAAAAGAGAAAGAGAAAAAGAAAGAGAAAGAGAAAGAGAAAGAGAAAGAGAAAGAGAAAGAGAAAGAGAAAGAGAAAGAGAAAGAGAAGAGAAGAGAAAGAGAAAAGAGAAAGAGAAAGAGAAAGAGAAAGAGAAAGAGAAAGAGAAAGAGAGAGAGAGAGAAAGAGAGAGAGAGAGAAGAGAGAGAGAGAGAGAGAGAGAGAGAGAGAGAGAGAGAGAGAGAGAGAGAACACAAGACAGAGAGAGAGAGAGAAGAGAAATGAAAGACAAAAAAAAATAATAATAAAAAATAATTGAGAATATTGTAGAAGTTTGCTAAAAGGAGGAGCTAGCAACAGACATAGGCAAAGTATTCTGCGAAATCATGAGTGCTTTGCATAAAACTAACATTTGTGGCAGCAACATTCTAAGAGCGGATGTCATCAAAACTACTCATCATTTTCATATCAATAGTTGATTAATTTCAAAAGAATGAGTTTTGAAAAAAAAAATAAATAAATAAAAAAAAAAAAATAAAAAAAATAAATAAAAATGAATACAAAATAATAATACATAATGATAAAAATACATTTGACCAGTACATTACCTTGAGGCTTTCCAAACAGTCAATGTGTAAAAATATGCTCAAGTTTTCACCAGTTAAATCATTCCTTTTTATTCTCCATTTATTCTTTACCATATTATGTTTTAACTATATTCCTTTTATTTACTGGAAATGAAGATGTACTTTACAACAGGGGATAAATAACAGGTTAATTAGAGGGTGAAGATAATTATGTTATAACTGATAGGTTGGAATACCAATTATCTTAGGAGTAACAGGTTGATGATAAAAATTAATTAAAATAAAAATTTTATTCAAACAAATTGCATCTATTCACTCATTGGCAACCTGTCAAATGTATCCTTGCCTTAATAAAGATATAATAAACATAATTATTTCTTCACCACACTAAATATTTTATTTCTCGACTCTATATGTAGTATAAAGCAATGAAAAATGTATTTAATAATTTCCTAAAATCCACCCACAATGTCAAAAAACAAAGGTTATCAAAACAAGACACTTAAAGAGATTTTCATATTTTTAATGAAATATAAAAATGTACAAAAGTTTTATAGAAATATGAAGATAATTTATATCCACAAGTGTATAAAAATATGAAAAAATTAAATGTATGTACGTTTTATCTAGACATTAGTCATGGATTGAAGAAGAGAACAGAAAAGAATAAAATAAAACAAATAAAAAAAAAACAAAGCAAAATAAAAAGAGGGCAAAAGATGAATAAAAAAATGCGAGGACAGAAACACACAAGAAAATATATATATAAGGGATTAGGCAATCTACATATGTACAATCAATGTGTTCCGACATCTATCAGCAAAACCTCAACATTATCCTGAAGAGTAAAATAATATACATTTTTTTTCTACATGTCAAACAGATCTAAATGAAATGCATCGAATGATAATGGGCAAAATAAATAATTTGAAATTGATCTGCATGCTAAATTCACAAGACCAACCTATTTCCTCTAGTTCTTCAGGAAAATGTTAGAGAGACCTAGGATTTATTTCTTATCATTACCTCTTAGCTAATGTCTAACTAACCTATCAAAATAAAGACCATATTAAAAACTCGGTAAAAAGTGTTTTTTCTTTTTTCTGCTTCTTTTTTAGCCTTTCAACTAAATGTACCTAACTTTGCATTCAAAGTTTTTTAACCGTGTCTCGGAATTAAAACAAAAGATAAAGAAAAAGGTGACCTCAATCATGTCAAAAACTAATACAAGATAATATGTTGACACACACACACAAGCTACTGTGTCTTGCATTCGTCGGATCTGGCGGCAGGTTGAGGAGGCTTTCCTCGAAGGCCGATGCTGGCACGGGTCATGCGTCTCTCACTGGGTCTGATTGGGCTGTTTGTGCTCAATGATTTCAGGGGGCCACCCACCTATGAAGGAGAAAACCAACAGTTAATACCTATCTTAAAATCCTTTCTAGTTAAATGTCTATTTTACCAACTTGGGAGCTTCATTTCAACAACTTTAGACTGATAATATGACTTGCTTTTTCTCTTTTCAATCAAGAATTAGACTATAATGTGTAACACCTGATATTTTACAGACCTGTGACTTGTCATTAGAATCGTACTTCTTGACCAGAGTAGTTGATCTTCTCATCACCCCTGGGCTCTCTGCACCGGAAGGAAGGTCATTCAGACCTGGGTAAAAAGAAAAAAAGGTTGAAAAGGATTACGATTAAGCATGCAAAAATAATAAGCTTTATTATCCAAGGACTGTGACCATCCGTATTTCATTTCAGTGATGCATTCATTCCCTTTAAAACTAATCTATCCCATACTCATGCAGAGCTTTGTTAACTCTTGCTCTATCTTGTCCATTTATTCATTTAAATGCGGATCAAACCACAAAATCACACTTTACATTTCCTAGCCTTCTGGTTCATTAAGCTTGAAAAACCATCTTACTCTCATTTTCATTACATTTCACTATACATCAACACCAATCCTCTTTCTACTTCTTACCTTGCTTTACTTTTGATGGAAGGCCTTCAACAGCGGCCTCAGGAGATTCTGGGATAACAGTGGATTTGCGCTTGCGTTTCTCCTGGCTCATGGAGGTCGATGCGCAAACTCGCTTCAAGGCACGCTTCATTTCATCATCATCTGCAACCAAGGACTTCCTCCCCTGAGACTGAAGCACCTCTGGAAGAGAATTTTCATCGACAGTCTGAATGAGTGAACGGCGGGTCCTCACTCCAGACGGCTGCTGGCTCTTGTTAGCAGGAGGTATCTTCATAGTCGATGCCATGCGTGTTACTGCTCTTGATTTCACTTGGGGCATGTCCGACAATCTCGGTTCCTGGGTCTGCGAGCTTCCTATGACTTCAGGACTCTCCAGCGCCTCAGACCTTTGGGTGACCTGCATGGGATTGGCCAGCTGAGGGGATGACTTGGCTGGCTTCAAAACAGACTTCTGGAGGTCCTGGGCCTTATCTTGGCTCTGTTCTGCCTTCAACTTTTTGATCTGTGCTTGCAGAAGCTTAACCTTGGATTTCATGTTGTCGTTAGCTTCTTCTAGGTCGTGCATTTTTTTCAACACCTGAAAAAGCATTGAAATATAAATGTAAGCAATAATGACAGACTGTATTATAATGTTACAACCATCTTCCTCCAGGATATACATGCCCTGTGCTTTGTAAATACTTTTTTATACAATGGTCATAAGAAGCAATCACAAAGTTCTAAACAAAAGTACTCAATCGTATTCTAACGACAACTGGACTGACCTCAATCTGCTGGCTTGCCTGTTGTTCTGCTTCCCCATTCTTTTCATTAAAACGTTTCTGCCAGTGTTCCACCTCTTGCTTGGTCTCCTCCAAGTTTTTACGGCACTGTGTTGCATCTGTGTCTGTTTCTTTCACCTGCATTAAAAGGCATTGAGCTCTATTAGCAAGCAGTGAGCCAAAGAAGACTGCAGAAAATGTCTTCCAAAATCATATGCATGTCTTTCTGTATTCATTATTGGATTTTTATTAAAAAAAGAAAGAAAATTTTCTTTTCTTTCACTAAAGGACAAAAATGGTGCAACATAATCAAATTTCGTCAAACATAAACCAGGAATATGCATAACAAATAAATTGACCATATCTCTGTTATGTCACCTTTTCCTTCAGCTGTTCCACTTCCTCTTCCAGCTGTTCCACATGCTTCATGCACTCCTTCAGTTCACTCTCCTTCTTCCTGCCGATGTTCTGGACGAGGGAGAACTTGGCGCGGAGTGAGTCGAGGTCTGTGCGGGATTCCTTGACCAGAACCCCCAACTCTTCAATCTGAGGGTTAGAAAGAGAGGCCATGTGATTCATATAATGCCAAACATATTCTTGTGTGTGCAGGTGCAAATGCAAATACAGAAATACTTGAAATATACAAGAGCTATGACAATAATAACAATAATAATTGTCATAATAATAAGAATAACATAACAATCATTTAAAAAATTCCTGGATCTGGATCAACACCAGAATTTCATTGCATCTAAGTTGGGCTAAGACACCACTGGTAAAAAATTCATAAAGATCTGTTATAACTTTTTGAGTTATTCTGCTAACCAATGAAAAAACAAATCAGTGCTACCAAAAACACAACCACTGTGTCAGAGCTAATTATACCACCAAACACAATTTATGCACATGCTCCAGAATATCAAATATGACTTACAAATGCCCCACATTAGCTTACAAAGTATGAAACTTTTCAGATACAAAAAATCAGATCTGCCAAAATAAACTGATTAAAACATACCATCTCTTAAAAAGAAAAATCATTGCATCCAGAATAACAAACAAACCAACAAAACACAAACAACCACATATTTATTTAAAAGTGGGAGCTAAATCTACCTTGGCTTCTTTTGATGTCACAGACTTCTCTAACTTTTCAGCAGATGCTGCTTTATCCTTGAGCTGTGACACCTCTACCTGTAGGGCTGCTTTATCCACCATCAGGCTTGTTGTCTGCAAAGGCAAGAGAGGAAAGAAACACATTAAAATAGATTCTCAACCCATCCTCATAACTTTACAAAATTTAAAAAGCTGAAGACAATGCAACCATGTATTGAATTATAAGTACTGCCCAAACTAGGTGACTATAATGTACAAACCTCTGACAGCTTGTTAGTGAGGTTGTCCTTAGCAACCTGAAGCTCCTCATTTGCAGTTTGCACTTCATCTTGCAGCCTGACAACCTCCTTGTTAAGTGAGGCTTCCTCCTGCTGCTGTCGTCGTCGTTCTCTCGTCTCTGTCCTAACTGTTGCTTCAGTTCTGCCAGGTTGTTCTGCAAAGTTGCAATGGTCTCCTTCTGGGATGCAATTTCTTGCTTGGATGCAGTAATCTCTCCCTCCGCATCAGCAAGGCGAGATTTTGCAGCCTCTAGTTCTGACATCACATCAGTCTTCTCCTTTGACAAGTTTTCCTCACGTGACTGAAGATTTTCATAATCTTGCTTCAGTTGCTCCTTCTCTTTCACGAGTTGTTCCTTCCCTGTTGCCCATTCCTCTTTTTCTGATCTTAATAATTCTACATCTGTGCTCAGCTTCTCCTTTTCTTTCTGTTGTTCTTCATTTTTGTTCCTCAGTTCCTCATTCTCCAACAGCAGTGTTTCCTTGAGTGATGTCACCTGCTTGAGCTCTACAGTTAGCTCTTCAATGTCCATGCTGCTCTGTTCAGCTAAGGTAGCCAACTTTTGCTTTTCAATTACGATCTTTTCATTCTCTAACTTCAGACTCTCGACTTGTGACTGTTCCTGTTCCTTCTGCGAAACAAAGGAGTCAATTTGACTCTGCAGGCTTTCCCTTTCCTCCTCAGTTTCCTTGCTTTTTTCTTCCAGCAATGCTCGGTCTGATAACATCTGCTGCTTCTCTAGAGACAGCTTTTCATTTTCTTGATGTAGATTGTCCTTGTCAGATGCCAAGTCATCCTTTTCCTTCATAACAGCTTCATATTTGGACTGAAGCTGTTCCTTTTCAGAAAGTACTTGTTCCTTTTCAAGAACAACTGAATCCTTCTCTGACTGCAGTTCTTCATACTCCTTCAAGCACTTTTCTTTTTCTGCCACAGTTGTCTCCAGCTTTGCAACCAGCTCCTGCATTTTACTGGCAAGTTCATCTCGCTCAGATGAAGCACCTTGTAGTTGTTCAGAAAGCTTGTTATTTTCCTCTTCCATTTTTTCAATTTGCTTGATATATTCCTGACATTCTGTCTGGTGCTGATTTACTACATCCTCCAAATTCTTCATTGTGTCTGTCAAGGACTTCTTATCATTTTCTATTTCCTCTCTTTCTTTTGTACTATCTTCATGCAGCTTTTTAAGCTCATCATATTTCTTTTCCAGCATTTCATTTTCAGTCTGGAGGTTTTCATATTTTTCTCTTAACTTCAACAGTTCCTCTGCATCCTCTTGACTCTGGTTCCTCTCCTGTATTGACCCCTTGAGCTCCTGGTTCTCCAAAAGCAGTGATTCGTTCTGCAGCACCAGTTCAGTGTTACGAGCAATCAACTCTTTGTTGCCAGAGACAGCCTCATCCAGCCGCTGTGACATGGTCAAGCCCTGAGTATCCAGGTCCTGTTTCTCCATCATGAGGTCATCCAGCTGCAGTATCATTTCTTCCTCCTTCTTGGTCAGGGTCTCGTTGTCTGAGGTGAGAACGTCATTGCGGCAGACTAACTCATTGATCTGGGTACTCAGGTCCTCGATGGTGCCAGCCAGTTCCTCATTGCGGCTGATGAGGAGGTCGTTCTTAGTGGTCAGCTCATCGTTCTTGGAGCTCAGCTCCTCATTCAGGAAAGCAAGCTCTTCACTCTTTTTATGGCTGTCTTCTAGTTCCTGTAATCTGTTCCTATTGTCTGCTACCTCTTGAAGTTCTTTTTGCAGGGTGCTATATTTTTCCTTCAGGTTATTATGCTCCTCTTGCAGTCTGCATCACAAGGTAATGTAAAGTATTAGAAAATAAAGCTAAAAACATAAGTGATCTTTACAATATTATTATTCATCTTTCAGAAAGAAAAAGAAAGAAACAAAGAAGAAAAAAGGGGCTGAAAAGAGGTAAGTACCCTCTGTTAATTATACATCATCTGGGAGTTAAGATTTCAATACCTGTTATTATAACTGAAGAAGAATGGGAAAAAAAGACAGATACTATGTACATACCTGGCAATCACTTCATTCAAAGAAGCAATAGTATCTGCTTGTGAGTCTGCGAATGTCTCAACTGTTGAGGAACTACGCAGCTGCTCCAGTTCTTCCTTCATGCGTTCTTTGCCTTCACTAGCTGACTTCATTTCAGCTTCCAGCAGATTCACCTGGGGTTAATTGCACACACGCACATAAATTTCAAGGAATATATTAAACAAGACATTTTTTTTAATGTTGCCCTTAGAAAAATTCAACACACTAGACAAGTAATCAGAAGCAAACTTTTACTTTGATGACAACCGCCACTGAACAAATCACACAATACCAGGCAAATCTTGTTCTGCAGCCTTCCCTCACACTCCCTACCCCTACTAACTCTTCCCTCAGCCAAGCCTTACCTTGTCTTCCAGTTCCTGAGCCATGTCCTGGTACAGCTTATTTTGCTCCTGAGTCTTCCTGAGGTCGAACATTGCCTGCTTGAGCTGGTCTTGTGACTCTTGCACTTCACACTTCAGGCCATTCAGCTCATCTTGAGAGACCTGAGGAGAGAAGCCAATTATCATCACTTTTTTCTACTGTTACCGTTAAGCAATACTTTACAAACAGAAAAGCAGTACATACTGTGAGTTGTCCTCTGGCAAGGTTCAACTCCGTCTGCAGAGCTGCAATATCCACCAGGGAGTTGTCTTTCCTAGGCGACTCACTAGTCACTGGCAGGTCTCTCTAATGTAGGAGAAAATACGACTTGAACTCCAAAAGTATAAAAACAAACATTCAAAAAATGAAACTGTACATCCTAGATTATATATAGAAACACACAGAGCTGGCTGCAAATGTGAAAAACCCTTACCTGTAAACTCTTCAATTTAGCCATCTCTTGGCTCAAGTGCGATAGTTCTTCTTCCTTGGCTGCAAGGCTAGTCTGCAAGCAAGCAATCTGGTCTTTGAGGACAGCCATTTCGTTCTCCCTCTCCTCTGCCTCCCTGTTGTTATCACTCGTTCTGTTGCATCTCAGCTCCTCCAACTCTTCTGTTGTTATGTTGAGATGCTGCTGGAGCTCCAATATAGTCTGCTCAGCCTTCTTCAGCTCTTCTTCTGTTGTCTGGAGCTGCTCCTGAGAATAATTTGTTTTTACCTTCTCTTCACTGGCATCCTTCAGCTGTGCTTTTAGCTGCTGCTCCTTCATCCTAAGATTCTGCACCTGAGAGTGAAGCTTCTGGTTGCTGGCTTCCACAGAGTTCAGACGTCTGATGAGATCAGAGTTCTCCTTCTGAAACAAGAGAGCCAAGTTCCTAATCAGATATATCCTTTATATAAAATGGACATATACAAAAATTGTAAAATTCAAATCTATACAGGAGAATGCATCATGCACACACACACATACACACATACACACACACACACACACACACATACATACATACACACATACACATACACACAACTTTGTGATACTTTACCTTCATCATTTCATCTGAGGTTGTATCATCTCGCTGCTGCTGCATCATGACAATCACATCCCTGTAATTCTCGTAGTCACTTTGGATGGCTTCTGCTCTCTTTCTCTCCACTTCCCACTTGTTTGTCATCTGCAGTAAATAAAACACAATGTTAGCAACCACTGAGGAGTGGCATAAACAGCACACATGTTCATCTAGCAAAATTCCACACCTAAAAAATGTGTATCTTTAGAATGATGCATAAAATCACTCACCTGTCTCAGATTCTCTTCTAGATAATTGACTTCCTTTGCCAGAGTGGCTTGAGAGTCGCACTGTCCCGCCAGGTCTGCTTGAGTAGATGAAAGTAGTGCTTCCAATACTGCTATCCGCGCGTCAAGGGCTTTGCGAATTTCCTTGACATGAGTCTCTGCTTGCTTAGCGATTGCGGTCTGCCTAGCCGATTCTTGCTTCTCAGCAAGTAGCAGCTCTTCCAGTTCATTTATATCAACGTTGTTCTGAGATGATGGAATGGATAATGCTTATTATTTTAGTGGGAAAAATTTAGCAATTAATGACATTCGCATGGTGTCTAAACTATTGGCAATGTTACATACCATATCCAAGATCTAGCAGATTAAAAGGTAAAGAACACAAACCTTAATGCATTCCTGCTCAAGCTTCAGCACTTTTTCCCTCCACCCTTCGCTCTCAATGCACTTTTCTTCATACATTACTCTATCAATGTAATTCTTCTTGGTGGTTTCCAGAGTCCTCATTGCATTCTCTAGTAACTCTCGCTGTTCATTGCTCTGCAAAGAGAGGGTCTGGCGTTCCTCTAGCCTGTGAAGAGAGATTTAAATTCATTAGTTTACACTGTTGATTTCTGCCATTTTTGGTTCATTATTCTGAAAAAAAGGTTAAAAAAGCAGTAAGAAAATACCTCTCCATAAACCACTAAATTTTAAAATTTCACCCTCGTGAGACTAGAAAAGAAATAAACTTACGCTGCATCCAGTTTCTTAGCCAATTCTTCCATGTCACTTTCCTTGGTTTGTATTTCACTCTTCAGCCTTACAATTTCCTCATTCAGGTTGGCAATGGCTGCTTCAGCACCAGAGGCTTCCTTCTGCAACTTTTCCTCCAGCTGTTGTTGTGCTGCTTGTAGTTCCATGCATTCGTGACTCTTGGCCTCCAGAGACGAGCTCAGTTCCTGCTTGACAGATTCAACACTTTCTTGGCTCAGCTGCAAGTTCTCCAACTGGTCCCTAGAAAGAAGGAAAAAAGAGGTGTTAACATGCTTAAAACAGATATTCCCGTACACTACACTGAATTTCAATATTCTACTTAACTCGGCCTCATCTAAATGACTAGGTAAATTGAGTCTCTTTGCAAACTTCTGTTAAACCATGTCACTAGCTTCAGACTTACGTTAAGCTTTTATTGGTAGTATTCATCTGCTCAATTTCTGCTGCCAGCAATGCCTTCTCCTCCTTGAGTGCGGACAGGGAAGTTTGAAGGGTATCCAGTTCGGCCTTCCATTCTTCCTTCTGGACCTCCAACTGGGAGACGGCCTCCTTTAGGCAATTCATGGAGGTCTGCTGGGATTCCACCTCCTTCTCATAGGCTGCCTTAGCTTCTCTCAGCGCTGCTGCTTGCTCCTCAACCTCGCGAAGGCTCTTTGCAACTTTTTCAATCTCTTGCACCTTTTCACTATATCTTGCCCTCTCAGCATCTAAGAGTCCTTGATGCTCATGGAGGGAGGTGAGGGTGGCTTCCTTCTCCTTTGTGATCACTTCAATATTACTCTTCAGGGACTCCATCTCATTTAGTTTCTGCTCAAGTTCTTGGCTTAGTGTGGCAAGTTGGGATGAGGTAGCCTCACTTTCTTCCTTCATCTGTGACAGCTGGCTCTGCACAGCCTCAACCTTATATTCTGCCTCATCAGAAATATTTTCAAGGTCCATCTCTAACTGACTCATCTTCTGAGAACTTATAATTGCTTCCTCTTCCAGCTTTTCTATACGAGCATTTGCCTCCTCTACTCTCTCACTGGCACTCTGGAGCTGCTCTTGCAGTGCCTGAGCCTCTGCCTGCTTCAGTTCAATTTCCTCTTCCTTCTTCTCCAGGGTCTTAATGATGGCCTCACACCTGTCCACAGCCTCCTTTGACTTGTTCTCCAGTGCCTCCTTTGTTGCTTCCAAGTCCTTCACATGAGCAGTGGTTTTCTGCATCTCCTCTTCCAACCTGTTAATGTTTTGGGTTTGGGTCTCTAAAGTGCTACTGATGTTTTGAAGCTCTTCAACCTTGCCCTGGAGAGCATCCTTTAGTTGTTCAATGTCTTCTTCTGCCTTTTCAATCTGTTCTACTTTAATATCCTTTTCCTTTGTTAACTCCTCAAGGCTGGTCATCAACTCCTGCTGTTGCTGTGACAGCTGCATCTTCTCCTGAACCAAACTCTCCACTTTGGTCTCAAAGCTAACACTGAGTTGGGTGACCTGGGACTGAAGAATCTCTACATGACCCTTCAGTGTGCTGCTGTGCTCCTCAGCCAGGGTTAGGGCCTCCTGGAGATGCAACATCTCTTCTTGCTTCTCCTTCCTGAACTTCTCACTCTCCTCCTCCAGTTCACTCTTTTCTTCTTCTATCTTTTCCAGCTGATCCTTCAGGCCTGAAACTTCTTCATCTTTTCCTTCTAATGCCTGTCTATTTTCCTCAATGGTGGTTTGGAATTCTGAAATCTTCTCCTCATGAACTTTCTCCATATCCTCTAACTTGCACTGCAGATGATCCTTCTGTTCTTTTGTATCATGAAGCTCAGCCTCTAGTTCCTGCTGTCTCTCTTCTAAGGCCAGAATTTTTTCCTTCTGCTCCTCTGCTGCTACTCCAGCCTCCTCAAGTTTCTTCAGCACTTCAGATCTCTCTTCCTCCTCGGTTTTGAGACGAGATGAGAGATCCTGAACTTCCTTCTGTTCTTTCTCCAGGGCTTCTTGCATTTCTTCAAGGGACTTTGTCAACAGACCCAACTTCTCTGCCTGTTCCCTGCTTGCCTCTTCTGCTTCCGATGCGATCTTCTCCCTCTCTGTGGCTGCCTCCTCCAGGGACTTTTTGAGGTCCCTGACACTGCCCTCCAGACCCTCAATGATCTTTTCTTTGTCTTGTAATGTGGAAGTCAGAGTCTGGATTGTGTCGTCCTTGCTCTTCACCAAATCATCATGGTGTTTCTCCAGAGTGGCCTTCTCTTGCTGCAGACTTTCCATCTGCAATAATTCATTTAGCTTTTATCCCAAACTTTAGTACAAAACAAATATTACCATAATTTTCAAACAGTTTTCTTCAAAACAAGCTTAAAAAAAGAAACAGCAAATAATTAAAAACTATTGCATACTATAATCTAAACTTCATTCAGTGTAATTTCCTCAACAGTAAACAAAACAAAAATAAAATGGATGCAGAAGTAAAAGGAAAAGAAGATGAAGAAGAAGAGAAGAAGGTAAAAAGAAAAGGGAGGGGGGGAAGTAGTAATAATAGTAGTGTACCTGAACATTAAGAACATCAGCCTTTTGCTGTGCCTGCGCAGCTGCATCCTTGAAGGAATCTATCGTTCCCTCAATCTCCCAAACAGACAACTCGGCTGCCAACTTCTCTCCCCGTGCTTTTTCCTCCTTTTCCTGGGCTTCTTTCTTGGCTTCCTCAGCTGCTTTCACCTTGGCCTCGGCTTCACTGACCTAGAGACAAGGAATGCGTTCAGTCTCAGTGCTGACAAAACTACTCTTTCACAACATACTCAGATTGAATATCTTGATTACTTTAAAGAACTAAAATGACACCTTCAACACACCTGCTCCTTCATCTGATCCAGTTGCATCTGAGTTTCTTTCTCCTTCTGGGCAATGCTGTCAGCTGTTTCTTGTTTGCACTTGTTGACAGTTTCACCTGCCTCTTCCTTTGCCTTGTTTATGTCTTTTTCTGCTTCTGTTTTGGCTTTCTGCACCTGTTAGTTGGACACAAATGATATGTATAAATGTGATATAATATACATACACACAGACATATATGATGACACACACTCACACATATATACAAATAAGGTATTCTAATATAAATAGACCAATATATTTTACACAACAAAAATTCATCTCAGCATAAGGACTATAATACACCAAACTTTAAAATACAACAGTTAGCTATGATGACAGAGAAACTAAAGAAAAAACTTTGTACCATATTTTCTGCTTCTTCCTTTATTTTCTTGATCTCTGCTGCCGCCTCTGCCTTAGTAGTCTCTACAGTGTTAGTCGTTTCTGATTTCACTGCTTCCATCGCTGCATTTGTTTCGGCAACCTTCTTCTTCATTTCTTCAACCTCGGCCTCCATAGCGTTGATACCTGTATGAACATATATTGTATACATTCTTATTTCCCTTACATGTATGAAATCATGTTGGCGCAAGTTCAGCAAAGCCATGCATTAATACCGCGCATTATGATAACGAACCTGCCAGCTTATTGTCGCAGGCTTCCTTCGTGGTCTGGATGGTAGCCTGAGCTTCGTCCCTCTCAGTCTTCAGCGTCTTGTTCAGTGCCTGCTGTTCGTTCACTTCCTGGGTCAGTCTGCTAATGTTGTTTTCGGCGTCCTTTTTGGCCTGTGGCAGAAATAAAAGCAAAAATATAAATAAAGATAGCCAACAGATATCTTACTTTACATAGAAAGATACTCCTGTCTCTAACACTGTATTTTTACCACAGCCTTATTTTTGTGTCATCTTTCTCCATGACTGACAAGACTTAAATACAGCTTTGGACCAAATAATAATGTAATATTTATGATACAATATTTAAAAAACACAATTAGATATGAAAAATAATAGTAAGCTTACACTAATGGGAGAGAGGGGAGAGATAGAGAGGAGAGAGGGAGAGAGAGAGAGAGGAGAGGAGAGAGAGGAGAGAGGAGAGAGAGAGAGAGAGAGAGAGAGAGAGAGAGAGAGAGAGAGAGAGAGGAGAGGAGAGAGAGAGAGGAGAGAGAGAGGAGAGAGAGGAGAGGAGAGGAGAGGAGAGGGAGAGAGGGAGAGGGAGAGAGGAGAGGAGAGAGAGAGAGGAGAGAAGAGAGAGGAGAGAGGAGAGGAGAGGAGAGGAGGGAGGGGAGAGGAGAGGGAGAGGGAGAGGGAGAGGGAGAGGAGAGAGGGAGATAGAGAGAGAGAGAGAGAGAGAGAGAGAGAGAGAGAGAGAGAGAGAGAGAGAGAGAGAGAGAGAGAGAGAGAGAGAGAGAAGAGAGAGAGAGAGAGAGAGAGAGAGAGAGAGAGAGAGAGAGAGAGAGAAGAGAGAGAAGAGAAGAGAAAGAGAGAGAAAGAGAGAGGAGAGAGAGAAGAAAGAGAGAAAAGAGAGAGAGAGAGAGAGAGAGAGAGAGAGAGAGAGAAAGAGAAAGAGAGAGGAGAAAGAGGAGAGAAAAGAGAGAGAGAGAAAGAGAGAAGAGAGAGAAAGAGAAAGAGAAAGAGGAGAAGAGGAGGAAGAGAAGAGAAAGAGAAAGAGAGAAGAGAGAGAAAGAGAGAAAGAGAAAGAGAGAGAAAGAGAAAGAAGAAAAGAGAGAAAGAGAAAGAGAAGAGAAAGAGAAAGAGAGAGAAAGAGAGAGAGAGAGAAAGAGAAAGATGAGAGAAAAGAGAGAAAGAGAGAGAGAGAAGAGAAGAGAAAGAGAGAGAAGAGAAAGAAAGAGAGAAAGAGAAAGAAAGAGAGAGAGAGAGAGAAAGAGAAAGAGAAAAGAGAGAAGAGAGAAAGAGAAAGAGAGAGAAAGAGAGAAAGAGAGAAAGAGAAAGAAAGAGAGAGAGAAAGAAAGAAAGAAAGAGAAAGAGAAAGAGAAGAGAGAGAGAGAGAGAGAGAGAGAAGAAAGAGAGAGAGAGAAAGAGAGAGAGAGAGAGAGAGAAAGAGAAGAGAAGAAAGAGGAGAAAGAGAAGAGAGAGAAAGAGAAAGAGAGAGAAGAGAAAGAGAGAGAAAGAGAAAGAGAGAGAGCTCACCTACCTTGTCCTTCTCGGACTGCAGCTGCTCCAAGGCCAGCTTCTGACTCTCCACCTGCTGCTCTGCTGCCTCTAATTTATGCGAGGTTTTTTCGAGGGAGGATTCTGAGGCAGTCAACTTCAGCTTGAGGTTGGATACCTGAGATATAATAAAGGTAAATGCTTTCATAGTAAAGAAATATATGAAAATAAATGCTTCTTTTATTAATATACAAACCTACATATGCAAATCTATTTATATTGGTGGGAAAAAATAATAATAATAAAAATTAATAATAATAATAAAAAAATAAATAAAAATAAATAAATAATGCTCAATAATTTTTTTCAATAGTTAACTTACTTGCGAGGAAATCATATCCTTTTCCTGCCGTAGCTGGACAACAGTTTTATTTGTGTCTTCCAAATTTTGCTTCAGTTTCTCAACCTCAGTCTCCAGTTGGTTGCTTCGGCTGACTGCTGTATTACGATCCTTCTCCAGGGTTGCAACCTACAAAAGGCAACCAGAAGACATTGTACAGTACGTCCTACGCGTTCTTACATGAGGAACATGAAGATCAATGCATGTATCGGTATATTCTGAACATTCTTAATCAAAATCATTAGAATGAACTTGTATACATATACCATGCCTTCTAAGTTAATAGTAAATTCTGCAATAATGGCTACTACTTGCAGCCCTATGAATCATACCAGGAAACCAGTCTATTTCTCAAATACTACATGACCGACCTGTGAAGTGGCCTTGTCCAGGGAGGCTTTCAGGGCGTTTTCATTATTACGGGCGTGGGTCTCCTGCTGTTGTAGCTTGGTCTGCAGGTCCTTTACTTGCCGTTCTATGAGAACAAATGTGTTTCACTTATTTATGGTTTAGCTTTGGTTATGTGTAAGATCATCAAATACACATGAAAGTGTAGACATAAACCTAAACAAATAAGAACAGCCACTTTCAAATTTTTTTAGAAAGATAACTGATACCTCATATAATCACAATCATCTTCATTCTAGTGACTGACTAAAATCCAGATAATCCTTCACTGCTACCGACTCTTACCCAAGCCTGCCATATCTGCCTGCATGCGTGTGATGTCAGAGTTCAACTCTCTCTCCCTTTCTTTGGCTTTCTCTTCGAGGTTTTTGCGTGTCGCTTCACTGTTGTGCCTCTGACAGTCCATCTCACTCCTGACTGTGCGCAGCTGGTTTTCTGCTTTCTGAAGCTGTGGGGGATTTAATTATTCATTAATAAATCAGAAACACAAAAATAATAGTCAGCCATATGTGTGAGTTCAAATATGCATGCAATACTAATATCAATAATCAAAAACGTATTCCTATACAACAGCTGACATATAACAAGATAAAACAAAAATCAGTTCCAAGATTTCACCTCAATAAAATTAGATAATTTACCTTTTCATTCAGTTCATCCTTACTGGACTTGAAGGACGCCACTTGTTCATTGAGGCTTGCAATCGTCTTCTCAAGACTACTATTTTCTGACTTGGCTTTGTCCAGGGCAGTTTTTAGAGCTGCGATCTCTGTCTGATACTTTGTGGTGTCGACTGTGCTGGAGGAAGAATTGGCTCGAAGATCTGTTGTGGGAAAGGAGAGCATGAACTTTGTTTTATAAATGAAGAGGTATTTACATAATATTCACATTATCATAATTTTTCAAATAACAGCTTTCATACATAAACATTTCAGGTTCTGGCTATTTGCATATGTTGTCTGTCCCAAATTCAGAACTCATTGAGGGATAATTCATTTTGCACAATTGTTAGAAAATTATTTTTTATAACAGAATATTCTTTTTAGTTAAATTCAAAAGTCAAAATGTTACACTTTAGCATGTGTAGGAAATCTGCAAGACATTCTTAATATCACAGGTATCTGATGATGATGATTAGTTAAAATCATGATTGGCATAGGTACCTGAACAGTTGAAATTTACTTTGTGTCATCACACTGAGACATTCAAAATCCAATAACAAAATTTTAAACTCCTTTATAACACATCTCAACCAAAAAATTATCCAGAGTAGGACCACATCCGGCAATATCATGGCCTTTGCCCTTTACACTTTTGCCGAGGCCAACAAATCTCTGCCACCAAATTCTGGCAAATTAGGGTTTCAACTCATTCCTTACTGCTTGGGAAGTCTATATGCTCTAACCTTGCAGATCATTTGTGATGGAGGTCTGTCTTCAATGTACTCACCTTCAAAATCCTTTTTGTACTGATCGACCATCTTCTCAAGTTGCTTAGTGTACTCATCACCAGCAGCGTTGGACTGAGATGCCACAGGTAATGACGACATTGACAGTTGTTTGCGGGGTGTTTTGAATGGATTACCGTCACTCATTGCAAGGCCTAGAGAGCACAGAAGATATAGTAGTTAAATGTTTGTGTAGGATGAAAATGAGGCAATTTTTTCCCTGTATAACAAGTGATGTTAAATAAAATGAAGCATTTCATAAAAAGAAAAGAAAAGACACACGGTAGATAAAAATAATATCCCAATCCTACAATATCCGCAACAAAGCCTGAAGAAAATATAAAGCAGAATTACAAAGATACTGGAATGAATAAATAAAAAAATTTCAAAGAAAAAGAAAAGAAAAAAAAAAGCACATTGACCTTAGCCTCCCCCCACCATTCTTCCCTGCATAACACCACTCTCAAACCTCACAATGAACGCAAAACCCAAGAGCCCGTAATCCTCACCTGAGCCTTTCTTGTGAGGCGTGACATAGGGAGCCTTGAAGGGGTTCTCGTCGCTCGTCTCGATGGCCTTCTTCATGGGGGTCTTGCTGACAGATGAATGGCCACGCTTGTTCTGTTCCCCAAAGCCACTCCAGAAGTCCTTCTCCTCGTCCGCATTCCCAGAAGAGGAAGAGGAGGAGGAGATGTTGAGACCCTGGGGGAGGTGGGAGAGAGATGGGGGATTAGGAATTGGGGAGTCATGCTTCTCTGTTACTGGAGAAAGGGGGGATCTTCATCCTTACTTTTATAAATGTTTTAAGGCTGAGGAAATAAATGATACCGAAGTGCACGCCCAGTCATGGTAACTTAGATTGACAAATAAATTTTTAAACATAGAGGTGGGGACTTAGTCTCTGGCAGGTAATCCATAATGTAAAGAATCACCAACTAAAATGTATGATCAAATTATAGAAACAAAAGCATATAATAAAACAGCATGAATAAACACACAAACAGATACAAAACAAACACATACCACTCCACTTTCACGCTCAGCCCTTCTATATTGTAAATCCCTATTTTCACACTCCAACTCTTCAATTTTCCTTTTCAGGGCTTCAACTTCTTCGCCTGGAAAACAAAAGAACTACTGTAAATACAAAGATACAATAGCATATTCTTGACCAGATTGTATGCTATGAAAGACACTTCTACAGACCGACTTTTCCATTTCTGAATTGCTACAGTATGTATAAAAATCTCTACATTTTTTTTATTTACTATTTACTATGAAAGCAGACAAAAAGAAATGAAAGAAAAACATGAAAATTACAAACCAGCAAGAAAAAACAGCCACAAGACAATATCAAATAAAGAAATATATAGCCCCATAAAAAATTATATGAAAAACCCACTCGACTGGCCAGAGGACTCCGACAACCCCCCGCTGGTCTGCCTGGGGAGGTGAAGGGCGATGTTGGAGGTGATGTGGTCATGCTGGCCCTTCTGCAACTGCTGCTGGAGACCCTCGCAGCTCCTGGCCAGCTGCTCGATCTCTTTCTCCAGACGCTGCTTCTCCTTGCCCTTGTCCTCATTCTGGTGGAAGGAAGGAGGCAATGAAAAGGGGGGGGAAAGGGAGACGACAGAGAGAGGATGTGAGGATAAGGCATGAGGGAAGGAAAGAAGGAAAGAGGAAGGGGATGGAACAGAAAGAGGATCAAAAAAGGAGATATAAAGAAATAACAGGAAGGACAGAAAGAGAAAAATGAGAGAAGAGAAAACATGTATATTCTATACAAATATTTATGTAATTAATTCACATCAGTGGGGGGGAAAGGTACCAAAGTAACAGTTGATGTATATGCCTCAAAGCAAAAATAGATAAATTCTTAAAATAAAAAAAATAATAGAGAAATAAATAACAGTCATATAACTAAATAGATAAAAAAGGGGGTTAACTTGCCACTCTTTTCTGTTTGTCAAGTGCTTGCTGGAGTGTGTCTATCTGGTTCTGTTTCTGTGTCCTTTCACGCTTCATTCGATCCACCTGAGAAGTAACATGCATTTAGACAAGATGGTTAGACTGCTGCAAATAAAGTTAAATAAAGCAGTTGAAAAAAGGGAAACCAAATGAAAAATTATCCAATATCTGTACCTTATTTCACTGATCTATCACTATAGTCAATAATACACATTTTAACAAATAAGACCTAATGTGAAACTCAAGTACTTACTTACTAGATAACATGTATATTATAAATTTGTTGAAATGCAAGAATAGTGTGTCCTTGTAAAATATAAAGTGGTTCTTATAAATCTATGTAAACATCCTTCTCAAGTGTGACTCCAAGTTGGAAAGATAAGCAAAGGAATATATATTTATTTCTCTATAGAAAACAAGTCATGCAATGCAAGCGTCATTCATTGCTTCCTTAGCACCCTAACATTTCAATAAAATGATGACGAAGATAACAAGCACAATAACACAACTCGAAACCTACCTGATTCTCCAGCTCCTCGACCTTGCTAAGGGCCGAGGAGGTCAGGCCTTGCTTCCACTCCGAGGCTGACCCAAACCAACTCATGGTCGCCTCACCTTCCTCTCATTCCAACCTGTAAACTGAAATTAGAGGTCGGAGAATTATGCTATATCCCATGCATTGGACATACTTGTAGGAAAGTATAACGCCACGCAAATAAAATAGAAATAAATAACAATAACAAAGTGGTGGTAGTCAGAGTAGTCTGTGTAGGAACACGAAAGTAACTGACATCTCTTATCGTTCTCCTCACAAAAATCAACCAAATCGCTTGATCGTCTGAAGAGGAATTATGGGGTTGTAACAATTTCCGTTGTACATGAACAAATGAATACTATTATGGCCAATTGTGATTATATTACACACATAACATTACGATAATAAAGAATAATGACTACCACAACTTTGCAAACAATTATCTTATCCTGTACAACTAATTATACACAATCAGTCTGGAATATCAAACTAAAAGGTTATAGACCTCTTAATATACATAATCCACAATCCAAAACCTTTCTATAACTCACAATATCATATAACTATATAAAAACGCATGTTCTTCCCTACAGTCAAGTATATCATGTCAAAGAATTCATTATAAGCAATATACCGATATAACTGACATACACTGTAAGGGTTAATTTAACCCGTTAAATCTTTTCTACGAGAGTTAAAGTTTCGAGTCACAAATACCACAAATAAGACGTGTTTCCTGTATGATTTCTAGTTCATATTATCGTCATTTTCTTTTTCAAATTCGATAAAAAACGTAGACCAAAACAAACCACATAGGCCTACAAGTTCAAAAAAATTCGATATTTCGAACTCCACGAGATGAATTTTCGGATAAATTCCACACACTACACTCGGGTAATAATTCACAATCGGGAAAGGGAGAGAAATCGTCATAAAAACAGACCAGAGGGGAGAAAATCGGATAAATACGTCGGAATTCCAGCTGCGACGTCGGTTACGGGAAGTTTAAATCGCCGCCACACGATTTTAAATGACAGAGCAAAACAATGGCTATTTTCACTCCTTTGCCGCCTTTATCACGCGTTCTTTCCTTTCCCCGCAGATCCCCGGTGACGAATTTCATCCCCCGACACCGAAGAGGAGAGAAATAGAGCCTCACGTCACGAAATACTCACGAAAAATGTGACAGCTTCCTCTCCGTCTCTCTCTTGCTCGCGCTGTTCGAATTGGAGTGACGTCGGGGCTGCCAACCCAACCGGAGGTGCCATGACATATTTTTCTCTGATTTGTTTATTCATATCTTGAGGTAATTTAGATATTGTTGGTTGTGATGGATAAAATGGATGTGTTTTATTATTTTGGTGTAAGTTTCTTGGGTTGAGGGACTTGTTTAGGAAAATAAGTTGACGTTATGACAGATGCTGGAGGTTGGCAATCCTGTTTTACGCATCCCTACCCCCCAAACATCTTTCATTCTATTTTTATTTCTTTTTTGTTTGTTCGTTTCTTTCTTTGTACATGTCTTAAGCGAAATAAATGTTACTTTATAATGCTATTGCAATAACTTTATGCCGCTCTTCAAGTACGAAATGAACGGAATTTATATCTATCAGAGAGAATTTGTTTTAGATATGAATCACACAATTTACTCAGACGCGCAAGTTTGAATTTTGAAAAGGGGCGAATGAATAAAATTGATAAGAACCACGAGGCTGGATTAAGATTAATAATTTTGCTGGGCAGGATTACTCAGCTGGTATCAAAATCGCAAGCAGAGATAAGAGAGGAGAAATGCGAAGTAGGAGACAAGAACGGAATATAAGAGAATGAAGCGTAAGGAGAGAGATGAATCAGATGGTTTTGGGAAGAAGATGAAGAGAGGCGGAGGGGAGTGGTGCAGGTAAGAGCGAAAGAGGAGACGGAGTAGGGAGAAAGGAGAAGAGGAAAGAGGCAGAAAGGAGAAGCGGAAGGAAATAAAGGCAGGAGAAAAAAAAGCAAGAGGGAAAGTGGGAGAGGGAACAGGAATGGAGGAGGAAAGAGGGAAAGGGAGGAAGGGCAGGGATGCTTATGTAACGGGATTTTAGATATTAAAGTGCGAAATGAAGGCCAGTAAGTGGAATGGGCGCTTCTCATCGCTTCTCGTCTCTCTCTATCTAAACTGCATTTCCATCTACTCAGGTTGCTTGTTTTCGAGGGTGGTTAAATTTTTCGATCCTGCTCCTCTTTGAAGAACTCACTCATCCTAGTGACTTCCGAAAAAAACTGAGTTCAATGCATGTCTAAAAGAGAGGCTACATCTCTCACTAACATTTAAAGGGCCGCATCAGAATAAGCATGATTGGTACAAGGTAACATCTCTCACTGTACTCTCATCTGACTCTCTTAAGGAAGACTCTCTGCTGTCATCCGGCATGAAATTGAATCCTGCTGCGGTGCTGCTTCTCATACTGCGTTACTCATAACTCTCTCTCTCGTCTGTCTCGTTCTACTCTGACTCAGAAAAGGATCTCCTCTCTCTCAATGATACCGCATCATCGAAACTGTATCGGGAAGGTCTCTCTCTCTCGACTCTCTACTCTCTAGCTCTCTCTCTCTCTCAATCATCCTCTCTCTCTCTCGCGGTTCACGTGACTCGTTGCTATTCTCTCTACACTGCATCTCTACTGTATATATCCACAACAACATATAACATAAATATATAAAATAGATAGTGCATTTAATGTAAGTAAATACCGAATCCCTAATAATTCATCCCAAAAGCATAATGATTGTATATACGAAGAGCTTGGGCGAAAATGACGAACACTTAAATAAATACGTATAAACAGAGATTCTCTCAATCACCCGTCGATTTCTCAGACGGGCGCGCGTCGACTCCCTCCGGCAGGAAAACCACGAAAACTCCGAGTGTCTATGGAGAGAGCAAAAAGGACCAGGGGCGAAACCGTCGATGAGAGGAAAGTTGAGGAAAGCCTGCAAGGCGAGGAGAGGGAAAGCCCGCTGAAGAAAGCAGCTGAGCGCTTGAAATTTTTCAATGGGGTTATTATTTTATTTTTTTTAAATTATGTGTGACTTGTTTCATTTCGTTTGATTTCTAGTTTATTTGTATCTATCTTTTTATTATTTTTTATTTCTTGTTTATTAAGTTTACTATTTGGAATGTATAGTGATTTATCTTTTTTTGTTTAGTTAAGAAATAAATACTTACTTGAAAAAAAACATGACATGTTTATTGTGAGGAATAAAGATTCTTATCTTATTATATTCTTCACAATCTTTAGTGTCAACTCTTAAGCTTTGTGTTTATTCAAATTTTCTTTTTTCATTTATCCTTAGTTTGTTTTTATTAATCTTACTCATTCTTCTTCATCCTTCTTATTCTCTTTCTTTCATTTATATAAATCTTTTATTAATTATATTTCATGATTTTCTCATTCTATGGTTTCTCTCACGTCTCTAATAGTCATATTTTTATATGCTTTGACATTTCAGTGTGTACACTCTCTATTCAATCGCATATCTCTATTCATACGTTTATATATATTGATTTAAGCTCCTCTCTAATCCTATTCACTATATGCAGCCTCTCTTATATTTTTCTCGTACTTCGGTGCATCAAAAATCTCTCTCTATCGAGATTTACAATATGAAGTAAATTATAGGTATCTGTAATAATAGTGATTTTCATATTTATATCACCATTTATCATTTTATTAGATTTTAATCATATATCATTATTACTGTGTTATATATATATATATATTATATAATTTATATTATAATTTCAATAATTAAATATTATTAACAAGAATCAATTCATCATTCATCATTCATCATATCAAATATTAATAACTGATCATTATTAAGTTAATTTATGCACTCATATTAATTAAGAAAACTTATCTGTGATATATTCTACTAAATTGAGCAAATTATATATAATTTTAATAAAGCAAGTATATATATTAATGAGTACATTACTATATAGTTAAATATGAGTTATTGCAATGATATATCTAATCATATATATGCTCAAAATGGATACACACCATATATTAGATATCTCCATCAGTTGCATAATGTTATGATTAATGATGTTATTATCATTGAATCAATATCATTATCTTTATCAACACATAATCTGAATTTTTAAATAATATCATCCTAATATCTCACACAATAATAATAATAAGCTATAATATATAACTCACAGGAGAGTTTAAAAAAGAGAGTAAGAAATAACATGAAAAGGGAGGAGGAAGAGGAGTATGAGACGAGAGAAGAGGTATTACAGAGGGATCGGATAACGAGACTAGAAGAGAATAATGAGAATAAGACGAATGGAATTAGAAGTATCCAATAGAAAAAGTATATATCTTAGAGAAGAAAAAGAAGAAAGAGGAAGTGAGGAAGATGAAAAAAAAAGAGTTAAATAAGTAAGACAGACATAAAGCACGAAAAGAGTGAAAGAGACTGTCATTGAAATGCAAATATTTGAAGGAGGAGGGGCATAAAATATAAAACATAAGAGAAATGTGAAGAAATCTGAGAGGAGAGAGAAAAGAGCAAATATATAAAAGTAATAATAATAGAAATTATCCTGATTTAAAATAAAAGATTACTTCGCAAAGGTATGGGATATATTTACCAAAACAACACACCCAAACAATACAACAAGAAAAAAGTTAAAAAAAAGGAAGGATAAAAAAGTAAGAAAAAAGAAATAAAAAGAGCTAGGATCAGAATTAAAAAACGAAAAAATATAAGACACACTCAACACCAAATTCGGCCCAAAAAGGGAGGTAAAAAAAAGAAGATATTGAACGAGTAGGGTAGGAATGCCTTAATGTTCATTGTGGCATAATATGAAGGAGGAGATGCGATTTCGGATTATAGGGGCTATGAAGGCGGCCTGTGTACTCGTGTCCTGCTGGCTTGTAGCTATATTAGAGTAGTAACACATGCGTGGCGTCGAGTAGTGTAAACAAATTAGGGTAGGGCGTTGGCGTTATGCCGCGCTTAATGAAATTCTTCAGTGCATTGCTAACTCGGGAGAGAATTATGAGAACAGGAGTTGAGGGTGACGAAAGATGGTGAGAGGAGGAGGCAAGAAGAGTGGGCGAGGGAGGGAGGAGGAGAGAGGGGTAGGGCGAGAGAAGGGAGGGAGAGGAGGACGAGCGGCACGAGAGAGAGGAGAGAGGGAAGCGGGAGGGATAGATGGGAGAGGCGAGGTGAGCAGCTTGTGGAGGGAGGAGAAGGGGGGGGAAGGAGGAGAGGAGGGGAGGGGGAAGGCCGTCAGTGGGAGGGGAGGGAGAATGGGAGGAGGGAGGGGAAGGAGGAAAGGAGATGGAGGGAAGGGGAGGGAGAAGAAAGTGGGGAGAGAGGGGGCAGGGGAGAGGGAAGGGGATAGGGATGCGCGAGGAGGGAGGGGAGAAGGAGGGGAGGAAGAGGGGAGAGGGAAGATGAGAGGGAAAGGGGGGATGGGGATGGGAGGGGAGGCGAAGGGGGTGGAAGAGGGTGAGGGGGAAGCGGGAGGAGGGAAGGGGAGGAGAAAAGGGTAGGAGGAGGGAAAGGGAGGGGAAGGGGGGAAGGGCGGGGAGTGGGGAATAGGGGGGGAGGGGAGCGGTAAGAAGGGGAGCAGGGGGGAGGAGAGGAAGGGGGAAGGGATGGATGGGGAGGGAGTGGGAGGGTGTGAGGAAGGAAAGGGAGGGGGGGGGAGGGGAGAGGAAGGAAGGGAAGGGCGGATGATGGGCGATGGACGGACGGGGAGAGGGGTGGAGGGGTGGAGGAAGGGGATTGGGAGGGGGGAAGGGGAGGCAGGGGCGAGGGGTTGCATGGAAGGAGGAGGGGGAAGGGGAGAAGGATGATGGGAGTGAGGAAGGGAGAAGGGAGGAATGGGAGGGGAGGGTAGGGAGGGGGAAGGGATGGGGAGAGAGAGGAAGGGAGAAGGGACAGAGAGGAGAGAAGGGGCAAAAGGAGAGAGGTGAGAGGAAGGGATGGCGAGGGGGAGGGGAAAGCAGAGGGGAGATGAGAGGGGGAGGTAGGGTGAGAGAGAAAGAGAAGAGAGAGAGAGGGAAGGGGAGAAGAAGGAGGAAGAGGGAGAAGGAGAGAATGGAGAAGGTGAAAGAGGGAGTTGAGGAGGAGAGGGAAGGAAGGGGAAGGATGGGGGGGAAGAGGGAGGTGAGGTGAGAGGTGAGGGGTAGAGAAGAAGAGGGATGGCGAGGAAGTGGAAGGGAGGGTGATGGTAAGGGAAGGATGGGAGAGGGGAAGGAGGGGAAGTGGGGACAGGTTGATGGGAGGGGAGCGATAGGGTGAAGAGAGAGGGGAGGGAAGGAAGGGGGAGGCTTATGGGAGGTGGAGGGGTGGAAGGGGAGGGGAGAAGGGAGGGAAGGGAAGGGTATGGCAAGAGAGAGAGAGAGTAAGGGAGGGGAAGGAGGGGAGGGGCAAGGCGGATGGGGAAAGGAGGGATGGGATGGCTGAAAGAGATAGGGGAGAGGGAGGGGAGGTGTGAGGGGTAAGGGATGGCAGAGGGTGAGATGGAGGAAGAGGGAAGGAAGAGGATGGTGAGGTTTAAGGGAGGGGTAGTGGGAGGGGAGGGGAAGAGAGGGAGAGAGGGAGGGGAGCGGCATTAATGGGAAAGAAGGGAAGTAGGGGGAAGAGGAGAGAGCGAGGAGGGGATTCAGAAGGGAAGAGGAAAGGTAGTGACACGAAAGGGTAAGGGGATGAGAGGAAGGGAAGACGGGGATAAAAATTGTCGGGAAGGGTAAATTAGAGGAGGGGAAGGGGGTGAGAACGGGAAATAAAAAGGGAGAAGGGGAGATGGAAGCGGTAATAAAGGCGGAGGATAGAAGGGAGGATGAGCGATATACACACGACACACACCATGCAACACGACACACACACCACACACACACACACACGACACACACACACACACACACACGCAACAGGACACACATATATATATAATATAGCTTATATATAGATATATATTATATATCATATATATATAGTGTGAATATATATATTAAAGAGAGAGATGAGAGAGATGAGAGAGAGAGAGAGAGAGAGAGAGGAAGAGAGAGAGGGAAGAGAGAGATCGATGATGAGAGAGTTGAGATGGAGACTGAGAGAGAGGAGGAGAGAGAGAGAGAAAAAGGGGAATGTACAAAAAGTGGAAAAATAAGAGGACGAAGGAGAAAGAGAAGCAAAGAGATTTCGAGGGAAAAGGGGAGGGACGTGAGAAAGGTGGAAGAGGGAGGAGAGAGGAGAAGGCGGAGGGGGGGAGGGGGACCGAGGGAGCGCCGAGGGGAAGAGACGCGAAGGGAGAGGGGAAAGAGAGGGGAAGAGAAGGAGGGAGAGGAGGAAAGAGAGGGGAGGGAGAGGAAGGAGAGGGAGGGGGACCCAAGCTGGGAAGAGAGGGAGGAGAGAGAGAAGAGAGGGGAAGGGGGAGACCAAGGGCGGAAGAGAGGAAGAGAAGGAGAGGGAAGGAGAGGGGAAGAGAGAGAGGGAGAGGGGAGACCAAAGGGGAAGAGAGGGAAGGATGATGGGAAGAGAGGGGAGAGGGAGGACAAAGGGAAGAGAGGAAGGAGAGGGAAGAGGAAGCCGAGGGGGAGAGGAAGGATAGGGGAGACCGAGGGGAAGAGAGGAGAGAGAGAGGAAGAGAGGGGAGAGAGGGAAGGAGAGGGAGAGGACGACGGAGGGGGGGGATGGGCCTCTTTGTCTTCCTCCATGAAAAGCTTTTCTAATATCGCAAGGGTACTGTGCCATTTTTTATACAGAAAATGTTCATCAGAGAGTCTTGGGACGATGGTAATCTTATGAATGTATTTAATCTACGCATAGAACGGGCCCTGTACACAAAATCACACGAGTATAAAAGTGATGATGATGTTGAGAATATTGAGGGATGTCGATGATAAAGACAAAGGCAGTATCGAGAGTATTATCATTATAAAAACGACGATGACAGCCTTATTTACGGTTATCTTAATCATTGTGTTCGGTGTAATAATTAATTACTAATTTCAGCACTGATG
>NW_020869527.1:226351-238851 GCF_003789085.1 Penaeus vannamei | reverse complement strand
TCATTATTATTATTATTTATTAATGATAGTAGTAATAATATATTATGACAATAATGACAATAATGATAATAATTAATTATGATATAGATACTACTGCTACCCACTACAAATAATAATAAACAATGCATAATGAATAATAGTAATGATAAATTATTAAATAATGATAATGTAATAAGTAATGATGATAATAATGATAATAATAATGGCAATAATGATAATAATGATAATAATGACACTGATAATAATAATGATAGTAATAATAGCAGTAATGTTAAATTTAAGCCCTACATCTGCATCCTCCCACTTTCTTCCTTTTCCCCCATAAATTCCCTCTCCTCCTTCTTTCCCTTAACCTCTTCCCTCCTTCTCCTCTTCATCCCTCTCTCCTCTCCCCCTTTCTCCCCTCCTCCTCCCTCTTTCCTTGCCTCCCTCTTTCCCCTTTAAATCATCGTTATTAAAAGGCTTTTAATATTCAATAAAGCAAATAACAACGAAACATGATAAATGACAGTAAAGAGAACAACAAAAACATCAACAAATTATTGATTCTTCACACTGACTTCGAAATAAAAATCTAGGGGAAAAGGACCGGTTCCCGCGCGAATGATGCGGGGGAAAAGAACAGGTTAGACAGGGGAAAAATGACCCGGTGTGAACGTAGAATGTCAATGAACGACACGAACGGCGCTTAGGAAATGGGGAAGGGGGGAGTACAATGGCGTAGGGTGATGGTACAATGGCTGCGCGCGGGATCGGGGAGAGAGGGGGGGGTCAGAAGGCCTATGAGGAGAGCCGCCCGTAGGGTAAAAACGCTAGGGGAAAAAGCGTATATGAAATTATTTAGCGTAATTATCTAGCGTATCCTTATGAAATAATTTACTCTACCTAAAATCCCTCTAAAGCACCACGAAAATTGAACAGTTCCTTAGAATATCTCCTTATTATGGGAATATTATATATATATTTTATGAATACATAAGTGTTGGGGGGGGGGGAAGTATGGCTGCTGTAGGGGGAAAAGGAAATAAGGGAAGGCAATAAAAAATAATAAGGGGGAGAAAATGCAAATTAGCGAAGATATATATATATATATATATATATATATATATATATTATTATCACTACTACTCAGCTTAATCCGTACATCTATTTACACTACCTATCTACCACCTCTATATGTACCTATATAACCTATATAATGTCCCCTCTACTTATCACTTACCGCCTCTATCACTCTATATATAAGTACTAATCGTACTAATTCTATTCATCTCCCTACTACCTCATATATATATAATATATATATACATATTAATTATCATACACTCCTATATACCCACCACACACCACTCACTATCATGTCCTTGCGTTGCAGAGAAGTCTCTGTATATAGCTGTATATGATATATCTCACTGTATCAATCTCTCTCTCTACTCTTCCATCTTCCTTCTCCACTCCTCTCTCCTACCCTCCCCTACCCTCTCCTCTCCTTCTCTCCCCTCGCTCCTCCTCCTTCTCCTTCTCTCTNAGAGAAGACGAAGAGAGAGAGAGAGAGAGAGAGAGAGAGAGAGAGAGAGAGAGAGAGAGAGCGAGAGAGAGAGAGAGAGAGAGAGAGAGAGAGAGAGAGAGAGAGAGACAGGGAGAGAGAGAAAACAATACGACCAACGTATGAAAGGACAAAGAACAGACACAATGCAGAGAACGCAAAATACACAAAAAGAAGAATATCAAGATGGATATCAAAGAAATAGCAAAAGGAAATGCGTCACTAAATTATAAACTAGATTCTCACGATTCAATCTGTCGGTTCGTCCAGGTCACGTGATGGCTTTCCTAGCGCCATCTATTGAGCGGTTAAGTCAAGTCTGTCGAATTTCCCAGGCTTTCCTCTCTCTGCCTTTTTTGTTATTTTTTTTCTTATTCTTACTTCTTCTTCTTCGTCATTATTCATTTCTTTTTCCACCCACTATTCTCCCTTCCTCGTTCTCTCCTTCGTTCGCTCTCTCCCTTCTACTCTTTTGTATTCATTTCGTCCTTCTTTCATCTACTTTCGCTCCAACTCTCGTCTTTTTCTCTTCTTCTTGGTTCGTTTCTTCCCGTTTTCTTTTCGTCTCTTCTCCTCTCTTCCCCCCTCCCTCCTTCCCCACACTCCCTACCCTCCTCCACCCTTCCCCCATTTCGCCCCCTCCATCCCCCTCCCTCCCTTCTCCCCCCTTTCCTCTTCTCTCCTTCCCTCCCTACGTCCATCCCCCTCCTCTTCTCTCCTTCACCTCCCTTCCCCCTCCGCTCTTCAATCTCCCTCCTCCCTTCCCTCCTTCCACCCTTCCCCTTCCCCCCCTTTTCCCCTCCACCCTTCAACCTCACTTCCTCCCGTCCCCTTACCCCCCCCCCTCCCACCCCCCCCCCTTCCTTCTGCATCACGACTTCTACAAATAACGCCGCCATCTTTGATATTTTTCCCCGACTTGCCAAAGAGCCCTCTCACTTCCTCTTCCTTTTACGTTCTTACTTAATTCTTCGCTTGTTTGACTTCGCTTATTTTATATACATTTACCTAAACTCGTTCCCTATTTCAATTCATTCGCTTACAAACAATCGAATTGCATTAAATTTAACAATTATTCACTTAAAATGCTGTTCTCATTATACTAATAGGGGCCGACTGAGGACTATCTGCGGCGAGTCTTCTTAGAGGTCAGCTCGTCTTTTCTTATAATATACTTTACTCACGATTTTTGTTAATATTTCTGTTATCTTTTTATTGTTATCGTTCTTAATATAATATCATTTGTGTTATTATTATTATTATTATTATTATTTATTATTATTATTATTTATTATTATTATTATTATTATTATTATTATTATTATTATTGTTATTATTATTATTACTATTATTACTATTATTACTATTTTTAGTATTATCATTGCTATTATTATCATTATCATTATCATTATTATGATAGTAATTATCACTGTTATTATTACTATCATTATTATTGCCATTATTATTATTACCATTATTAATATCATTATTACTATCATTGTTAATATCATCACTATTAATATTACTGTTATTTTCGTTATCATTTCATTATTATTTTATTATATTATTATCATTATTATCATTATTATTATTATTATTATTATTATTATTATTATTATTTATTATTATTTATTATTATTATTATTATTATTATATTATATTTTATATTATTATTATTATTATTGTCATTATTACTATCATCATCCTCATCCTCATTATTATTGTTATTATTATCCTTATCATTATTATCACCATTTTTATCATCATCTTCATTGTTATTATCATTGTTTTTATTATTCCTACAATTATTATCAGTATCATCATATCTATTATCATTATCATCATTCTTATTACTATCATCATCATTAGTAGTAAGAGTACTATTATAATCACTATCACTATCATCATTATTACAAAAATAATAATGATGATAATGATTTTGTATTTGTTTTTTGTTATTATTATTGTCATCAGTGAGATCATTATAGTTATTACTATTATCATTATCATTATTACTGTTCTTGTTATTATTTTCATTGCTATTACTCTCGTCATTATTGTTATCATTACTATCATTAACATTGTTATAATCATCATAAAGATTATAATCATTGTTTCTTTTTCTATCATTATCAGTATTGTTTTTATCATTAATTTAATTATAATTATCATTAAAATCATCGTAGTCATTATCAATTTTTTCCTGTTCCTCCTCAATCTTCAATCTTTCTTCCTTTTTTTCTTTCTCTTCTCCATTTATCATTTATTTCCTCCTCCCTTTCTTCAATTTTCATCATTCTTCTCCCTATTATTCTTTTATTTTCTTATTTCCTTTACTTCTCTTCCCCGGTATTTTTTTCTTCTTTTTTATTATCATCATTTTCTTTCTTCATTGGCTTTTTCCTTTCCTTTAACCCTATTTATTTCCGTTCTCTGTTACCTTCTCCATTTTTATTTTCTCTTCCATCCCCTCCTTCTCATCACCATCTGCTCTCCCTTCTCCTGGTTCCTATTTCGTCCTCTTCTCCTCCATTCTTTTCTAACCATTTTCCTTCTCATCTTTCTTCTGTTTCTTCTTCTTCTCATCTTCATTTTCTTCTGCCTCCTTATCCTCCTCCTCCTTCTTTTTCTGTTCTACCCTCTTCTTTTCCTCTCCTCTCCTATTTTTTTCTTCCTCCCGCTCCTCGTATTCCACCTATTCTCCTTCTCCTCCTCCTATTCTTCTTTTTCTTCTTCTTCTCATTCTCCTCTTTCTCCTCCATCTATTCTACTTCCTCTTTTCATCTTCTTCTTCTTCTCCTCCTCCTCCTTCTTCTCCCTTTTCCTCCATCTCCTCCTCTTCCGCCTATTCTCCTTCTTCCTTTCATTTTCCTCCTCCTCCTCTTATCATTATTATTCCTCCTCCTCCTCTTCTACCTACCTCCCTTCCCTTTTTCCTCTTCCTCTTTAGCCACCTCCTAAAAACCCCTCCTCCCCCCCCAACTCTATCACCCTCTCCATCATCCCTTCCATCATTTCTTCCCTTCTTCTACGTCTCAGGTTTCGACTAAGAACACATTTCGAATTTCGAAGAACTTGAACTTCCAGCCTGAACACGGAACACTCAACGGGAGAACATTCCGTCTTTGTTCACCTTTGTTCATCATTGGCGTCCATTCTTTCCCATACGTCAACTCTGGCAATATCTTTCAAGTCATATATCCATGTATCTTCAATCTTTCTTTTTTCTTTTTGCTTCCTTTTTATTTTTCTTTATCTTTTTTCTTTTTTCTTTTTTTCTTCATTGTTTTTCTTTTTCTTTTTTTTTCCTTTTTGTCTTTTTTCTTTTTTTTCCAAGGCAATCTTTTCTTTTTTCTTCATTTTTTTCTTTTTCTTTCTTTTTCTTCTAAGGCAATCATAAGCCAGTTTGTCGGGAGTAGATATGTTAGTGTTCCCTTATCTACCTGTCAATCTTATCCTTTCCTCGATCAATGGGAGTGAATGATCTACCTCTACGACAGGTGGTGTGGATTCTTATCTATTTCCTCCGCAAATAGGAATTTTCCGGATGCCTATACAGAAAGAGGAGAAAAAGGAGTGATTGGGAAAAAAAAAGTACGAAGTTAATTTCGGACGTGAGGGAGATAGAGACGAGAGAGAGGAGAGAGAGAGAGAGAGAGAGGGAGAGGGAGAGAGGGAGAGAGAGAGAGGATAGAGAGAGAGGAAGAGAGAGAGAGAGAGAGGAAGGATAGGGAGAGAGAGAGAGAGGAAGAGATAGATAGGGAGAGGGAGAGAGAGAGAGAGAGAGAGAGAGAGAGAGAGAGAGAGAGAGAGAGAGAGAGAGAGAGAGAGAGAGAGAGAGAGAGAGAGAGAGAGAGAGAGAGAGAGAGAGAAGAGAGAGAGAGAGACAGAGACAGACAGAGACAGAGAGAGAGAAGAGAGAGAGAGAGAGAGCTACAGGAGGGAAGGAGGGGGGGGGGGGGGGACGCGCAAATATGAAAAATCAATTTGAGACGCGAGAGAAATAAGGAGCGAACGAGATAAGACGAGAGAGCGAAGAAAAAAAAAAAAAAAAAAAAAAAAAAAAGAATTTCACTTAAAAGATTGATCTGATCGCTTATGTCACCGCCTGGCTACAAGAACAAGCTATACCGTACAGCAAGGGACACGCACAGTGCATGTTAATAAGCGGTTAAGCCGTACCCTGATGGCGATGTCCGGTTAAGACGGGCGCGCGTCCTGGAATCTTATTATTTGTATTCGGAGGCTGATCGTGGGCTCCTCTGTCAGCCTGCGTGTCAGCAAATATCGCGTCATTACAGGTTTAATTAAAGATGGGTGCGTCGTCATTTTGGGCCAGACACGCGAGCCTCAGGACGTGGAATGGGTTCGGATCCGCGAAGCTTCGAAATCGTATTCGAAGCTGTATAGAATGAATAGCAAAGAGAAAGAAAGATGGGGAACAGCAGGAGATGGTAATGAATAGGTAGGAAATGGAAGGAGGGAGAATAAGAAGGTGAGGAGAAGGAGAAGGGAGAAAAAAAAGCGAAAAGTAAATAGAGAGACTCGTTCTGACAAATGGTCTCGGGGTTATGACACTGACAGATGCATTAGGGACCGAGAGCGAATTACTCACTCCCCATCCATCCCTCTCGCCCGACTTGAAAGGCTATTTGGTCCGCTACAAAAGGAACAAGGGAGTGAGTGACAAGCCGGGTTCTTTCAGCCTGTCGGGTCGTCGGATCGGGGAAGCACGATCGCGCCCCCGACGTGATTTGTTCGGGCCGAGATGCCGATAAGAGATGCGTCGGAGAAGAACCGTCTAAGACCCTCGAACCTCTTCACCGCGTCGAATACACCTCCTCCCCTCACGCCTCTTTTTATTCCCCGTTACTGCTGACTTGCGTCGGGCTTTCATCCACTAACCGGGCTATATTAATGGCGGTTTTAACAGAACATTTCCGTATGTTCACGACTGCAATTGAACCTTGACGTCTCACTCATTAATTGAACTGCTTATCTTCGAGGACCTGATGTTGCAAGCCTGGCTCCACCTCCCTCCTGCAGCGCGACTCTGGCACCCCGGTCGGCGATGCACGTCAAGGCTATTTCTGAGGCAGGAGGAGGAGGAGGAGGGGAGAAGAGGGGGAGGAGGAGGGAGGGAGGAAGGAGGAGAGGAGGAGGAGGAAGGGAGATGAGGAGGAGGAGGAGAGGAGGAGGAGGAGGAGGAGGAGGAGGAGGGAGGAGGGGAAGAGGGGGGAGGAAAGGGAGGAGAGGAGGGGATGAGGAGGAGGGGGGAGAAGGAGGATGAGGGGAGGGAGGAGGAGGAGGAGGGGGATGAGGAAGAGGAGGAGGAGGAGAGGGTGAAGAAGAGGAGGGGGGAGGGTAGGAGGAGGAGGGGAAGAAGAGGGGGGGGAGGAGGAGGAGGAGGAGGAAGGGGTGAAGGAGGAGGAGGAGGAGATGAGGAGGGAGGAGAGGGGAAGGAGGAGGAGGAGGAGGAGGAGGAGGAGGAGGAGGAGGGAAGAAGAAGAACAAGAACAAGGACAAGAAGAAGAAAAAAAAGAGGAGGAGAAGGAGAAGAACAAGAACAAGAAGAAGAAGATGAAAAGGAGATGATGAAATAAGAGAAAATATGGGGCAGGAGAGGAGAAAGAAAGGAGTAAAGAAGGAGGAAGATTAGGAGGAGGATATGATGGAAAAGGATGAAATGGAAGGAGAAAGAATGAGAAAGAATGAGAAAGGAGGAGGAATTATTTCTGTGAGGCAGGAGCACCATCTAAGACGCGGCGAAAGAAAGAGAAGAGGAAGGAGACGAGGAGGAGGAGGAGGAAGAATAAGAGGAAGAGGAGGAGGAGGAGGAAGAGGAAGAGGAAGAGGAGGAGGGAGAGGAGGAGGAGGAGAGAAGAAGAAGAGAAAGAAGAAGAAGAAGAAGGACAAGAACAAGAACAAGAAGAAAAAGAAGATGAAGAAAAAGAAGAAGGAGGAGGAGGAGGAGGAGGAGGAGAAGAAGAAGAAGGAGGAGGAGGAGGAGAGAGAAGATGAATAAGAAGGAACAAAGTTATTTTTATGAGGCAGGAAAGAGAGGAGAAAGGAAGGAGACAAGGAGAAAGAGGAGGAGGAGGAGATGATGAATGAGGAGAAAGGGAAGAATGAGAAATAAGAAAGACGAAGAGGAGGAGGAAGAAAAGAGGATAAATAAGGAGAAGTGGAAGAATAAAAGATAAGAAAAACAAAGAAGAGGAAGAGGAGGAGATGACGAAAAGGAGGAAGAAGAGAAGTGAAAAATGGGAATGGGTAGATATGAGAGAATAAACGATAAGAAAGCGTTGGGGGGAAGGAATAGGAAGAGATAAACAGGAGGAAATGGAAGTAAGAGAAATAAAGAAGAAGCGAAGGAAGAGAAAATGGAAAAGGAGGCGAAAGAGAGAGGAAAGGAAGGACACGAGAGAAGATAATAATAAATGGACAGAAAAGGAAGATGGAAGAAGGAGGAAGAGAGAGGAAAAGAGTATGAAGAGATGAATAGAATGAAATGGAAGGAGAAAGAATGAGAAAGACGAAGAGGTGACGATGATGAATAGGAAGAAATGGAAGGAGAGAGAATAAGAAGGAGGAGAAGGTGGGGAAGGAAGTAAACAGAAAACGAAAAAGGGAATGGGAAAGAAAGAGAAAAAAGGGAAACAGAAACGGAATAAATAAGTGACATCAGAGAGAAAGGACAGATAATGGTAAAGAAAAATAAATAAATAAAAATAAAATGAAATAAAAAACGGTAAATACCTTTTACAACAGATTCAGTGACAAGTAAAGACGGTTATTATGTACAGAAAGAATGGAAAGCCTCTGCTCTCGCTTTCTCTCTCTCTCGCTTTCTTTCTCTCTCTCTCTCTCCCCTCTCCCTCCCCTCTCCCCTCTCCCCCCTCTCTCCCTCTCCCCCTCTCTCCTCTCCCCTCTCTCTCTCCTTCCCTCTGCTCCCTCCTCCCTCCTCACCCTCCTCTCTCCTCTCCCCTTCTCTCACCCTCCCTCTTCTCTCTATCTCTCTCTTGCTTCTTCTCTCTCTCTCCTCTCTCCCTCCTCCCTTCCCCTCCCTCCTCTCCCCCCCTCCCTCTCTCTCCCTCTCCCCCCTCTCTCCCTCTTTCCCTTCCCTCCCCTCACCCTCTCTCCTTCCCTCCTCCCTCCCCCTCTCTCCTTCCTCTCCTTCCCTCTCTCTCTCTCCCTCCCTCCCTCACACTCCCTCCTCTCCTTCCCTCCCTCCCCTCTCTCTCTCTCCCTCCCTCCCTCACCCTCCCTCTGAAGGAGTTAGGGTCAAACTGCTGGAACTTTTCAGTGATTACCTTCAGTGATTCTGTTCGTGTGTGATAATGAGTCCCGAACACCATATTTGACTCTGGCTTCGGCCTCGCTTGAAGTGAACGAATGTGCGCGTGTTGAGATTAAAGTACCGAGTTTCTTATCTTTTAATTTCTCTACAGGTTTAGGAAGTACTGTGTAGTTTAGTTAGCGTCTATAATCGTGTAGCGTGATTGCGTTTTATATTGCACTTTGGGAGAAAAAATCGATACACTGTAAGATATATAAAAGATATGGTATATCCTATTTGATACAAAGAGAAAAAGATATAATATATTCTATTTCTTACAAGGGGAAAAACAGGAGCCCAACACGTTTATCAAAATTAAAGATATATCTGATATCACGAAATCAAATCAAAATTGTCGTCGGCTGATTCAGTACAAATTAGTCTGTTTTCGCAAGCACGGCATGCGGTCCCTCCCAACCACTCTTCGAAACAACAGCTCATAATCACTGCGCAATGACTTAACGAGGTGTCCAATTTGTTTAGGATAATAAGCTGAACGTTATCGCTTCATCTGAGACAAGTGCAGGTCATGATGCGTGTGTATATTCTGTATGATATTGCACTTTGTAATTTGCAAAGGTATATTTAAATGTATTTATATGTCGGTCTCGGATTACCGATGTGGCATCTCGTTGAAAGCGAGACAGCAAAAAAGGGTGTATTTCTTTCTATGCGAAAGAGCTGATGTTAAGTGTCTCGTTGTGTGTGTGTGTGTGTGTGTGTGTGTGTGTGTGTGTGTGTGTGTGTGTGTTGTGTGTGTGTATGTGTGTGTGTGTGTGTGGTGTGTGTGTGTGTGTGTGTGCTTGTACAGTCACTTGTGATGTGTGTGTGTGTGTGTGTGTGTGTGTGTGTGTGTGTGTGTGTGTGTGTGTGTGTGTGTGTGTGTGTGTGTGTGTGTGTGTGTGTGTGTGTGTGTGTGTGTGCTTCGTAAAGTCACTTAGGTGGAGTGAAAGTTGAGTAATTTAATTTCCACTTTTGATATCAAAAGATTCATACTTATAATTCGACTGTGATTGATGTTGGTATGAACAATTCTTCTCAAAGAATTCCAAATGTTGAAAACGGGTTTATGGAAAATGGAAGATTTCAGGCACATAACTAATTAGACAAAGATTGCATAGGAAAATCGCAAATATCAGACGAGTACACTTAACGTTGCAAATATGAACTGAAAATAGGAAATGCAAAAATACCATATTGCATGTTGCAAATTGAAAATATGCAACGACGTCTAAAATCTAAATAAAACAAACATTCGCAGTCCTGTAAACAAAGCCCTCAGACCCAAAATAAATGATAGCGATAATTATAATTGACACTATTACCTATAATTAAAAGTATCATGTAAATTGCAAAATGAAAAACACAAAAGACGATCAAGAATATTTAATATCAACAAGTATTTAAGTATATATGTGCAGATACGACAGGGTATTCTTTTCCGTTCGATAGCAAATTATGTGTGTGTGTGCGTGCGTGCGTGTGTGTGTGTGTGTGTGTGTGTGTGTGTGTGTGTGTGTGTGTGTGTGTGTGTGTGTGTGTGTGTGTGTGTGTGTGTGTGTGTGTGTGTGTGTGTGTTATGATAGGTTGACAGGATGTTGAGATATTATTAGCTTATCATTTATCTATCTTTTTTCTTCTTAATAGTGCGAAATCACACACACACACACACACACACACACACACACACACACACACACACACACACACACACACACACACACACACCACACACACACACACACACACGCACATACACACACACACACACGCACACACACACACACACACGCACGCACACACACACATACATATATTTGTGAGTATGTGTGTATATAGGCATTACAGATATAATGATTGCTCAAAGTCCAGCCAAGTTTCAGCCCAAATGTGACCCAACTTCAGCCCAAATTGTGAATCAACTGCAGACCAACTGCAACCCAGTCAACTTCACGGCCATGATACAAAATACCCCCCCCCGCCCTTCCCCTCACCCCCTCCCCTAAAACTCGATGGCAGGAACTCCCCCTTCCCCCCCCCTCCCCCCCCCCCCCAAAAAAAAAAAAACAGTCCCTTACCCCTTCCACTAAAATCCTGGGATAGGAACCTTCCCATCCTCTACCCCCCTCCCCTCCCATACACTACCCCCTCACCCCTTCCCTCAAAACTCGGAGACAGGACCCCCCCCCCTCCCACCTCCCAAACTTCCACCCTGCCCCCTATCCTAAAACGTTTAGACAGGAACCCTACCTCATCTACTCCCTCCCCCCACCCCCCTCACCCCTTCCCTCAAAACCCGGAGACAGACCCCCCCTTCCCCCTCCTCCTCCTCCTCCCTCACCCCTTCCCTCAAAACCCGGAGACAGCAACCCCTCCCCTCCCCACTCCCCTCTCCCCTCTCCCCTCCCCTCCCCTCACCCTTCCTCTCCAACCCCCCCTCCCCCCTTAAAAAACAAAAAACAGCTACCCCCTCCCATCCCCCTCCCCTCATCCCCCCTTCTACCCTCACCCCTTCCTCTCCACCACCCCCCTTCAAAAAAAAAAAAAAAAAAAAAAAAAAAAAAACAGAAAAAAACACGTCTCCGCTTAATGCCAGCAAAACATTCGAGCGACCTGTCCACTTACAACTTCATTAATTAACATACCGAGAATCCGGATGCCACTAAGGGGGGGGAGTAGGGGTAGGGGAATAGGTGTAACGGGGGGGGGTGGGGGGTAACGGGGATGGAGTAGGTGGGGTGGTTGGGTGTAACGGGGGGGGGGACCGAGTAGGGGGTAGGAAGGTAACGGGTGGGGGGGGGGGGGGGGAGTCTGTCTGTCATTAGCCGGTATAATGCCTTAATAATCCTCAATAAATGTCAAGAGATAAGAGGCTAAAAACTGGGGAATTAACGGAGTCACCCTTTGTTTTTTGTGTTTTCTTCTCTCTCTTTTTTTCTCTTTTTTCTTTCTCTCTCTCTCTCTCTCTCTCTCTCTGTACATATATATATATATATATATATATATATATATATATATATATATATATATATATATATATATATATATATATATATATATATATATATATATATATATATATATATGCACATAAATGCACACACACACACATGTATATATATATATATATATATATATATATATATAATATATATATATATATATATATATATATATATCTATCTATCTCTATCTATCTATCTATCTATCTATATATCTGTGTGTGTCTCTGTGCCTCACTCCCTCCCCTTCTTTCTCTCTCTCTCTCTCCCTCCCACCCCTCCCTCCCTCCCTCTCTCCTCTCTCATTTCTTTTCTTTCTGCCTGTGTTTCAGCGCCCTGTGGCGAACGGACGCAAATGACATCTCTTGGATTTGGTCAGAATCATAACCTATTATCAAAGACATGAACTTCGTTTCCTTTTTATGCACCTTCCTCTTCACCTTAGCCTGTCAGTCTTCTTTTGTTATATGTTCCTTTATCTTCTTTTTCTTCTTTTCTGTTTCTTTTCTTTTTCTTCTTTTCTGTTCCTCTTCTTTGTCATCTGTTTCTCTTTTTCTTTTTTCTTTTTCTGTTCCTCTTCTTCTTTGTCATCTGTTCCACGTCTTTTTCTTTT
>NW_020869527.1:198773-208017 GCF_003789085.1 Penaeus vannamei | reverse complement strand
AAAAGAAACAAAGGAAACACACAAAAAAGGAAGAGGAAGCAAAACCAAGAAGACAAGGCCAAGCAAAACAAGACAAAACAAAATCACACACACACACACACACACACTCAAGAGCGACACTCAGCCCCGCCCACACCCCCCTCCCAGCGCCGCCGCCCACGAGACGCAGAGGTCAGCAGGTGAGAGCAGATGACGGGCGGCCAACCTCCATAATCCAGGTAAAGACGGAAGGATGTCTTAGGTCTATCCTCCTCTATCCTCTTAAGGATGCTGTCTTCACACTCCGAGGGAGGATTATGACTTCATCGCTCTTTCTTGGCGGTGATGTGTTTGTTTGTCTTTTGTTGCAAGAGTGGTGGGGCGGGGGGGAGGGGGGGGAGGGCGGGATTCGCCGAGAAATGGCGAGATTGCGAGATAGGAATCTGGGGGTGGGGTGTTGGGGTTGGGGGAATGCCAGGAATTTGTGGGGGGTGGGGGGATGCCAGGAATTTTGGGGGGGGTGGGGGGGAAATGCTAGGAATTATGTTAACGGGAATGTCATAATGGTTATGTTTTTTCATTATTATTATCATTGCTGTTTTTGGTTGCTGTTGTTATTATTTTATCTATCATTATTACTGTCTTTATCATGTGTTATCGTTGCTGTTGCTATTATCATAATACGTGTTATCATTATTACTACAAAAATCATCAAGAGATTATTGCTAACATGAATATCAACAGTAGTAGCAGCAATTGAAGTGAAATCATCTCTATTAGTTATAAAATTAATAGCAACATTGTCCTTATCTTTATTATCAATACCATTGTTGTTATTGCGGTTACTTTTTTATTTTCATTCTATTCTTTTGATACTATTATTCATCTTGTTATTTCGTCTACCATTATCACTGTTATTCTTACCATTATTATCATTATCATCATTGTTTTTCTCCTATTTTTCTATTATTGATATTACATTTTTTTTTAATCAACATTATAATTATTAGTATTGTTATTGCTGTCGTTGTTAGTAGTAGTAACAGTAGCGTCATTATTATTATCATTACTGTTATCATTATTATTATTATTATTATTATTATTATCATGACATTACTATTATCACTGTTGTTATTATTATCATTATCATTATTTTCATAATTTTACTCATTATTATTTTTATTATCATTATCACTTTTTCTAATGTTATCATTATCGTTATTATCATAATCATTATCATTATCAATATTATTATCACCATTGTCATTATAATAGATATTACTAATTTAATCAGCATTTATCTAGTAATGAAAAAAACAACAATAATAATATCAATGTTATTTTGTTATTATTATATTATTATTATTTTACTTATTATTATTATTATTATCATTATTATTATTATTATCATTATTATTGCTATTAATCATCTACTACTACTACTATTGTTGCTATCATTATTACAATTATTGCCATTATGGTCACTACTATCATCACACATACACACCCCACCTTCCCCCCCCCCATAGTATATATATATATACATATATATATATATATATATATATATATATATATATATATATATATATATATATATATGTATATATATAATATATATATATATATATATATATATATATATATATATATATATATATATATATATATATATATTATATATAAACAAAGAGACCGAAAGACAGAGAAAGAAAGCAGAAACAGAAAAAAATAGTCCCCAGGCTACATTCTTCTTCCCTTTATCCTTCGTTTCCTGTAGGTGGTGAGGGGGGGGGGGAGGGTAGGAAGGGGAAGGGAGGAGGAGAGGAGGAGGAGGATAGTGGGTAGAGAGAGTATGAGGGGAAGGGAGGGTGGGAAGGGCAGTGGGGGAAGGAGGGTGAGGACGAGAATGAGGGGTTATGAGGGGTGGAAGAGACTCTCCCCCCTGAATATTCATGAGTGATTAGGACCCCTGAAGTATGGATGAGGGAGGGGAGGGGAGGGGAGGGGGGACGAGGAGTAGGGGGGTGGGGGGCAGTAGGTGTTAAGTTGAAGGTCGGACTAGGTTAGAAACGGAAGGAGCGGGGGGGGGGGGGGTGAAAAGGGGGTAGGGGAGGAGGGGGTGATGGTGGGGGGGAGGAGGGGGTGATGCTGGGGGACGGAAGATAGGGGGGGGTGCTGAGAAAGGGGGAAATGGGGGAGAATAAGAGGTTAAGAGGTGCAGGAAAAGAGGAGGGAGCGACTGTTGATAAAACACATAAAAAGGATGATGTGGATTTATGATGATAATTATGGTGGTGGTGATGATAATGATATTAATCGTGAGATAACGAGGGATAACAGAAGTGCAAATGAATACAGCAATAGTAATAATAATAATAATGATAATAAGTATAATAATAATAATGAAATAATAATAATGATAATAATAATGATATAATATGATAATAATGATAATGATAATAATGATAATGACGATAATGATAATAATAATGATAATAATAATAACAATAATAATAATGATAATAATAATAATAATAATAATAATAATAATAATAATAATGAATAATGACAATAATAACAATAATAGTAATAACAACAACAGCAACAAAAACAACAATGATAATAATGATGATAATCTAACAAAAGTAATGATAATGATAATGATGATGTTAATAATAATGATAATGATGATATTAATAGTAATGATGATAATGATAAAGATAATAACAACAATAATAATGATAATAATAATAATAATACCTTCTCTAAGAATATTCATACTCGAAGGATTATGATAAAATCCCCTCTTTCTCAAGTCCGCTGGTGACGTCCGTTATTCCCTAACTCGCAATATAACAAATCCTTTAAAAAAATACGTGGATCCGGGAAATGGTCCGGATCACAACCAAATCTGAATGGCATCTAAGTTGGGCTAAGACACACAGAAATTTGATAAAAATCTATTCATGATTTTTTTTCTCTCCCTCTCTCTCTTTCTTTCTTTCTTTCTCTCTCTCTCTCTGTCTCTCTGTATGTCTGTCTGTCTGTCTGTCTGTCTGTCTGTCTGTCTGTCTGTCTGTCTGTCTGTCTTCTCTTTCTCTCTCTCTCTCTCTTCTCTCTCTCTCTCTCTCTCTCTCTCTCTCTCTCTCTCTCTCTCTCTCTCTCTCTCTCTCTCTCTCTCTCTCTCTCTCTCTCTCTCTCTCTCTCTCTCTCTCTCTCTCTCTCTCTCTCTCTCTCTCTCTCTCTCTCTCTCTCTCTCTTTTCTTGCTAAGCAACTAATCACCGCTATTTAAAACATAACCTTCTTAGCGGAGGTCAATATAATAATAACAATAATAATCATAGTAATAATAGTAATAAGAATAAAAATGACGATAAGGGTCACAGTAGAAATAGTAATGATGATACGAAAAAGAACAGAAACAATAATAATAATCTTACGAACGATCTTAGAGAGACAAGTGACCTCATATCTACTCTTTAGGACATCAAAAAAAAAAAAAAAAAAAAAAAAAAAAATCTCATGGAAAGTGGAAATTTGGTCAAGAACGAATCACTAAATTTGTAAATCTCAGAAAATAGAAAAAAATAATGAAGTATATAGAAAAAAATAGTGGAAAATCTGCCAAGAGAGCAGTACATCATAATTGAATTGGCTGGAATTAGAATTAGAATCGCATTGGTTGTAATTAGAATTAAAATTGGAATTGGTTGGAATCAGAATTGCACTGGTTAGCATTAAAATTGAGTTGGTTGGAATTAGAATTAGAAATGAATTGGGTGGACTAAGAACTAGAATCGAACTAGTTACAATTAGGAGCAAATTGGTTAGAATTACAATTGAATTTGTTAAGATTAGAATTGCATTGATTAGAAATGCAATTAATATACAAATATGATTGAAATGACTGGAATCAGAATTAGAATGAAATTGGTCAGATTTAGAAGTGAATTGGTTAGAATTGCAATCATTGGTCAGAATCAGAATAGAATTTAGGTTGTGAAGTTCAAAGTCACAACAATTTGGGCAATTATTATCATTATTGTTATCATTATTACTGTTATTGTTATCATTATTGTTGTTATAATTGTTATCGTTATCACTATTGCTATATTGTTATCATTATTATTATCATCATCATTATTATTTTCATTACAATTTTCATTATCACCATCATTAACATTATTATCATTATTGTTGTTGTTATTATTATTATTATTATTATCATTATTATTGTTATTATTATTATTATTATTATTATTATTATTATTATCATTATTATTATTATTATTATTATTATTATTATTATTATTATTATTATTATATTATTATTATCATCATTATTATTATTATCATTATTATTATTTTTATTATTATTATTATCATTATTATTATTATTATTGTCATTATTATCATTATCATTAATATAATCGTCATCATTATTACTATCATTATCATTATTATTGTTATCATTATTGTTATCAATATTATTATCATTATCATTATCATGTTTCATGTTATTATTATTATCATTATCATTATTATTATTATTATTATTTTTTATTATTATTATTATTATTATTATTATTATTATTATTATTATTATTATTTTTATTATTATTATTATTTTTATTATTATTATTATTATTATTATTATCATTATCATTATTATTGTTATTATTATAATTATCTATTTCTTATTATATTATCATTATTATTATTTTATTATTATTATTATTAATTATTATTATATATTATATAATAATAATAATAATAATTAATAATAATAATATATTATAATATATTATTATTATTATTATTATTATTATTATTATTATTATTATTATTATTATTATTATTATTATTATATTATTATTATTATTATTATCATTGTTATTATTGCTAATAATGATAATAATGATGATGATATTGATTAGTGATTATAATAATGATAATGATAATAATGATAATAATAATAGTAATAATAATAATGATAATGATAATATAGTAATAATAATAGTAATAATAATGAATAACAATAACTATAATAATAATAATAATGATAATATAATAATAATAATAATAATAATAATAATAATAATAATAATAATAATAATAATAATAATAATGATAACAATAATAATAATGATAATGATAATGATAATAATACTAATAATGATAATGATAATAATGAATATAATAATAGTAATAATAAACAACAACAACAACTAATAATAATAATATAATAGTAATAATAATAATAATAATAATAATAATAATAATATAATAATAATAATAATAATAATAATAATAACAATAATAATAATATTGATAATGAATAATAATAAGATAATATAGAAATAAAATGATGATACACACACACACAAACACACACACACACGAAACCACACCTATACACAAACACACAAAACAAATGTCCACAGAATCGAAATACAGCCATAACCCACGCCCTGTCCACGCCACACACAATACACACCACACACTACACATCACACCTAGCGTCTGTATCCCGAGCTGTAGTCATGTGTACCGCCTGTGATGTCCGTGTGGTTCCAGCTCCCCCGTCGAGTTGTGGTTCCAGCCGCCAGGGGGATTACTTACAGCATCACCCTGGACGCATCGGGAGGGTCATTACGTAACCACTGATTGCATTGCTTCTCACGTAGGATAGGGCGGATCAGCTGTAGGACGGATCAGCTGTAGGACGGATAGCTGTAGGACGATCAGCTGACGAAGAGGGAGGAGAGGGATGTCGAAGGAGAGATAAGGGGAAATTGGATGATAACACGACGGAGAGAGAAGGAGAAGGAGAAGTGGTTCGTGGATTCGTAAAAATTGTCAAGTTGCCGTTATTATAAGAGACCGAATGGTTATGATGATAATAATAATAATAATGATAATAATAAATAAATAATAATAATAATAATAATAATAATAATAATATATTAATAATGATAGTAATGATAATAATGATAAATAGTAATAATAAATAATAATAATATATAATAATAATAATAATAATAATAATAATAATAATCACAATAACCAACAACAATAACAATAAAAATTATGATAAGATAATAATGATAACGAGGCATGTAATTACCGTGGAAATGAGCCGCTATAGCCTTCTAAAGTCAAATGAAGAGAGGATAGAAAGGTAGATTCATGAATGGAAGTGAAGTCCACGGAAGGTTGCAACAGGAACAACGAAGGGAAGGGCAAGAAAACACACGAATATACCGAAGGCCCTTTTCGCTATTGCTTCGTCAGGGCATACACTACAAGAGGTACATAGAGGAGTATATGCCCTGACGAACTTTGACTTTGACTTTGACACGTTTATTGAGACAAAAGTAAGATTACATCTCAAAAGGATGAGGTAACTTAGGTTATCCTCACCCTTACTTACTTAAGTCCCTGTGCGGGCTCGCAATTCATTATACAAAGCTTAGGTACAATAATATTTAAAAGTAAATACAGCACTTAAATCATAAAGAATTACAAGCATTACAAGAATTCAGAGTCATTGGCTTACATATCGGTAAGGTGATATAACACGAAGCAATAACGAAAAGACCTTCGCCTTATTCGTGTATTTTCTTGTCCTTCCCTTCGTTGTTCCTGTTGCAATCTGTTCATCAATTCCATACACAGGAGGTCATCGTGGTTGCGTGAATTAAGGTGGAAATGAATAATCTTCTGAATTACTGATGGTGTGTCTTACAAGATCGTGAACGAGTGTGCTGGTTGTCGAATTGTCATTAATTCTCTTCTATGACTTTTTTTATTTGACTTTTCATTTTGTTTCGAAATTCTTCGATCTATATTTTTCCTGACTTTTATTGCATTCTGTTTCATTTCATACTTTTCTTTCTTGCTCTCTTGGATTAATTCCTTTTTTATTCTCTCTTTCTATTTCTTCCTCTCCTAATTTTTTCCTATTTTTCTTTCTTCTCTCTCTTAATTTCTAGTCTTCCCTCTCTCTTCCTCCTCTCCCTCCTTCCCTTCAGAACAAAAGTTCCTTATTCCTCTCCTCTCTCCTCAGTCCCCTCAACATCTCTCTCCTCAGTCCCTTCTCCTCTCTCCTCTCACCCTCTCCTCACCCTCTCCTCTCTCTCTCCTCTCACCTCTCCTCTCTCCCTCTTCCCTCACCCTCTCCTCTCTCCCCTCCCCTCACCCTCCTCCACTCTCCTTAGTCCCCTCACCCTCTTCCTCTCTCCCTCACCCTCCCTCTCTCCTCCTCACCCTCTCTCTCTCCCTTCACCTCTCTCTCTCCCTCACCCTCTCTCTCTCCCCTCACCCTCTCCTCTCTCCCCTCACCCTCTCCTCTCTCCCCTCACCCTCTCCTCTCTCCTCAGTCCCCTACCCTCTCCCTCCCCTCAACCCTCTCCTCTCTCTCCCTCTCACCCTCTCCTCTCTCCTCCTCCCTCTCTCCCCTCACCCTCTCCTCCCTTCACCTCTCCCTCTCTTCTCGCCCTCTCCACAGTCCTCTTACCCTCTCCTCTCTCCTCTCCCTCTCCTTCTCTCCCGCTCACCCTCTCCTCTCTCCCCTCACCCTCTCCTCTCTCCTCCCTCTCTCTCCCCCTCACCCTCTCCTCTCTCCCCTCCCCTCTCCTCTCTTCTCTCTCTCTCCCTCTCTCCCTCCCCTCACCCTCTCTCTCTCCCCTCACCTCTCCTCTCTCCCTCTCCTCTCTCCTCTCTCCTCCCTCCTCCTCTCCTCTCTCCTCCCTCTCTCTCTCCCCTCACCCCTCACCTCTCTCCCCTCACCCCTCTCCTCTCTCCTCCCCTCACCCTTCCCTCTCTTCCCCTCACCCTCTCCTCTCTCCCCTCACCCTCTCCTCTCTCCCCACCCTCTCTCTCTCTCCCTCACCCTCTCCGTCGCTCCCCTCATCCCTCCTCTCTCCTCGCTCTCCCCCCTACCCTCGACTCCTCACTCTCCCTCTACCTCTCCCCTCACCCTCATCCTCTCTCCCCTCATCGCCTCACCCTCCTCTCTCTCCCCCCTCCCTCTCCTCTCACCCTCACCCTCTCTCCCTACCCTCTCCCTCTCCCCTCCTCCTCTCCCTCTCCCCTCACCCTTCCTCTCTCCCCTCTTCCCTCTCTCTTCTCTCTCCCCCCTCTTTCTCTTCCCTCTCCCTCTCTCCTCTCTTCCCCCTCTCCCTCCCCTCACCCTCTCCCTTCCCCTCTCCCTCTCACCCTCTCTCTCTCTTCCTCTCTCTCTCTCTCCCCTCACCCTCTCCTCCTCTCCCCTCCTCCCCTCTCTCCTCCTCACCCTCTCTCTCCCTCCCTCCCCCTCTCCTCTCTCCCCTCACCCTCTCCTCTCCCTCTCCCTCACCCTCTCTCTCTCCCCTCCCCTCACCTCCCCCTCACCCTCTCCTCTCTCCCCTCACTCTCTCTCTCACTCCTCACCCTCTCCTCTCACACCTCTCCCTCCCCTCTCCCCACCCTCTCACTCCTCTCACCCTCCTCCCCCCTCACCCTCTCCTCTCTCTCCTCCTCCCCTCTCACCTCTCCTCTCTCCCTCACCCTCTCCTCTCTCCCCTCACCCTCTCTCTCTCCCTCACCCTCTCCTCTCTCCCTCACCCCTCTCCTCTCTTCCCTCCACCTCTCCTCTCTCCCCTCACCCTCTCCTCTCTCCCTCACCCTCTCCTCTTCCCCTCACCCTCTCCTCTCTCCCCTCACCCTCTCCTCTCAACCCTCTCTCTCTCCCTCTCACACCTCTCTCTCTCACCCTCTCCTCTCTCCCCGCTCCCCTCTCCTCTCTCCCCTCACCCTCTCCTCTCTCCCTCACCCTCTCCTCTCCTCCCTCACCCTCCCTCTCGCCTCACCTCTCCTCTCTCCCTCTCCCTCCCTCCTCTCTCCCCTCACCCTCTCCTCTCTCCCCTCACCCTCTCCTCTCTCCCCTCACCCTCCCCTCAACACCAAACGAGGAAGATTTTTAATACTCCTTTTATTTCGCCTCCAGATAAGGCAGCATTTGTCGCGTGAGATTTATTGGTGTTGATTTGGCGATAATCAGCCTGATATCGACGGATGAAGCCGTATCAGCTGATTCGATGATTAGGTGATTGGTGTTTGATGAACTAGAAGGAAAATTGATGGTCGGAAAGAGAGGGAGTTTCGGGTAGTTTTATAGCTGTCATTATTATCATTATCGCTGCGATGATGATGATAACGATAACAATGATGGTAAGTGATATTGTTATTTTTATGATTTTGCTTATTATTATTATAATC
>NW_020869527.1:191273-193773 GCF_003789085.1 Penaeus vannamei | reverse complement strand
AATATTTGCCATTTTATGCCGTCCTTTTACACTTTAGATATTTCCTTTCTCATCCTGTCTCGTCTCCCTCATTAATTCAATTTAAATTTATAATAATGATAATTCTCTCTCTCTATCATATCAATAAATTCGAGACTCTCTCATTCTCTCTCTCTCATCATCTCTTATCTCTCTTCTCCTCTCTTTATCAATCTAAATACATTATATAAAATACTTATCTATATAAAATTCTACATCTATCTTCACTATAATCATGAAAATAATTCAAAATGCTATCATTTATCTATATCTAGTCTATTAAACTGGTCTTTCTCATATGTGTGTGTGTATAGTTGTGTGTGTGTGTGTGATGTGGTGTGATGTGTTGGTGTGTGTGTGCTGTGTGCAGTTAGATGGTCGCGTTTTCTCTTCAACTCCTCAACCCGTAATCTGGTCAGTACATTCTCCTGGTTCCTTTATCTCTCTTCTTTCCTCTCCTCCTTTTCTTTTTCTTTTCCTTTAATTCATCTTTTTTATCTCCTCAACCGTCCGTTTTCCCTTTTCTTCTTTTCCTAAATTGTTCTTCCTCTCCCTGCTTCTTCTGCAACTTTCATCAAACACCTCTCCATTCCTCTCTCTCCCTCTTCTATCTTCCTCTTCTTACTCTCTTCTTATCTTCTTTGTTTTCCACTCACCCATGCCATTCTCCTGTTCTTCTTCTTATCTTTTTCTTCTCTTTCTCCTTCTTCTCCTCTCCTCCTCTTCCTCCACTTCCTCCTCCTCATGACCGCTCCATCCTACGCTATCACCTGCTCCTCAAGCTCTCTCTAAACACCCTCCAATGCCTTTTTCCTACTTCCTCAATTCACGCAGTACTCCCAACTTCCCTGTCATGCCTCCTCTCTTTCCTCCTTTTGTTCTCCTTCTTACCCCTTCTCCTTCTTACTCTTACGATCCCGATCCGTCGACCTCCTCCTCTTCTTCTCACCTCCTCTGTTTTCTCTTCCCATCTCCTCCATCACCTTTTTTCACCTCCCTACCTCCACTTCTGCCATTCCTCTCCTTTTCTCGCCTCTCCTTCCAGTCTCCGCTTCCTCCTACTTCTCTCCCGTCTTCCCATTCCTGTCCCTTTCCCTCTCGTCCTCTCTATCACCTGATCCTCTTCACATATCATAATCCTCTCCCATCTCATCTCCCGTCCTTTCCGGGGTCTGCACTCTGCTTTCTCTCCTGTCCTTCTCCTCTCCTCTGCTTTTCTCTCCCATAGTCCCTTCTCCTCTCCTTGCTTTTCTCACTCCATGTCTGTTCTCCTCTCCTCATCTATTTTCTCTCCATCCTCTACTCTGCTCCTTCTTTACTCTCTCCATTCGCCCTCCCCTCCTCTCTTCCTTCTCTCCCATCTCCCTGTACTCCCCTCCTCCTTCTCACTGTCTGTCTTCATTGCGTATAACAGACCCCTTTTGTCCCCCCAGCTACCCCCTACCCACTCCCAGCCTGCCTCTCCTCCCCCGCCTCCCCTCCCCTCTCTGCCCCGCTCCCTCCCCCTGCCCCCTTTCCCAAAATCTCCACTCTCCCACATCCTCTCACTCCCTCTCTCTTCTTCTTTCTGTCCCTCTCTCTCTTTCTTTTTCTTGCGCCCACCTTCCTTCATCTTTTTCTCCGTCTCTCCACTGTCCTTCTACTCTCTTCCTTCTATTCCTCGCGCCCTTCTTTTCACCATCTCCCTCCTTCCTCCCTTCACTTCCCTCTCTTCCGCCGTCTCTCTGGTTTGAGGCCCTCCCCTCCTCTCTACTGTAACCCTTACTTCTATCCTTCCCTCTTCCTCTTCCCTTCTCTCTCCTCCCTCTCTCTCGTCCTCCTTCCCTCCCTCTCTTCTTCCCTTCCCTCCTGCGCTCTCCTTCTTCCTTCCCTCTCCCTCCATTACGCACTCCCGTGCCCCCTTCCCCCACTTCATCTCAAACCTCCCACCCTTCCATCTTTGACCACCCTCCCTCCCCTCGCCCCTCTCCCTCATCTCCCTTCCTCCCTCTCAAAATAACACACACTCCCCTCCCCCCTGCCCCTCTCACCTCGTCTCCCTCCCCCTGCCTCCCCTCCCCCTCCACACACCTACCTAAACCCCTGCTCCTTCCCCTTTTCCTCTGCTAACCCAATCACTCCTCCCCTCCCCCTGCCCTCCTCCACGCTCTCCTCTCCCTTCCTCTTCTCAACCCCGTGGCCCCCCCCTCCTCGCATGCACACCTTCTCCCCCGGACAGTGACCGAGCTCCGCGTCGACTGCTTAGTGTCTTGCGTCGTCAAGCTCATACACGCTTGCGGCGGAGGCTGGCGGACTGGGGCACGTGCCTGACGCTCGGGGGGGGGGGCGGGAGGGGGCGGGGTGGTGAAGGGTGGGCGGGGGTGACGGGTCGAGGGAGGGACGCTGGGGTGCGCGACTCGGGGGGGAGACTGGGCGGGAGCAGGGCTGGCGGTGACAGGGACTGGGTGTGCGGGAGGGGGTGGGGGTGAGGGCGGGGTGGGGG
>NW_020869527.1:176273-183773 GCF_003789085.1 Penaeus vannamei | reverse complement strand
TGTATGTTTGTTTATGTGTGTGCTTGTGTGTGTTTTGTGTAGTGTGTGTGTGTGTGTTTGTGTTGTTTTGTTGTGGTGTGTGTGTGGTGTTCTATGCATGTGTGTGTGTGTGCTTTTGTCTGTGTTTGTTGTTTGCATTTGTAATATGTTTGTGTGTTGTCCGCCTGATGTAGTAATATTCACCAGATCCATGTAAGCGTGTACGGCGGGTACGTGAACCTAATTCCTCCACCGTGCAAAATACGTACGCAACCAAGCACAACCCTTTGTAAGTCCGCCAAGTCGGGTACCCCCGAATTTGCATGTATAATAGGCATTTTGATTCATTCTTATTCCCCCCCCCCACTCTTTACCCAGTGCGTGTGTTTGTGGCGTCGGGGGGGGGGGGGGGCAGATGGTGTGTTGTGTGTGTGTGTGTTGGGTGTCCCTGAATTCAGGTTTTGGTCGTGTGGTCGTGTGATGCGCTGGGGTGGGATGACGTCAACGTGGGTGGTAAAATGTGGATGGAGGTGGGTATACTGAAGGATGTGTGGAGAGAGAGGGAGAGAAAGGGGGGAGGAGGGGGAGAGTTGAGAGAGAGAGAGAGAGAGAGAAGGGAGAAGAGAGAGAGAAGAGAGAGAGAAGAGAGAGAGAGAGAAAGAAGATAGATAGATAGATAGATAAGATAGATAGAGAGAGAAGAGAAGAGAGAAGAGAGAGAGAGGAGAGAGAGAGAGAGAGAGAGAGAGAAGAAGATCAGAGAAATAAAGATAGTCGGCAAACAGACGGAGCTGAAAAGAATTTGAGAGAGAAGAGTGATAAAGTACAGCAGGCAGACCAAGACAAAAAGAAAGAGAGATAAGAACAACAGTAAACACAAAACACATAAACCAATAGGCAAAAAAACACTCCAGCCAAAAACAAAGACATTTCACAACACACTCTTTCTCTCACGTAGACATGCCTTGACCCCAACCATCACGTAGAGGTTCTAGAGATCCCCCTCCCCCCCCCCACCCTCCTTTTTCTCCCGCGCCACTCTCCTTTCTATCTTCCTTTCTCTTTCCCATCTTTATTCCCCTTCCCCTTTCCTCCTTTTTTCTCTCTTTTTCAATCCCCTTTCCTTTCCCCATCTTTATCCCCCTTCCCCTCTTCCCTCTTTTTCCTTTCTCCTTTCTATCCCCTTCTCTTCTCCCATCTCTATTCCCCTGTCCCCTTCCCCTCTCCCTTTCCCTTCTTCCTTCCCTCTCTCCCCATGCCATCCTCCCTTCCCTCTTCATCTTTATTTACTCTCTCCCCTTTCGCCATCCTCCTCTCTAATGTACATAACCCTTTCTCTCCCCTTGTTCACACCTCCTCTTTACACTATTTTTTCCCTCTTTCTCTTCCCCATTCTTATTCTTATTTCTTTCTGGCTTCTTCTTCTTCTCTTCCCTTCTCTTATGCTCCTACCCTCTCTCTTCGTCCTCTGTCTATCCTTCCCTCTCTTCTCTCCTATCTCCTCTCTCCTCTCTCCTCCTCCCACTGCTCGCATCCCCTCCACCTCCCCCGCCCCCAATCCTCCCATCCTTCCCCTTCCTTCTTCCTCTTCCCATCAATCTCATCCTTTCCTTTCTCCAATCCTAAAACATCCCCCTTGTCCCTATTCCCCTCCCCCAACCTCTCTTGCTCTCACCTCTTTTCCCTTCTCTAATCTTCACCTTTGCCTTTCCTCTTTTACCCTCCCCAAAGGTCTTTCCTTCTTCCTTCCCCTCCTGGTGCTCCTCTTTGCCCCCCCCCATCCTTTTAGTCTCAGCCTCCTCCTCCCCCTGCCCGCCTTCCAGCCTCCCCTACCCTTCCAGCCACCTTTCTCCCCTCCCAAACTCCCCTCCTCCCCCCATATCCTCCTCCTTCCCCACCTCCTCCCTCCTCTCACGCATCCTTCTCCCACCCCCTCACCCTCCTCCCCCTCCTCCCCTTCCCCTCCTCCCCCTTCTCCACCACTTCTCCCCTCCCTCCTCCTCCACTACCTTCCTCCCCCTCCCTCACTATCCTCCTCGCCCTCTCCCTCCCCCACCATCCTCCCTCCTCCTCCTTCCATCCTTCCTCCCCCTCCCCACCCCCACCCCCACCCACCTCCTTCTCCCCTCCCCCAACCCTCCCCCCCCCCTCCCCCACTCGAATAAAAATTGTCAGGTTGAGGAAGAAAAATTCGAGTCAGATTTACTTTCAAAAATGGAAACAGAAAAAAAAAGAAGAAGAAAGAAAGAAAAGAAAAAAATCGAAAAATTCGAACACGTATTTTCCGAAAACGAGAAGTAAATATGAATATATGGGAAGACGTTTCGCACTTTTTTCTTTTTTTTTTTTTTTCTCTTCTCTCTCTCTCTCTTTCTTTCTTTCTCTTCTCTCTTTCTCTCTCTCTCTCTCTCTCTCTCTCTCTCTCTCTATCTCTCTCTCTCTCTCTCTCCTTCTCTCATCTCTCTCCTCTCTCCTCTCTTCTCTCTCTCTCTCTCTCTCTCTCTTCTTACTTTTTTTCTTTCTTTCTTTTCTTTCTTTTTTGACGAGCAGTTTTTGTTTATCTTTATTGATTCATTTAGTTTTAATTTTATCTATCTATCTCTTCATCTACTTTTTATTTATTGATTCATATTAATTCATCCATTTATTTCTAAAAAACAATTTTTTTCACGAGTTGCAAATTTTTCTTTTCTTTTTTTATTCCTTCTTTTTGGAAAATGAATAACATGGAAGGAAAATATAAATACGTGATGGATGGATTCGTGACAGGCAGGTCATGACAGGCAGGTCGTGACAAGGTGGTGTTAGCAACGCGGTGAATTTACTGGATGGTGTTAGAAGAGGGTGATTGATGGTGTTAGATGGTGTTAAATGGTGTTGTGTGATTTTTATGGTGTTGGTTCGGGGGTATTATATTTGGTGTTATAATGAATGTAAGGTGCTGCTAAATGGTGCTGCAGGGCATTTTGGTGGTGTTACGTGGTATTACATGGTGTTAGGTGGTTTTAAATAGTATTGCAGGGCATTTTGGTGGTATTAGATGGTGTTAAACGGTGTTGCAGGGCATTTTGGTGGTGTTAGATGGTGTTATATAGTGTTAGGTGGTATTAAATGGTATCATAATGCGTTTAGATGGTATCAGGGGGTGTTAGGAGCCAATTGGTGTTTAGGTGGCGTCGTTTGGTGTTTAGGCAGTATAGATGGAGTTTTAGTAGTTGTTATATGGTGCTAAACGGCATTGCATAATGTTTAGGTGTTACTTGATGTGTTTGGTGGTGTTAGATTGTGTTGCATTAAACGGTGTGTTAGTAAGTTATAAACATTGACAATTAGTGTTAGGTGGTGTTAAGAAACCAATAAGGAAAACACGGCAATGAGTAAAAAAAAAAAAAAAAAAATAGAAATACCCATCATTATAATTAGACACTATGAACACTATAGGGGGCTGAGCATCTAGACTAGACTAGACTGTTCTCACTTCTACATTGAAGAACGGTCAAGAATACTCGGAAACATTTTAAGAACAATTAAGAATTTCACAACGTCGAGATAGACACTCCCCCCCTTTAAAAAAAAAAAAAAAAAAAAAAAAAAAAAAAAAAAAAAAAAACAGGGGTAGTTTGGCATGGATTTTGGCAAGATGACAAGTTTTTGGCAGAGTCTTAGGTTGGCAGGGGGAGGGGAGGGAGGGGAGGGGAAGGGGGTTAAGAAGGAGGGAAGGGAAGGGTAATCGAGTTTCAGTTATTTTTCACGTATTTTCTTTTTTATCTCTCTCTCTTTTTTTAGTTTTTTAATGTCTTTTTGTCTCTACTGATTTTTCTCAGCTTTTTCTCACTCTCTCGTTCTCCTTCTCTCTCTTTCTTTTTGTTGTTTTGTGCATTTTCTCTCTCTCTATCTATTTATCTATTTATACATCTATCTCTTTCTATTATCTATTATCTCTTTCCTCCCTCTCCACTCTCTCTCTCTCTCCTCTCTCTCTCTCTCTCTCTCTCTCTCTCTCTCTCTCTCTCTCTCTCTCTCTCTCTCTCTCTCTCTCTCTCTCCTCTCTCTCTCTCTCTATCCTTATCTATCTATCTCTCCTCTCTTCTCTTCTTCTCTAGTTCTCTGTCTGTCTCCTTTTCTTCCTCATCCTCTTCCTCTTCTCCCTCCTCTTCATTTTCTTCTTTCCTCTCCTTTTCCTTTCCTCTTTCTCCTCCTCTTTCTCTTATTTATCCTTCCTTCATTTTCCTCATCTCCTCTTCCTCTTTCCCTCTTCCTTTTCTTCTCCTCCTCATTCCTCTTCCCTCCTTTTTCCTCCTCTTCCATTTCTTCTCCTTTTCTCCTTCCTTCCTCTTTCCCTTCTTCCTTTCTTTTCTCCTCTTTCTCCTCTTCCTCTCTTCCTCTTCTTCATTTCTCCCCCCCTCTCTCCCTTTGTTCCACATTCAATGTCACTTGTCAGTGCTGGTAGCCAGGGTCTTATCAGCTTTAATTGTCATAGGAAAAAAGCTTATTAACATCCGCAGTGAAGAAAAAAAAGAAACATTAAGATAGAGAGAAAGAAAGGGAGAAAAGAAAGAATTAAAAGAGAGTTTGAATAAGGGATAAAGTGAGTAATATTTCATCCGTTGTTTGGATGTTTTTATCTTTCTCCTTTCTCTGTATTCTGTTTTTATTACTGCGTTCGCTTTCATTCTGCTCTCTGTCTATCTGTCACACACACACGTAGATTAAATAACACACAACACATACACACACACTACCACACACACACACACACCACACACACACACACACACACACACCCACACACACACACACAAAACAGCAAAACACACACACACACACACACACACACACACACACACCACACACATACCACACACACACCACACTCACACACACCACACAACACCACACACACACACACACACACACACACAAACACACACACAAAACACCCATACTCTCTCTCAGCACACACACACATAAATCACACATTTACTTTATACACACACAAAAACACAACTTACACACAACAACACTTACACACAGCACACAACCCTAATCCACCAGGACACTCAGGCTACACACCCCCATAAATAAAACGAAAAATATATAAAAAAGCCAAATTCTCCGCTCCTAATGATACGAGCAAGTGATCCACCCCCGCTTGGGGATCCTTACCCTATCCATAAAATTCCCAAAGATGATGACGTGGCCACATAATGTGCTGCTGCCACCGCAACATCAACGCCCCCTCTGTTAATCATTTTAAACCCCTGCCGGTCCTCGACATCTCCCCTCCCTTCGTCTCCGTGGAATCTCTTCGCTCCTCTCTTTCTCTTCTCTCTTTGTTTGTCTGTCTTTCTTTCTATTGTCTTCTCTCTGTCTGCCTGTCTTCTCCGCTGTCGTCTCTCTGTCTTCTCTCTGTCGTCTGGTTCTCTTTCTTTCACTGTCTATCTGGCTCTCTCCTCTCTCTCTCTCTCTCTCTCTTCTCTCTCTTCTCTCTCTCTCTCTCTGCTTCTCTCTCTCTCTCTCCTCCTCTCGCTCTCTCTCTCTCTCTCTCTCTCTCTCTCTCTCTCTCTCTCTCTCCCTCCTTCCTTCTTCTTCTCTCTTTCCTCCCTCCTTCCCTCTCTCTCTCTCGCTCTCTCTCTCTCTCTCTCTCTCTCGCTCTCGCCTCTCCTCTCTTCTCTCTCTCTCTCTTCTCCTCTCTCCTTCCCTTCTCTTTCTCTCTCTCTCCTCCTTCCTTCTTCTCTCTCTCTCTCTTTCTCTTCTCCTCTTTGTCCCGTTGCCAGTTTATGGTGATTTTGGCTGGTAATTTATTCGTGTTTATAGTTTGGTATATTTGTTTCTATCTTCCTTCCCTTTTTTTTTTTTTTATTTTTTTGATGTTGGAACAAATTCGTGATTAAATCGAACAGTTTAACCTTCCGGTCTCTTCATCTCTTCTTTCTCTCCCTCCTCTTACCTCTCGTTGCGCTTCTTTCGCTTGCCAGTTATGGCGGTTTCTCGAACTTCTATTTTGTTTTATAGTGGGTAATGTTCTATTTGTCGTTTTGCATTTGTTTAACCTGCTGATACTTTTCATCCTCTCTCATTCATTATCTCCTCTTTCTCTCTCTCTCTCTNTATGCGTAGAGAGAGAGAGAGAGAACACGAGCGTAAGAACGAGGAGAGAAGGAATGGACGAGAGGAGAGAGAGATTCATGATTTCGTTCTCGCGACAAGAGAGATGACAGAGGAGAGATTGAAAGATTAGAAAGATTGGTTAATATAAACACTTTAATATATAGTATATGATATAATATATAGTACTATATATAAGCGTACTATATCATATTGTTCTCGTAGTTATATATAATTATCTAGCTATGTATCGCGGAATATTTATATTATATAATATATAGATATATAAGTATATATATTATATATATAACTAATATATATATGTGTGTGATATATATGTATATATGTATAATATATATATATATATATATATATATATATATATATATTATATATATATATATATATATATATATATATATATATATATTATATATATTTATATATATATATATATATATATATATATATATATATATATATATATATATATATATATATATTTATATAAACATAAATATACATATAGTTATTCAGATGGAAAATGAATCATCTATTTTCTTGTTTTTCATGAAAAAATACCTCGAACTAGTTGGTATGACCCGTTACGATACATATATTTTCGATTTTTTTTTATTATATACGTATCTTTTTCTTTATGTCTTATCTTCACTCGTAATTTTTGTAAATGTTTGTTCTCACATATTTATAGAATTTGTTTATTCTGTACCTTAATTGCTTTCTTGTACTCATTGCATGCAAAGAGTACAAGAAAGAGTTTTATTCATTTTCATATTGAATTAGTTAATTTACCTTCTGAATGATGTATCTAAAGTGTCTTTCTTCAAGAATGCAATTGCGCTCTTTCCTCTGCAAGGAAATCATTACTGTCGCTGAAGTCCGAATTTTGCACTTGATAAAAGGGCAGATCTTGCTTGATTGTCACGGTTTAAAGACATTTCGAAAAAGTTCATTACTCCTTGTCTAGTCTAAAGTTTAAAGTTTAGATTAAGCTCTTAGTAGCGAGAGAGTGACAAGACATTTTTACTATCCAAAAACACCAATTTTGTTTTTCTTTCTGTCTCTCTTTCTTTCTTTTTTTTCTTCTTTTTCTTTCTTTCTCTTTCTTTCTTTCTCTGTCTGTCTTTTTTTTTTTTATGGTGCATGACTTCTGACCGTTTTGATTTCCCTCGTTGTCATGGCGACCAAATTGGGAATCATTTGTCTGCCTTTGTTTACATGGCAAGCAATCTCGATACCATGTGTCTCTCTCCGTTGCCATGGTGACCGAGTTTTGGGCATCACTTGTTCCTCTCGTTGTGTTAATGATCAGATTGGTGCCACGTGTTCCTTTGGTCAAATGGATACTGTGGCAACTACTTAGGACACCGCTGCCATGGTGACCGACCTTGG
>NW_020869527.1:163773-166273 GCF_003789085.1 Penaeus vannamei | reverse complement strand
GTTAGTCAATCCATCATTCGCGTCTTACTCTTCCTGCATGCCCCCCCCCCCTCCCACCGGCCGATACGTGACCCGCCTCGTAAGAGGGAATCGAAACCCGTGATTTTATTATCGCATTTGCATAATCGGTGTTCGAATACCTCCTTGTCACCCCGGAGAGCTACCCCCTCCCCTCCCTCCGCCTCCTCCCCCTCCTTCCTCTCCTCCTCCCAAACGCGTGTAGGAGAAAATCCCAATTAGTCAACAACACGAAGCCGATTCATTAGTCGATTCACGGCGATAGTCTTCTGTTTCCCGCGCAAAACCGAAGCGACTTCGATCCCTCTTCAGCGGAGGATCAGGACCCGTTTCTGCGTGCGCGACGTGTTCTTGCCGGCCCAAGAATGCGTTCCATGTAAATTATCTGCGGAGCTATTACTCGATATCTCGTTTTTGTGCAGATTCTTAAGCTCTGTATCTGAGCGCCGGCCATTTGCGTCGTCTGGTGGGAAGAACAGCGCGTTTCCCCGAGGATGAGTCGGACGAGATTCAGAGGACTTGGTTAATTGCTTGCTCTCGAGGTGGGTGCAGGCGGACGAGTTGCTCCGAGGGCGACCGCGATGGAGAGGCCGAGGCTCCGCGGACACGTCGTTCCAGCGCTAACCGGGCGATCTGGCCGGCGGAGGAATGAGTCGTCTTCGTGTTCTGTTCGCGTGCCGTGCCGCCCGTCCCGTTGGCTGAGCACAGGTGTGAAAGGCGGGCCGAGGAGACGAGGTGAGAGCCGCAGGGCAAGCAGCTAACAAATTGAACATCCGGAACCGAAAAGAGAAGTGATTAGCCAATCGGTGATTTGGGGGAGTCTTAATTGCGTTAATGACGGGTGCAGATGGAGTCGCGGAGGTTGTTAGCGGTAAATGGCCCGTCCGTAACTCGCGGCGTCACGCGATCTTCCGCCGCCGAAGAACCGACACTCCACCGGAAGCGCGCGCTCGCCGACGCCACCTAATTACAACGGGTTTGGCGCTGCGTCCGTAATGGGATTATCGCGGCCGCCGGTTTTATCGTCCGAACGTCACGTCCGATTGCTGTTATTGGCGGCGATTCGCTGATTTGGTCTGCTTTATGGCTCTGCCCGGGTTGACCTGTTGATGCTCCCAGGGCTGCCGGGCTGCCTTTCGATGGCGCCGGGCTGGGGGACCGCTCGCTGGGCCTTTTCTCTTCCCTTTTTCTTTCTTGTTTCCTTCGCATGGGAAGGAGTAATTTCCAAGCATTTTATTTCAAGAAGCGGAAACAAAATGTAGGGATTCCGGCAGACTGTCATGATGGTGAACCTCCCAGTGTTCAGCAGTGACCGAGGCAGTCCAGCCTGCAGGAACCCCCCTAGCCCCAGCCCCCCTTCCCCTCTTCCAGTTCGCCACCAGTGTTGGGCGGGAGGGGCGGGGGCGGGGGTCAGTGGGTGGCGTGGTCCCGCCCACTGTCCCGTGCTCAGGTGCGCTGCTTACCTGGCCCCCTACCCGCACTCCCCCACCTTCAAAATAACTTCCTAGCGAATGATTTGCATAAGTAGATATTTAATCCATTTTTAAAATGTCATGCGACGCCAAGATCATAAGCTGCGCACTTGGAATGCACTAAAAGTGTCCGTTCGTATGGCAAAAAAAGCACAAATAATGAAAAAGATGGTGGTGGCGTTAGTGCGCCGCGCTGCCGCCAGATGGGGTCGGGTCCAGCTGGAGGTGAGAGAGTGAGGAGGCTCCGACAGCGCCAGTCCGAGGCTGTGACCCCTAGTGACTAGACGGTACCTCTCGACGCTCCGATCTTCCGCCTCTCTCCTCCGCACAGCAAGTAAGTAGAGCCATTTGTATCCTCTTTGTGGTAGACTGAATAAGTAGATAGCCAGCGTGGCGCCACTCCTCGGGAGAAATATTGTTATTTCGGGAGATAGGAGCGCGCGCGATCAGGCCGAGCGGGCCGCGTTCCTTGTCGGTGGGGGGTGAAGGTAGAGCCGCTCGCTGCTCGCAGGTAACTAAACCGCCGCCGTTGCAGCCGCCAGCACTCGGAGTCGGTCTGCACGACTGCAATGGAGTGACACTGGCGGACGTCGAGCTCAGCGGACCGACGATCTCCCCAAAACTGACATTTTCCGAGAATCCCCGGCGCTTGACGAAAACTTGTCGAAATGTCACGGGCGCCAAAGCGACGAAGTGGTCGGACTCTTAGGTGCCGCTGCGGAGCTGTCACTATGCCACCTGTAGTGCCAGCTGGCCCCGGCGCGGCCCCTGCCCAAAGCCCAGGCCTCGGGCGTGTCTGGGAACGCCCGCGAGCTGCTAACAGGTGCCTTACCTGTAAATTCCCTTCCGATGCCGGTGTCGCAAGATAGGGTCACGCAGCAGAGACAAGCAGCGATGCCCACTGACCTCCGCTGCCCACTCAGCCTGCCCTCTGAGCTGGACTTGCCAGATAAAGTTACAACGAACTCCGGAAGAGACAGTAAAATAGTTCCAAACACTGAGTGATTCTT
>NW_020869527.1:118773-158773 GCF_003789085.1 Penaeus vannamei | reverse complement strand
GAAGAAAGAGAAAGGGAAGGAGAGGGAGGTGAGGGGAGAAAAGGAAGGAGGGAGGAGAGAGGAGAAAGAGGAAAGGGGAAGAGGGAAGGGAGGCGGAGGAGAGAGAGGAAGAGGGGAGAGGGAGGGAGGGAGAAGAGAAAGAAGGGAGGAGGGAGGAGAGGAAAGAAGAAAGGTGGAGGATGTGAAGGATGGGGAGGAAGGAGGTGAGGGACTGGAGGGAGGAGAGGAGAGGAGGGGTTGGGAGGATTGAGTGGGAGGAGAGAGGGAGGGAGGGGAGGAGGAATGGGTTAGCAGGGGGAAACCAAATATAGTAATCGATTTCCAGGGATATTTTACAGCCGAGTCGAAATTTAACTTGTGTCATGCCTTCTATACCTTAGTTTAATCCCTCTGCTCTCTAATTGTAGTTTCCCGCTCCTCCCCCGTTTCGTTTGGTCTCAATTTTCCGTAGGAATGTCCAGAGCTTTCGAGATGAGAATTATTAATAGCTTGAGATGAAGTTGTGAATTATGAACGACTTGATTGGGATAATACATTATTCGTTCTACTAGAGACGCGCACCATCGGACATCTGTATATGTAAAAAAGAAGATAAAAAGAAGGGAATTCTGAAAGAATATAAAAACGATATTAAAAAAAGAAAAAAAGGGTATTGAAGTAATAAGAAACGAAAAAAAGGAATTTAAAGAAGTGGTATTTTTAAAGAATAAACACGAAAAAAGAAGAAAAAGAAGGTATTTTGACAGAAATAACTACACATAAAAAAAAGAAAGAAAAAGAAGGTATTTAGAGAATAAAAACCGATAAAAAACGAAAAAAGGGAAACCAGGCCGCCAGATAATCTCCAACGCGACGGCATTGTAACGTGCAAGCAAGGAAAACCACGGACAGGGAACAATATCCGTGGGACAATGCGCCCAAGTCACACGGCTGGGACAACAGCCATGGGACAACGCGATGACCAAGCTGGGGACTAAGCGGGAGGGGGAGGTGGTCGGAGTGGGTGAGGAAGAGAGGGGATAGGGAAGGGAAGAGGGAGGTATGAATAGGAGATGAGAATAGACAATAGAATAGGCAAAGACAGATAGATACGATACGACAGATAGTACAGACAGACATGAGAGGGATAAACAGACCAGACACACAGAATAGTGGAGTAACTAAACAACATAGGGAGTATAGATATGGATAGATTCTGGTTGGGGGGCTTGGTAGGCTTCCGTGTGGAATAGAGAAGTGGAGGGATAAGAAAGAGGAAGGAATTAGAGAGAAAGAGGACAGACAGACAGAGGCGGGGAATTTTTGTATTTTCAGGTACCGGGTTGTATATTATCATTACTCATTTTCATTTTTGTCGGTCATCACTATTAGTGTAATGATATCAAACTGTCATGCAGTTTTCCGTTTGCACAGCACGTATTTTTATTAATAGGTTCTTTACGTTTATAAGCTTGTATTAATACAGTGAAATAATTAGTAAGCTCTACTATTAACCGTTTTATGTCGACATATCATCCATTTATGACGTACGGAATCAATTTGACCGTAATTAGTTGACCTAATCCTCCCAATGGCTAACTCATTTCCCTAGTTTTCTTTGAGAAATGTTCCCCCTCGTTGAAAAACCCAAATGAAAGGGGCCCCCCGTGGAGAAAAAAAAAGAAAAATCAAAGAAGTTGTTCATCTTTCATTATATAGCTCAAGCCCTCCTTCCAGCCCACCCCATGTTATTGGTTTAGTCCGACCCCACACACTCCCCGACGCCCCCACCAACACACCATCCCCCACACCCCAACGTCCCCCACAACACACTCCCAATCGTCCCCAACAACCCCCTACGCCTTCCCGCAGACCCCCACTCCCCCCACACACACCCCAGCCCTCCACTCATGTGGTTTTTTTCCACACCCCCTCATTCTTTCTCCCACAAGAAGGTTTGAATGACGGAAAGTTTGAATGGATCTTTGAGGGGGAATACCTGGATCAAAAAGGATGCTGCAGTTAAAGGAGCGCGAAGTGAAATTTAGATAACGTTGGTCTCGTTTGTTATTCCTTCCCCATTGGTTTGATTTAACTTAGAGTGAAAGTTCTGTTTTTGGTTTGAATGGTTTGATGTTTGTTTTTGTTTGTTTTGTTTGTTTGTTTGTTGATGTTAAAGTGTTTGGTTTGTTTTTTTTCTCTCTAAAAGAACGGGTGAAAGGTTGCGTTACAGAGGGAGCAGCTGATCTGGTTTCGTTTCTTGTCCTTTCGTTTCCCCATCTCCTCACTCTCTTCCCTCTCTCTCTCTCCTCCCTCCTCAGTTTCCTCTCTCTCTTCTCTCTCTTCTCTCTCTCTTCCTCTCTCTCTCTCCCCTCGCTCTCTCTCTCCTCTCTCCTCCTCCTCTACCTCCCTATCCCCCTCCTCTTCTTACTCCCTCCCTCCTCTCTCCCCCCCAACTCCTCCGCCTCCCTCCCCGCCCTCCCTCCCCTCCCACTGCTCCCCTCCTCCCCCCCTCCCTCCCCTCCCCTCTTCCTCTCTCTCTCTCTCCTCCTCTCTCCCTCCTCTCTCCTCTTCCCGCTTTCCTCTCGCTCCTCTCTCCCCTTCCTGCTGGTCTCCACCCATCTACGCTTTGTTTTCTTTTCCTCCTTCTTCTTCCCTTCCTTCATAACCCCCCCCCCTTTCTTTGCCTCTCCCTTCCGATAAACTACCTGTTATTATCTTGGTCAGCTCTGAGGGCAAACTAATGCCCCGTTGGGGGTGGGGAGTGGGGGTGGGGTGAAAAGATAGGGGTTCAGGCTGTGGCTGGGTAAGTCATATTGTCTTGCCCGGGGAAAGGGGAGAAGAAGGGTGGAGAGGGAGAAGGGGAGGGGTTTATGGGTAACAATAGCGTTACTCGGAGGGGAGGGGAGGGGCGAGGGGGGAGGAAAGGGAGGGCTGTTAGGAATGAGGGGAGGGGTGCTGGGGGGGAAGGGAGGGCGATGGGGGAGGTGAGGGGGGGGAGGCGGTATTGGCCCTCATTCGCTGCCTCCTTTGCGTCCGTCGCGAGCCTGTGGTCTCTATCCCTCCCCCTCTTTAGTCCAAGTCTTACGGGTCTTACTATCCAGTTCCTTATCCTTCTATCCCTTCTTCTATCCCCTCCGCCTCCTGTGCACTCCTCTGATCCCCTTTCCTCCCCCTCCCTCCCTCCTCCTTCCCTCCTCCCTTTCCTTCTCCTCCCCTCTCCTACCCTCTATCCATACACTTCTTTCTCCCTCCTTTTACCCGTTCCTCTTCCTTTTTTCTCGTTCCTTGTCCGCTTTCTTTCCGTCCCCCGCTTACTCCTGTCGCTCTCCCCGCTTACTCCTTCCTCTCACTCTCCACCCACCCCTTCCTTCGCTCCTCCAAACGCAACCCTAATTTCCATTCTCAGCCTTCCTCGCGCACACCTTTCTACCTCTTCATCCCCGTTCTAACCGTTCTTCTCTCGCATCCCCTCTTTTACCCCCCCATCCACCCCTTCTTTCCACCATTTCATCTTCATTTTTTTCCCGCAAGCCCCTTTTTGCCCTCCCGACACTCCTTTTCCCCTCACCCCCCTTTTTTTTCCCCACCACTCTTTCTCGCTCCACTCCCTCTTTTTCCCCCACCATCCCTCTTTTCTTCCTCTCCACACTTACCTTTCCTTTTTCCCCCACCACTCCCTCTTTTTTCCCCCACCACTTCCTCTTTTCTTCCTCTCCACCCTTTCTTTTCCCCCACCACTTCTCCTTCTTCCCCCTACCTCCTCTTTTCTCCCCCTCCTTCTTTTCCCGCCCACCACTCCCTCTTTCCTCCCCCCCCCCCCCACCGCCCCGCAGACCCACCCTCTGCCAGAAGTGCTCGTGACGCAAGGCGATCTGAATGCCCGACCTATGCCCGAGAGACACACGACGCCTGCTTTGACGGCCTTACGCCGAGGCCTGCCCTTGGGACGCGGGTGGTGGGGGGGGGGGGAGGTGGTGAGGGGGGTAGGGTGGTAGGTGTGGTGGGGCGGGAAGGTGGTGGTGGTGGGGGCGGGAAGGTGGTGAGAGGGCAGGTGGTAGGTGGTGGGGTAGGGGAGGAGAGGGGGTCAGGGAGGTGGTGGGTGGGGCAAGGAGGTAGGTGGTGAGGGCGGGGGGGGGGAGGTAGGTGGTGGTAGGGCGGGGAGGGGAGGTAGGTTGGGGGCGGGCTGGGAGATGGGGGGTGGGGGCGGGGGAGGTAGTGATTGGGGAGTGGGGTTAGGGAGGGGAGTTGCGTTGGGGGATGTTTGTGCCGCTGCTGGCTGGCTGGGGTTTCTCTCGCCTCTCTCCCATTCGCGTGTCTTCGTCTCTTTGTGAAGTTCTTGTTTTCGCAGTCTTGATTTTCTGTTTTACTTCTCTTTCGCTATTTTTTGTGCTCTTTTGTGTTTGTTCTTTTATTATGTATAACCTTTTCGTTATTTTCTCCTCTATCTGCCGCCTTCCCTCCCTTGCTTTCCTCTCTCTCTCTCTTCCCTCGCTCTCTCTCTCTCTCTCTCTCTCGTCTCTCTCTTCTCTTCTCTCTCCTCTCTCTCTTCTCTCTCTCTCTCCTGTCTCTCTCTCTCTCTCTCTCTCCTCTTCTCTCTCTCTCTCTCCTCTCATCTCTCTCTCTCTCTCTCTCTCACCTCCCTCCCTCCCTCCCTCCCTTCTTGTCTATTGTCCGTCCCCTCCTCTTCCCTCTATCATTCCCTCTCCTCTTCCCCTCACCCTCTTCCCCTCCCTCCTCTTTCCCTCTCCTGCTCTGCTCCACTAACCACCTCCCCTCCTCTTCCCCTCTGCTCTCCTCTTTCCTCTCATTACCCCTCTCTCTTCCTCTCCCTCTTTCTCCTCTCTTCCTCTCCCTCTTCTCCTCCCTCTTCCATCTCCTCTCCTCCTCCTCTTCCCTCGTCACCTCTATCTCCCTCTTCCTCTCATTAACCCCTCACCTCCTCCTTCCCTCTCCCTCTTCTCCCTCCTCTTCCCTCTCCCTCCTTCCCTCCCTTCCCCTTTTGTCACTGGCCTTCCCTCCTTTCTCCGTATCACCATGGCATCCACGTAAACAATACGGTCAAGGGAGGACAGCTTGACATGTGGCAGGGCCGAAGAGGAGAGGAGGGAGAGAGGGAAGGAAAAGAAAATCGTTCTCTCTCTTTGTTCTTCTTCTGTTCGTAAGGTGGGTTGGGAAGGTGGGGGATAGATGGGTATGGAGAAGAAGAAGAGAGAGGAGGAGGAGCAGGAGCAGAGCAGGAGCAGGGCAGGAGCAGGAGCAGGAGCAGGAGCAGGAGCAGGAGGCAGGAGGGCAGGAGGGCAGGAGCAGGAGCAGGAGCAAGGAGCAGGAGCAGGAGCAGGAGCAGGAGCAGGAGGAAGGAGGAGGAGGAGGAGGAGGAGGAGGAGGAGGAAGGAGGAGAGGAGGAAGGAGGAGGAGGAGGAGGGAGGAGGGGAGGCAGAGGAGAAAAGAATGAGATCAAGGTGAAAGGTTGAGAGGAGGCAGGAAGGAGAAGGGGGAGAAGGAAGAAAAAGGAGGGAGAAAGAGGAAGCAAGGAGAGGGAAGAAAAAAAGGGAGGTGAAAGACGACGGTCGAAAGGCAAAGGGAGAGAGGAAGAAGTTGAAGGTGGGGGGAGAGAGGAGGAAGAGAAAGCAAAGGGGCGGAAGAAGGAATAGTGGGTAATGAAAAAGCGCGAGGAAGGAAAGGGAGAAAGACGGAGAGGATGGAGGAAGCCAGGAGAAGAAATAGAGCCGGAAAGGGAGAGTGGAGAAGGGAAAGATTACGCGGGAGGAGGGAAGAAAAGTAGAAAGAGAAAAAGACGGAAGAATTAAAGTATAAAACGCAAGGAGGGGAAGAAGAAGAAAAGGCGAAGGAGGGGAAGGAATGCGATTTAAGGGCAGGAGAAGGGAAAAGGGAAGGAGGGAAGGAGATAAAGGAACAGCGATTTAGGTGAAGGAGAATGAGAAGCGAAAGAGGAAGGGAAGGAGGAAAAAGGAATAGCGATTTTTGGGGAAGGAGAATGAGAAGCCGAAAGAGGAGGAAAAGGAACAGCGATTTTGGTAAAGGAGAAGAGAGCGAAAGAGGGAAGGGAAAAGGAAGAAAAAATAGCGATTGAGGGCAGGAGAAAAAGGAAGGAAGGGAAGGAGAGACGCGGGGCAGAGGATAAGGGAAAGGAAAGAATAAGAGGAGAGGGACAAGAGGAGAAGCTGGTCTTATCATGCGAAGGTCTTGAGTCACGCGGGGTTTCCTCCTTGAAGGCTTTCGGGCTGCTTCGGCCCCGAGGAAGCCACAGGGTTTCGGGAGGCAGGAGGAGAGGGTAATCGTCCTGTGGTTCAAGGAGGAGGGTTTCGTCTGTGGTTCAAGGAGGAGGTTTCGTCTGTGGTTCAAGAGGAGGAAGGAGGAGGTTTCGTCTGTGGGTTCAAAGGAGGAGGTTTCGTCTGTGGTTCAAGAGGAGGTTTCGTCTGTGGTTCATGGAGGAGTTTCCGTCTGTGGCGGTTCACAAGGAGGAGGTTTCGTCTGTGGTTCAAGGGAGAGGTTTTTCGTCTGTGGGTTCCAAGGAGGAGGTTTCCGTCTGTGGTTCAAGGAGGCAAGGTTTCGTCTGTGGTTTCAAGGAGGGGTTTCGTCTGGGTTCAAGGAGGGGTTTCGTCTGTGGTTCAAGGAGGAGGTTTCGTCTGTGGTTCCATGGAGGAGGTTTCGTCTGTGGTTCAAGGAGGAGGTTTCGTCCTGTGGTTCAGGATGTAGGAGGTTTCGTGGTTCAAGGAGGAGGTTTCGTCTGTGGTTCAAGGAGAAGGTTTCGTCTGTGGTTCAAGGAGGCGGTTTCGTCTGTGGTTCAAGGAAGGTTTCGTCCTGTGGTTCAAAGGAGAGGTTTCGTCTGTGGTCATGAGGAGGTTTCGTCTGTGGTTCAAGGAGGGGTTCGCCTGTGGTTAAGGAGGAGGTTTCGTCTGTGGTTCAAGGAGGAGGTTTCGTCTGTGGTTCATGGTCAAGGAGGAGGTTTCGTCTGTGGTTCAAGGAGGAGGTTTCGTCTGTGGTTTCAAGGAGGAGGTTTCGTCTGTGTTCAAGGAGGAGGTTTCGTCTGTGGTTCAAGGAGGAGGGTTTCGGTCTGTGGGTTCAAAGGAGGAGGTTTCGTCTGTGGTTCAAGGAGGAGGTTTCGTCTGTGGTTCAAGGAGGAGGTTTCGTCTTTGGTTCAAGGAGGAGGTTTTGTCTGTGGTTCAAGAGGAGGTTTCGTCTGTGGTTTCAAGGAGGAGTTTTCGTCTGTGGTTCAAGGAGGAGTTTCGTCTGTGGTTCATGGAGGAGGTTTCGTTCTGTGGTTCAAGGAGGAGGTTTCGTCTGTGGTTCATGGAGGAGGTTTCGTCTGTGGTTCAAGGAGGAGGTTTCGTCTGTGGTTCAAGGAGGAGGTTTCGTCTGTGGTTCAAGGAGGAGGTTTCGTCTGTGGTTCAAGGAGGAGGTTTCGTCTGTGGTTCAAGGAGGAGGTTTCGTCTGTGGTTCAAGGAGGTTTGGTGGGTGGTTCAAGGAAAAGTATTTCGTTTTGTCCTTTCGTTCTTTATTTATCGCGATGCTGAGTTATTCTCTCTTTTTTCCAGGTCGCTTTCGTGGGTCTTTATTTTCTACGTCCTTTTTTCTGTTATTTTCTTCTTTCCTTTTTTTCATTTTTTCGATCTCGTCAGTATCCCCTTCTTTCTTTCTTTATCAAGTCGTTTTCCCCTTCCTTATTTTACGTTCGTGTTGTATTTTCTTTTTTTCGAGATTCTTTTGATGTCGTTATCATCATAATCATCATCTTCATCTTATTATGTTTTTTCTTCTCTTTCATTTTCATCCGGTCTGTTTTGTCTTCTTTTTTACCGCCTCTTTATTGTTGTTTTGTTTCTTGGCTGTTTCTTTTGTTCCCTTCTTTATCTCGCTTTTTCTTTTCAAGTTTTAAAAAAATCTGTGGATGTGATTTTTGTTTTATTTATCTATGTCCCCTTGTTTTGGTTATCTGTGATTCAAGACGCCTTTGTATTATTTCTCTCTTCTTCCCTTTCTCTTTCTCGCCCTTCGCTTCCGTTTTGTCTTCCTACATGCCTTCCCTCTCACTGCCCTTCTTCTCTTCTCCCTCCTTCTCTTACCATGTCTCTCCGTTCCCCATGTCTTCCTGCCGTCGTCCTTCCCCTCCTATTTCTCCTCTACCCCTTCCCCCTCCCCCCTCCTATTTCCCCTCTTCCCTTCCCTCCTCTCCTCCTCCATGTCTTCCTGCCCGTCCTCCCCCCTCCTATTTCTCCTCTACCCCTTCCTCCCTCCTATTCCCCTTCCCCTTCCCTCCTCTCCCTCCTCCATGTCTTCCTGCCGTCGTCCTCCCCCTCCTATTTCCTCTCTTCCACCTTCCCTTCCTATTTCCCCTCTTCCCCTCTCCCTCCTCCATGTCTTCATGTCGCTGTCCTCCTCCCCTTCTCCTCCCCTTCCCTTACTACCTCTCCCCTCCTCCCATCTCCCCCCATCCCCCTCTCCCTCTCCCTCTCCCTCTCCCTCTCCCTCTCCCGTAGGCAGTCGTAGCCTCGCCGCAAGTACTGTGTATGCTCAGGCAGAGGGAGATGTGCCTGTACAAGGGTCCATGGACGCTGCGGGAATACTGTCAGGCGCGGGGTTTGCATACACGCACATGTTTGAATATACTCACACGCGGGTCGAGATACACTGTGCATACACGCGGGCTCTTAGGCGGATGTGTGTGCGTAGACGGTAGGTTAACGCGTGGGGAGTGTGTGCGTTGTAGAAGCATTGACGCACATGCATGGAGTTACACCCACAGGTACTAAGGTACAGGTAGACACAGACAGGCACGCACACAGGAACTCGCGCGCACACGCACAAACGCACACAGAGGGGTGGAAAGGGTTTTGACGGGGGGAAGGGGGGAAGAGGGGGGAGGGGAAAAAGTGTGTGGATACCATCAGCTGCCAGCGGATGTGTGGGGTCTCTGCCCTCCTCCCCCCCTCTCACTCCCCTCCCTTCTCCCCTTCTTCCCCTACCCCTTCTCGCCCCTCGCATTCCCTCGGGCTTCCACCCTGTGCTTCCTATTTCTGTTTTTATCTTTTCACTCTTCCTTCTGCATCGTCCTCTGCGTCCTCCTCCTTTTCTATGAGATTTTTTTTTTACATTTCGTTTCGAGGTATAGAGTCCAGTGATATTAGGAATTTGTCATCATCACCATCTCTATCATTATTAGCCATCAAATCACATCATCATCATCACCAACACATCACCATCATCATCACCAACACATCACCATCATCATCACCAACACATCACCATCATCATCATCAAACACCATCATCACATCACTATCATCACCATCACCTACACCATCATCATCACCAACACATCACCATCATCACATCACTATCATCACTATCATCACCATTATCACTATCATCACCATCACCTACATCATCACTCATCACCACCACCAATATTACTATCATCTCCACCAACACCATCATCATCACCATCGCCCTATCACCATCCTCATTAATGATACCGGTATGAGTGGAATGGATAATGGCAGCAATTATGATAATATAAATAAATAAATTTCATCTTTAAACTCCTTCCAATTCTCATGCACCGCCAGTCATCTTCGTGGCAGCTTAGGAAAGGGGGAAGGGGGTGGGGGGATGACCCTCACTTCTCCTCTCCCCCTCCCTCCCTCCCTCCCCCTCTCCCTCCTCCCTCTCCAATTCCTTTCCTTCCCCCCTCCCCCTTCCCCCAGACCCTCTCTCCCTACACCACGTCTCAGAAGCTCGGGGTTGTCACGCGCTTCCCCCCCACCCTACCTCCCCCTTCTCTCCAACACCTCGTGGACTGCCACCCCTCCCCCCCCTCTTCTTCCTCCTCCGTTTCCTTCTGGTCTACCTAACCTTACCCCCCCCCCCCCTCCTCCTCAACTGCCCATCAACCCACTCTGCTTATGTGCCCCCTGCCCACCCCGTGCTTCACCCTGTTCTTAGTCTCCCTTCCCTTGCTCTCGGTCTCTCCCTCCCTCCCTCCCTTCCTCTTCTCTTGGTCTCTTCCTCTTTTCCTCTTCTCTCGGTGTCTTTGCCCCTCCCTCTTCTCTCGGTGTCTTCGTCCCTCCCTCTTCTCTCGGTGTCTTTGTCTCCTCTTTCTCTCGGTCTTTGTTCCTCTTCTCTCGGTGTCTTTGTTCTCCCTCTTCTTCGGTCTCTTTCTTCCTTCATTTCTTTCTCTCTGTCTCTTCCTCTCTTCCTCCCCTCTCCCTTTTCCCTCCATTTCTCCCATTTCCTCCCTCCTTCTTTCCCCTTTTTTTCCTTAGGTTCTTTTCCCGATCCTCTCCTTATCTGTCTTTCTCTTTTGCATTGCCCCCTCTCCTCTCCTCTCTTCTCTCTGTCCCACTCCCTCGCTCTTCCTCCTGCGTCTCTCTCCCTCTCCCCTCCTTTCCCTCCTTCTCCCTCTCCTCTCCTCTCCTTCTCCTTCTCCTCCCTCTCTCTCCCTCCTTTCCCCCCTTCCTCTCCCTTCCTCTCCCCATTCCAATTCCGTTCTCTTCCCCTCTACACCCACTTGGCCCGCATACCCCCCCCCGCCTCCTAAACTTAGGTGATTGGATTCGCATGCTAGGATCCGTATACGTTATGTGTGTGTGTGTATGTTTGCGTGTGTGTGGTGTTTGTGTGTGTGTGTGTCCGCGTGTGCATGTTTATGCGCGCTTGTGTACGCATATGTATGTATGTACGTCATTTTACATGGAATTACATCTATTACGTACACATATATTCGTACGTGCTAAGGTGGCCAGGTCTCACGTGCCTGGGCGGGATTACCTGGGATTATACATGGATAGTATTTAATTTATTTTGTTTTCCTTTTCTCTTACTTACGCACAAGGACGACCAGTTTCCGCACGTGCTTTCGGGATAGATTTACTTCAGGAATATTTCTTGTTTTTTTTTTTTTTAAGGAGTGTGTGTTCGTTTTACCTTTTTTTTTTTTTTCTTTCTTTTTTTTTTTTTTACTTGTTCTTTTTATATTGTTCGTATGCGTTGGGTATAGTTTCTTTTTTATTATTTTTTTTTTTATTTTTTTATTTTTTTATTTTTTTGCCTTTTATTAATCTCTCTGGGTTCTTGTGTTATTTTCGTGTTATTTTCTCTCCCTATTTGCTCATTCTCTCTGGGTGTTCTTGTTTTTTTGTAGTTATATTCTTTCCCTATTTGCTCGACTGTTTTTTTTTTTTTTTTTTTTTGGGGGGTTGTTTTGTCTTTTTACTTTCTTTTTAATGTGTCCGTGTCCTTTTTTTTAATGAGTCAGTACCCTGTCCTTACTTCTTTTACCCTCGGCCGAATAGAGTGAACCGAAGGCTAACCTAACCTAACCTAACCTAAAACCTAACCTAACCTAACCTCACTCAATCACCTTACCTTACCTTCTAACCTCACCTAACCTAACTCAACTCACACCTAACCTCAACTCACCTTACGTTACCTAACCTAACCTAACCTAACCACCGGTAGCCGCCCTCCCCTGCATACCGGGAGCATTACCGGGTGCCAGGGACGGACTGTATATATGCAAATTTTCCCCGGCACAGTCTAACTTTAACTCGTATATATGCTTTTCCTCCTTCTCTCTCTTCTCTCTCTCTCTCTCTCTCTCTCTCTCTCTCTCTCTCTCTCTCTCTCTCTCTCTCTCTCTCTCTCTCTCTCTCTCTCTTCGCTCTCGCTCTCTCGCTCTCTCTACTCTCCCTCCTCCTCCTTCCTTCCTTCCTTCCTTCCTTCCTTCCTTTCCTTCCCTCCTTCCTCCCCTCCCTCCCTCCCTCCTCCCTCCCTCCCTCCCTCCCCCTATCTCACCCCCTCCTCCCTCCCTCCCTCCCTCCCTCCCTCCCCTCCTATCTCACCACTCCCTCCCTCTATCCTATCTCCCCCCTCTCTCTCTTCCTCCCTCCCTCCCTCCTCCCTCCCTCCCTCCTCCCATCCCCCTCTCCCTCCCTCCCTCCCTCCCTCCCTCCCTCCCTCCTCCCTCTCACCCCTCTCTCCCTCCTCCCTCCCTCTCTCACCCTCTCTCCCTACCCTGTCGCTCTCCCTCCCTCCTATCTCACCCCTCTCTCCCTACCCCTGTGCTCTCCCCTCCGCGCTGACCCTCTCCTCAATTCCTGGGTTTAGCTTCGTTCGTTTTCTCTCTTGCTCGCCTCTCTTTGCCTCTCTTTGTGGCTTTTCTTTTCTTTTTTTTATCGCTATTCCTATTTTTTCTTTCTGTCATTCATTGTTTGGGTCACTTTTCTTTTCTCTTTTTCTTCTCGTCTTTTCTTCATTTTGTTCACATTTTATTCGTCTTCTCTCCTTTTCCATCTTCTCCATGTTTCTTTTGTTTCTTCCTTTTCTGGCATTGTCTTTCTCTTTCCCTGCCTAATTTCCTTTCTAGAATTTAGAAAAAAATGGAGGGAGAACCGATGGAAGGATGGGGTGATATTAAGGGAATTAGGGATAAGGGAAAGAAGAGAAGAAGAGAAGAGAAGAAGAGAGAGAGAGAGAAGAGAGAAGAAGAAGAGAGAGAGAGAGAGAGAGAGAGAGAGAGAGAGAGAGAGAGAGAGAGAGAGAGAGAGAGAGAGAGAGAGAGAGAGAAGAAGAGAGAGAGAGAGAGAGAGAGAGAGAGAGAGAGAGAGAATGACGTCAGGTGTAAGAGCGAAGGAAGGAGAGAGGTAGAGGACGAAAGAGGAATAGGGAAGGAGGAAAGATGATAGGGAAAGGAAAGAGAGAGGCCGGAGGAGGAAATGCGAAGGAGAGAGGGCGAAGAGATGGAAGAAGGTAGAAAATTAAGAGCAAAGCAAAGGGCCTAAGGAAAAGAAGGAGGGGGAAGGAAGGAGAAGAGGAGAGAAAAGGGTCGAAGGAGAGAAGGAGAGAAGGTGGAAAGGAGGAAGAAGAGAATTAGGGAAAATAGCGAAGGATCAAAGGGGGAAGGAGAGGGATGGAAGAATAATTATATTATTCTTCCATCAAAGGAGGGAAGGAGAGGAAAGAATGAAAGGAATCCAAGAAGCAAATTCAAGGGAGAATAGAAAGAGGAGAGAATCAAAGAATCAAAGAAGTGTGAGACAGAAGGAGTGGAAGATTAAGAAAAGGAAGGGGAGAGGGATCACAGGAGGGAAGGAGAGAAAGATGGAAAAGGAAAAGAATCAAAAAAAAACAAAAGGGAAGGGAAGGATAGGGGAGGGAAGGGCAAGAGGAGGGAAAGGATCAATCAAAGGGAAGGGAAGGGCAAGAGGAGGGAAGGATGAAAGAATCAAAGAGAAGGAAAGGGCAGAGGGAAGGAAGGGCAAGAGGAGGGAAGGATGAAAGAATCCAAGGGAGGAAAGGACAGAGGGAAGGAAGGGCAAGAGGAGGGAAGGATGAAAGAATCCAAGGGGAGGGAAGGAAAGGGCAAGTGGAGGGAAGGGTCAGAGAATCCAAGGGCAGGGAAGGGCAGCAGGAGGGCAGGAGGGAGGCGTCGTGGCCCTCCTCCTCCTCCTCCTGGACCGAGCGAGGAGGCGCAGGAGACAAGGAAGGTCACATGGATTATTCCTTTCTCGTCTGGCGGCTCAGGGGCGCGCGCGCCGCGTGCGTGTGTGTGTGTGTGTGTGGTGTCTGCGTGTGTGCGCGCGTGTCTGTTTGTTTGGATACGTTTATGTGCGTATTTGTGTGTCGGGATGGATGGGTGTGTGTGTAGGATGGTTGGTGTTTATGTTATGTCTGGGTGTTTGTGTGGGGGAGTGTGTGTGTGTGTGTGCGTGTGTGTGTGTGTGTGTGTGTGTGTGTGTGTGTGTGTGTGTGTGTGTGTGTGTGTGTGTGTGTGTGTGTGTGTGTGTGTGTGTGTCTGTGTGTCCGTATTTATCTCTCTCTCTTTTTGGCTACTGTATTGACAGGACAGACAGGATAAATGAGTAAGGATAAGGAAATGAAACTAAATAAAACTAAGGAGACAGACAGACAGACAGCAGCAAACCGAGAGACAGACAAACACAGACAGACAGGCAACAGGCAGACAGGCAGACAAACCGACAGACAGAGACATACAACAGACAGACAGGCAACAACAGCCAGACAGACAGACAACGCAACAGACAGACACACCAACAGACAGACAGACAGACAAACCAACAGACAGACAGACAGACAGACCAGCAGACAGACAGACAGACAGACAGACCAGACAGACAACAGACAGAAAGAGAGCGCGCCCTTGCATAAGTCTTTTGTCGAGTTGACGCTCCGCTCGACGGGGTTGGTACGCCGTCCGTGGCTCTTTGAAGTTGCAATGAGCGTGATTTCATGCAATAGGCCATCTCATTTTCCTCGTTTAAAGTTCGCCACACATTCTTCCTCATCTGGGGTCGTCTTTTTTTTTTTTTTTTTTTTTTTTTTTTTTTTTTTTGGGGGGGGGGTTAAAGAGGGGCTGGGTCTTTTTTGGGGGGGGTCATAGGTTGGGGGGTTGGGTCGCGTTTTTTTTATAGGGGATGGGAGGGGGGATTAGGGGGGGAGTGTTTATGTGGTTGTGTAGTTGTCTTTACGTGTCTGTTTTTTTTTTTTTTTTCGGTTCTCTATGGCAAACCCCTCCCTCTTTCTATTACTTCCTTCTTTCTCCTTTTCCTTCTTCCTTCCTTCTCTCTCCTCTTTTCCTCTCTCTCTCTCTCTCTCTCTTCTCTCTCTCTCTCTCTCTCTCTCTCTCTCTCTCTCTCTCTCTCTCTCTCTCTCTCTCTCTCTCCTCTCTCTCTCTCTCTCTCTCTCTCTCTCTCTCAGTTTTACTTTGTTTCTGTTGTTTTCTCTTTCTACTTCTTTTTATATTTCTCCCATTTATCTACCAACTTGTTCTTTATCTACATCTATGTCTGTATTTTTTTCTTGGTTGTCTCTTCTGTTTTGCCGTCTCCTTCTCTCTCCCTTTCTCTTCGTTCTTTGCATCGCTCGCTTTTTTTCTCTCTCTCTCTGGCCTTGGTTTGTTGTTCCTTTATTTCGTTCTGTGGTGTCATTTTTCTGTTGTCCTTGTTCTCTTTTCTTTAGTGTCTTTCTCTCTCTCTCTCTTTCTCTTTGCTTTCTGATCTCTCTCCTCTCTCTTCTACAATCTTTCTCTCTCCCTTCCTCTCTCTCCTTCCTTTCCTCTCTCTCCCTCCCTCTTCTTCTCTCTCCGTCGCTTCCTTTCACAAAAAACAACACATAGGTTGTTTATTTGTTTTTTTGTTGTTCTGCCAAGCGTCGCTGAGCCACATAATCTCGAAAATAAGTTTGATTATAGTTATTATCTTCATTTTTTTTATCTGGTCTTGTAGTCTGCAATTTTGTCATACATATTTTGTTGTTTTTTTTTGAGAGGGGGATGTGTGCTGGTTGCCACTTTCTATTTTTTTTTTCTTTTTTTCCTTTGCTTTGTCAATTTTAAGTGAATGATAAGCAAGTCGGCGGCGAGGTCTTTATAGTTGAATGCGAATTTTAAAGTTCATGTCTGTTCTCCTGTTTTCCTTTCTCCTCTTTTATTATATTTTTCGTCTTGTTCTCTCTTTTTTATGGATTTTTTTTTTCTTATGTCTTTTTCGAATCCCTTTTTTCTGTTTTATATTTTGTGTGTGGTTTATTTCCATCTTTTCTTTCATTTCCACGTTTTCCATTTTTTGTTTCTTGGTTTTTCTATGTTTTTATTCGTATTTTCTTCGTATATTTTCGTTTTTTTATTCTTGTATTTGCTTATCCTATATTTTGTGTTTTCTTGGGAGTTCATTTTCCATTTTTTTTCTTAGTTTACGTTTTTTGCTGTGTATTCTTTTTTTTCCTTTTTTTTCTTAGTTTGCATTGGCCTCATTTTGACATTTTGTTTTGCTTCTACCTTCTCTCTCTCTCTCCTTTTCGTTTTCTCTTCACACTTCCACTTCTTTCCTCTCTTCACAGTTTTCTCTTCTTGCCCTTTATTCTCCTGTCCCGTCTCTTCTCTTTTTCGTTTTCACTTCACACTTCTGCTTCTTTCCTGTCTCTACAATTTTCTCTTCCTCTCCTTTATTCTCCTATCCCGCGTCTTCTCTTTTTCATTTTCACTTCACACTTCCATTTCTTTCTCTTCTTGTCCTTTATTCTCCTATCCCGTCTCTCCTCCTCTCATTTCGCTTTCACTTCACATTTCTGCTTCTTTCCTGTTTCTGCAATTTTCTCTTCCTCTCCTTTATTATCCTATGCCGTGTCTTCTTCTCTTTCCATATTTTTTTTTTCCTGAGATGCACCCGAATTTTTTTACTCTCTTATCTTGCACCTAAAAGGGTCGGACGTTTGTGGCCGAGGTTACCGTGACGGATGGCTGTCATAACGTAAATTGTCAAGGCACGGGGCATGTGTGTTTGTGGGTCTGGGGTGTGGGGGGGGGGTGGGGTGGCGGGTGTAAGGGGATGGTGTGAAGGGTGGTGGGGGGATGGGGGGATGATGTAAGGGGATGGTGTGTGGTGTGTGTGTGTGATGTGTGTATGTGTTGTGTGTGTGTTGTGTGTGTGTGTGTGTGTGTGTGTGTGTGCCGAATTGGGGATGAGGGTCTATGTGTGTGTTATTTCTCTCTCTCTCTCTCTCTCTCTCTCTCTCTCTCTCTCTCGTCTCTCTCTCTCTCTCTCTCTCTCTCTCTCTCTCTCTCTCTCTCTCCTCTCTCTCTCTCTCTCTCTCTCTCTCTCTCTCCCTCTCTCTCCTCTCTCTCCTCTCTCTCTCTCTCTCTCTCTCTCTCTCTCTCTTCTCTCCCTCTCTCTCTGTGTGTGTCCTAATATATAAATATATAAATATTTGAATATAAAGATATATACATATCTATATGCCCGTGTGTTTCGATAAGTAAACACTGCATATATGTGTATATAACTTCACCTGTGCTCCGCCTTCCCTTCTTATTTAGTATTAATTTTTGCTTCCGGCCCCTCGCGACTTTTCCCCTTCCGCCCCGCCCGATCCGACCGGCCGGCGCCCACGATTGCAAATTGCCAATTAATTAAGCAGAACAAATACAAATGGGAGGTAAGGAGGGGGTGGGGAAAGCGGGTAGCCGGGGAGGGAGGGTTAAAGGGGGGGGGGGGGGGGCATAAGGAGGCGAAATTATCTTTAAGAAGGGGAAGTTAGGAAGGGTGGAAGGGGTGGAGGGGGGGGTAGGAATAGGGGGGAGGGGAAAGGGGATTCTAAGGGGAAGGGCTACCATTTAATGGGGGGGGGGGGGGGGGGTAGAGCCGACATAGGGGAAGGAATAGAGGGAGGGGGAAGAAAGATGTGGAAATTTGAATAAAAGAAACGGAGGGAGGATAGGAAGGGGAAAGAAAGAAAGTGGGAATGGAAATTGGAATAGAAGAAATAGAGAGAGGAGAAGGGAAAAAGAAAAAAAATGGAAATCGAAAGAGGAATGGAAAAAGCTATAGAGGGAAAGGCGAAAGGGGGAAGGGCCATAGAGGGAAAGGGAATAGAAAACAGTAAACAGTAAAAAAAAAAAAATAAAGGGAAAGGGAATAGGAAGTAAGGAAAGGGGAATAGGAAAAAATAGGGAAGTGAGGCATTAGAGAAAAATAGAGAATATAAGGAATAAGGGAAAGGAAGAAAATGTAAAATTGGGAAATATGAGAAAAAGGAAGTGGGGACTATGGGGAATACAAGGGATAAAGAAAGGGAGAAAATGTAAAAAATGGAGAAGAAGGGAGGCATTAGAGAGAGAGAGAGAGAAAAAAAAAGGAGTGAGCTGTTTAAGGGGAGCGAGGAGCCCCAGTCGGCCGCATGTTGACACGTCGCGTCGGACTCACTCACTGGAAGGCCGCTACTCCGTAATGAAGGATTTTTTGTGGTGGAGGAGGAGGTGGTGGAGGAGGAGGAGGAGGAGGAGGAGGAGGAGAGGAGGAGGAGGAGGAGGAGGAGGAGGGGGGGAAGGTGGGTGGTGGTGGTGGAGGAGGGGGGAGAGGAGGAGGATAGGTGGTGGAGGAGGAGGTGGGTGGAGGAGGAGAGGGGTGGAGGAGGGAGAGGGGGAGGAGGGGGGAGGGGGGAGGGGTGGAGAGGGAGGTGGAGGAGGAGAGGGAATGGTGGTGAGGAGAGGATAGGGTGGTGGAGGAGGAGAGAGGGGAAGGTGGGTGGTGTGGTGGTTGGTGGGTGAGAAGGAAGAGCGGAGAGGGGTGGAGGAGGAGGTTTAGAGTGGGTGGGGAAGTGTGGTGGAGAGGGAGGGAGGGAGAGAGGAGGGATGGCGCTGGTGGAGGAAGAGGAAGAGGGGATGAGGGGTGGAAGGGGAGGAGGAGGGAGGAGAAGGAGGATGGGAGGGAGGGTGGTGGTGGAGGAGGGAGTGGGGAGGAAGGGATGGCGCTGGTGGAGGAGGAAGGAGAAGGGGTGGAGATGGGAAGGATGGTGGAGAAGGAAGAAGAAGGCTGGTCGAGGAGGAGGAAGAAGATTTTTTTTCAACTTCTCAATCCATGCATGACGAGACAGATGCAAAAAGAGATGAATTTAGTTCCAGAGAGTCAGAAGATGAGAGGTTGGGGGGGAGAGAGGGGAGGGGGGGGAGAATGAAGACCGGAGAGGGATTAGTGAGGCGATTATTGATGAGGAAAGGGGAGACAAAAGGGGATGGTGGAAGATGCGAAAGAGGCGATAAGGAGAATTTCGGATGATGAGAGAGGGAGAAAGGGAGAGAGAGAGAGAGAGAGAGAAGAGAGAGAGAGAGAGAGAGAGAGAGAGAGAGAGAGAGAGAGGAGAAGAGAGAGAGGAGAGAGAGAGAAAGAGAGAGCAGGGGATAGAGAGATAGAGAGCAGGGGATAGAGAGATAGAGAGCAGGGAGGGAGAGAGAGAAACAGGAGAGAGAGAGAGAGAGACGAACGAAAGTCTGATGCGTGTATGCCTGTCCGTGCAAGCGTAGGAATTTCTGTTTTACTTGTGTGCGTGGGTGTGCGTATGTGCGTGGTGTGCGTATGTGCGGGTGGGCGTGCGCGGACACATGATAGATGTAATTCGCGGAAATGGGCGGCCGAAGGTTCGAGAAGCATTCCAGACGCCGAGATTGTAATGGACAGTTTGCGGCAGTGCGATGACGTCACCATGTTGCAATGGGGTGATCATTATTTTTTTCTCTGTTTCTCTCTCTCTCTCGCTTTCTATTTCAATCCTTCATTTTGTTATATTGTATATATTTTTTTTTCTAGAATTTAAATACGTAACACGCGCGATTGCAAAGAATCTGCCCTGATGTGCGCGAATGTCCTGCAGAATTGGCGTTAAAGTAGATTTGCACTTGAAGCGAGAAGTGGCTTTGCGAGGCGAGGAATCGTAAAGATTTATCCTGATCTTGGGTCTTGTGGCGGCAGAGGCTCGAGGGTTACCAAGTCGTGTTTAAGGGCGGAGCAACAAGACCTTGCTGTTTTTTTTTTTTATGTTAGCAACGACACGACACAGCGGCACCACAGCCTCTCTCTTCTCTGCCCGTCACCACTCACTCTCTCTCTCTTTTTTCTTTTTCTCTCTCTCTCTCCTCTCTCTCTCTCTCTCTCTCTCTCCTCTCTCTCTCTCTCTCTCTCTCTCTCTCTCTCTCTCTCTCTCTCTCTCTCTCTCTCTCCTCTCTCTCTCTCTCTCTCTCCTCCCTCCCTCCCTCCCTCCCTCCCTCCTTCTCACACTCTCTCCCCTCCCCTTTCCCCTTCATTTTCCTCCCTTCCCCCTTCCCTACTCTACCCTACCCCCCTCTTCCCTCCCTTCCCTTTCCCTCCCCCCCTCCCCCCACCCCACCTCCCTACCCTCCCCTCCCCCCTTTTCCTCCCTACCCCTCTTCCCTCCCTACCCCCTCCCCTCCCCTACCCCTTCTTCCCTTCCCTACCCCCTCTCTTCCCGTCCCCTCCCCCCTCTCTTCCCTCCCCACCTTCTTCCTTCCCTACCCCCTTTCCCTCCCCTACCCCTTCTCCCTTCCCACCCACCTTGCTTATCGGCTGAATGCACTCCCCCTAAACGACCCCTTGCGATGGCTGCAGACACCACAACAGAGCCAGCGAAAATCTCCCTTTTAAGAACATCTCGCTCTTGAGAACCATAGCCCCGGGGTGAAAAAAGTAGCTGTAGAGGGATAGGAGGAGGGGGAGGGATAGAGGGAGGAGGGAGGGGGAGGGAAGGAGGGATAGGAGGGAGGGGGGGGGGGATAGGAGGGAGGGGGAAGAGGGAAAGGGAGAGAAAGGGTGGTGGGGATGGAGGGGATGTGGGGAGGGGGGGAGGGGAAAAGGGTGGTGGGGAATGGGGGGAGGAAGGGTGGTGGGGATGGTGGGAGGAGGGGGAAAGGGAGAGGAAAGGGGTGGGAAAGAGGGGGAAGAGGAAAGTGAATGGGGAGGGAGGGGAGTGGGAAATAGGATGGGGGAGGAGAGGAATGGAGGATTGGGAAGAAGAGAGGGAAGTAGGATGGGGGTAAAAAGGGAAAGGGGATAGGAAAATGGGGATTAAAAAACGGTAGAAAGCTAGGTAGGTAAAGAAGTGAGGATACGAAGCTAGGGGAAAGGAGGAATGTGGAAGTAGGGACAGGAATAGAAAGCAAAAGAGGAGGGAAATGAAAGAAAATAGGAGAATGGGGGGAATAAAGAAGCGGAGAAAGATAGATAGCAAGAGGAACAATGAGGGATAGGAAGAGAAAGCAAAAAAAAGAAAGGAAAATAAAGGAAAATAGAGAATGGGACGGGGAATGAAGAACGGGAGAAGGATGGATAGCAAGAGCAGTGAGGGATAGAAAGCTCGGGGAGCATGGGATGGGAGAGGGTGGGGGGGCGGTGCGGACGTGGTTTTCGTCCGACGCGCAGACTGGCGTCAAGACTCTGGTTAAGGTTCGGGATGAGGGATGAGGAGAAGGAAGAGGGGGGAGAAGAGGAGGAGGAGGAGGGGGGAAGAAGCAGGAAGGGAGAAGAGGGGGAAGAAGAGGGGGAGAAGAAGGGAGAAGAGGAGGAGGAGGAGGAGCGGAGAGGGGAAGAAGAGGAGGGATGAAGAGGGGGAAGAAGAGGAGGAGGAGGAGGAGGAGGAGGGGGAAGAAGAGGAGATGAAGAGGGGGAAGAAGAGGCAAGGGAGGAAGAGATGAAAGAAGAGGAGGGAGGAGGAGAAAGGAGAAGGAAGTAGGAGGAGGAGGAGGAGGAGAAAGGAGAAAGGAGAAAGGAGAGGGGAGGAAGAAGGGAGGAAGGAGAAGAGAAAAAAAGGGAGAGGAAGTGAAGGAAGAGGGAGAAGAAAAGAGGGGAGAGAAGAGGGAGGCGAAAGGAGTAAAGAGAAAGAATGAAGAACAAGAGGAGAAAGAAGGTAAGAGAACGGAGGAAGGGAGAGGGAATAGACAGACACGAAAGACGATCGAGAGAAGAGCAGAAGAGGAAGGAAACGAAACGAAATAGATGGAGAGACGACGGCGACTTGAGAGGTTGCAGGGGTTGCGTAACGGGGAGGGGGCGGGGAGGGAGGGGGCAGACGGCGTAGTTGGGCATAAGCTTAGTAACAGGACGAACAAGGCGTGGCTTTGGAGGCGACGGGGTTAGGGATGAGGGTGGGGGGAGTTGGTAGGGATGGGGAAGGGGGAGGTGGGGATTGGGGGGAAAAGGGAGGAGGGCGATTGGGAGTTGGTTTGGGGTGGAGGAAGGGGAAGGGGAGGGGGAGTGGGTGGGGGAGGAGGAGGGGGAAGGTGGGGAAAAGAGGAGGACGAATCGGGAGTTGGTGGTGGATGGGAAAATGGGAGGGGAGATGGTGGGGGTGGGGGAAGGGAGGGAGAAGGTGGGATGGGGATAGGAGGAGGGGGAAGGGGGGAAAAAGGGGGGACGATTTGGGGAGTTGGTGAGGGTGGGGAGGGGGAATTTGGGGCAAGGGGGACGATTGGGGAGATGGTGGGGGTGGGGAGGGCGAGGGAAGTTAGTAAGGGTGGAGGAGGAAGGAGGAAGGTGGGGCAAGGGAGGACGAATGGGAGTTGGTGACGGTGGGAGTAGTGGGGTGGAGGGAGGGATATGGGAATTATTTTAGGGTGGGGTGGAACTGAGGGGGGCGTTTACAGGGAGTATGTGGGGAGTTGAGAGACTATGAGGAGTTGGGGCAAGGGGAATGGGAGGGATGGGGTGGGGAGGTAGGGTGGGTGATTTGGAGTAGTTGGGAAGTAGGGGACGGCGGGTTGTTTGTTTTCGCGGTTGCTCCCGTGGGGTGTGGAGGAAAGAGTAAGGGAGGGAAAGAGTTGCGTAGAGAGGAAGAGGAGGGGGAAGGGGAGAGAGAGAAAAGGGAGAGAAGAGACAGAAGAGAGGAAGGAAGAGAGAGAAGAGAGAAAAGACAGAAGAGAGGAGGGAAGAGAGAGAAGAGAAAAAGATAGAGGAGAGAGGAGCGTTCAAAAGTTCCAAAGCAAATTTCACAGTTTGCAGCATTGACTCGTTTTTCTCGGGCGGCTGATGGGGGGGATAGGGGAGGGGGGAGGGGGAACGGGTCGCCGCACAGGTCACGTGGTCATGGGGCTAGGTCATGGCCGTCTCCTGCAGGACCCAGGCTGGTTCATGGCGGATTGGAAGGGGGGGTCAGGAGCAGTTGCATTTTGGAAAGGTTATGAGGTCGTTGGGAACTTCTACTGATAAAACTGATAGGCCTATAATAGTTACGCGTGATGATTGTGATTATAATGATTGTGAGAATGACTGGGATTATAATTATTATGATAATGGGTATAGGTATAGTGATTTTGATAAAGATGGGGGTTATAATGATTGTAATATTGATTGTGATTATGATAGTTGTAATGAAGACTGATTATGATGATCATGATAAAGAATGATTATAATGATTGTGATAGAGAGTGTGATTCTGAGGATTATTCTACAAATGACAGTTTTTGTGATGATGATGATGATATCGATTGTGATAAAGACAACATTAATAATATTGATACAACCGCTTGCGACAAAACAGTCATCATCATTTTAGTTTCGCCGTTTCCCGCGCCGCAAAACTCCGCAAAATCTGTTGTTCACAATCATTTACCAACCATTGACTCACACACCGCCCATGATTGCGAACAAGAATTCTCAGGTCAGACTGAGTAAGGAAAAAAAATTTATAAAAAAAAATCGTTTCGTTTACCCCTCCCCCCCTCCACACACACACACACCACACACACACACACCACACCACACACACACACACACACACACACACACACACACACACACACCACACACACACACACAACACACACACAAAAATGAAAAAGGAAAAAGGAAAAAATGTCCTTCGTTTTACCAGGTTTCGCAAGTAGGCCTATTAAGTGATTTGGGTCTGGATCAAAGTGGCCTTACCGACTTGCGAGCAAAACAGGTCACATCTGGAGAGAAGAGAGAGAGAAATGGGGCGCCAGGAGCTTGATGACCTTTGCTTTGCTTGGGGTGGGCGGGTCGGGGGTACTGAGACACGCGCACACGCAAATTCTTCTCACTCTCTTCTTACTCACTCAATCAAAGTGTAAAACAGTCAGTCAATTAGATAGTTAATCGGTCATCAGTCTTCTGTGTGTGTGTGTGTTCTTCTCTCTCTTCTCTCTCTCTCTTTCTCTCTCTCTCTCTCTCTCTCTCTCTCTCTCTCTCTCTCTCTCTCTCTCTCTCTCTCTCTCTCTCTCTCTCTCTCTCTCTCTCTCTCTCTCTCTCTCTCTCTCTCTCTCTCTCTCTCTCTCTCTCTCTCTCTCTCTCTCTCTCTCTCTCTCTCTCTCTCTCCTCTCTCTCTCTCTCTCTCTCTCTCTCTCTCTCGCTCTCTCTCCTCTCTCTCTCTCTCCTCTCCTCTCTCTCCTCCTCTCTCTCTCTCTCTCTCTCCCCCTCTCTCGCCTCCCTCTTGCCCTCCCCTCTCCTCTCTCTTCCCTCCCATCCTCTCCCTTCTCCCCCTCTCTCCCCTCTCCCCTCCCTTCCATCCTCTCCCCTTTCCCTTCCTCTTTCTTCCACTCCTCTCTCACATAGACAATTCGCCCGCAATGCATTTGTTTTGCCCACAACGGAGGCGTCAGGAGGCGACAGGCTGGGGAAGGGGGGTGGGAGCAGGTCGGTTTGTCGTGGCAGAGGTGACGGGGGGCGTCGCGGGCAGGTTTGTCAGGGTCGGACTCTACCGTCTTGATTAGGGTTGTTGTTCGCTGTTTGCTGTTGTTGTTGTTGTTGTCTTGTTGTTTGTTGTTGTTGTTATTATTGTTATACTGTATTATGATTACTAATTTTTATTATTGATATTAGTATCACTATTATGATGATGGTTATGAGTGTTGTATTAGGTTTATCTTCTTATGAATTTTATGATTGTTCATTATTATCATGATTGTTATTATTATTTTCAATATAATTCTGTTATTATTATTATTATTATTATTATATTATTATTAATTATTATTTGTATATTACGTTATTATTAGCTTGATGTTTATTATTAAATATTATATTAATTTATATTACTATTATTGTTATTACTAATAAAGTGATAAGTAAGTGATTAGTATTAGAAACATGTATCAATACGCCAGCATGGGTCGATCATTCATCATCATAACAGTATTCTTTAATTATCACCATCATATGTAATCATGATTATACGTACTTTTACAAGGAATACTAAGTTTTGGTCTTCCGTTTTATGGCGCATTATAATAGATGTAAGTTGTAGTTCAGTCTCTATTTTTTGTTATTCTGTTTTATTTTCTTTCTTTCTGCGTCTACCCCTTTTCCCGTTCCTTCCTCCTTCCTTTCCTCCGAGTTCATTTGCTCTCTCGTTGTGCACGCTTTCCATTTTTTGTCTCCCTCTCTTTCTCTCTCTTCCGCATTAACACCCTTTCTTTATTGTCCTGCTCTGCTTATACCCTATACACTGCCTTCACCCCTCCCCCCTCTCTCCCCCTATCCCCATTTACACCCCCTCTCCTCCCCCCCTCCCTAATTTCATACCTCGTTCACACTTGGTCCTCTGGGGTCTTCGGGCGGGTTGCCAACGCGTCCTTTTCTGCCGGTGGATTTTACGCACTGTTCTTGGAGCTTGGTATGTAGATTGGACTCATGAGGCTGTCAGTGCGGCCTTCGCTTGCCACATATAAAGAGGCGAGGGGGTTGTTTGACTTTTTTTTGCGGTAGGGAGAGGGTTAAGGAGTGTGGATGGGGGGGGATTTGGTGTGGAGTGAGGGGTTGGCGGTTGGCTGTATTGTTTTTTTTTTTGCGCGAGAGGGGGAGGGGGTTGGATGGGTTGGTTCTCGGTTCTTGTTTCTCGATTCTCTCTTTTTTGTCTCTCTCTTTTTCTCTTATTTTTCTCTTTCTCTCTCTCTCTCTCTTTCTCTCTTTCTCTTTCTCTTTCTCTTTCTCTCTCTCTTTCTCTTCTTTCTTTCTTTCTTTCTTTCTTCTTTCTTTCTTTCTTTCTTTCTTTCTTTCTCTCTCTCTCTTCTCTCTCACCCTCCCTCCCTCCCTCCCTCCCTCCCTCCCTCCCTCCCTCTCTCTCTCTCTCTCTCTCTCTCTCTCTCTCTCTCTCTCTCTCTCTCTCTCTCTCTCTCTCTCTCTCTCTCTCTCTCCTTTTTCTTTCCACCTCCGTTTTTTGTTTTTCTTTTTCCTCTTTTCCTCTATTTTATTTCCTCCCCCCCACGCACGCACGCACATGCACACCACACACACACACACACACACACACACACACACACACACACACACACACACACACACACACACACACACACACACACACACACACACACACACACACACACACACATATATATATATAATCGTGAGGTTGTAAAAGTATATTTTATTTTCGTTTGAATCTTCTATGATAATATATATATATATATATATATATATATATATTTATATATATATATATATATATATTATATATATATATATATATAATCATGCTCTCTCGTCCAGGAAAATAATTTAATTTTTAAGCGCATGGTTTTAAGATTAAAAACATTCCTTAGAGTAAGTGAAATTGTTTATTTTGCGAGATCTTTTGGACCCTCCATTATGAAAATTACATGCAGCCTTTTCTTTTTAAAATTTGAATTTGAGCTCTCTCTTTTTTACCCGTTTTGTTGTTTATTCCATTTTTTTTTTTATTCTAGGCGAGGAGTCTCTTTTTGGGGGGTAATTTTTTTTTTTTTTTTGTTTACTTTGTTTTTATTTTATTTACACGTTCTTATTCTGTTTTCTGTTTTTTTTTGAGGAAAAAATCTTTTGGGGGGTTATTTTTTATTTATTTTTATATAATTCATTGTTTTATTATTTATGCGTTTTGTTGATTATTCTATTTTCTGTTTGTTTTTATTGATTTAGATATTCTGTTTTCTGTTTTTTTTTTCAGGTGAGGAAAAAATCTTATTGAGGGTATTTTTTCATTTGTTTACTGTTTTTCATGGTGTGTATATGCTGCCTAATTATTTATTGACTAAAATGATCGCATTTTGTTAATTATTCTGTTTTCTGTTTTTTTTTTAGGTAAGGATTTCTCTTTTATATATATAATTCATTGTTTTTTTAATTACGCGTTTTGTTAATTATATTTTGTTTTTTTTCCAGGTGATGATTTCTTTTTTATGAATATAATTCTTTGTTTCTTAATTACGCGTTTTGTTAATCATTCTATTTTCTCTTTTTTTCCAGGTAAGGAGAATGTGTTCTTGGTGTGGCTTGGCGGGGTGGGCGGAGCTTATGGGGGTAGGTTTGTCCGTTTTCTTTTCCGCCTGTGTTCGTTTTCTGTTTGTTTTTGTTTTGTTGTAAGTGTTTTCTCTTTTATTTTTTTTTCGTTAATTTTTGTTTGTCTTTGTTTATTTTATTATTTATTCTTTTTGTTTTATTTGAGGATTTTTTTATGATTCCCGTTTTCTTTTTTTTTTTTTCTTTCTTTTTCATGTATTGTTTTATTTTTCTTATTTATTTGTCCTCTCTCGCGAGAGAGCAGCGAGCCGGAAAAAAAAAGAGAGAAAGAGAAAATAAGGAAAGGAAAAAGGGGAAAAAAAAAAAAGAAAAAAGAGAAAGAGAGAAGAGAGAAAGAGAGAAAGAGAGAATGAGAGAAAGAGAGAAAAGAAAGAGAGAAGAGAAGAGAAAGAGAAAGAAAAGAAAGAGAAAGAGAAAGAGAAAGAGAGAAGAGAAGAGAGGAGAGGAGAGAGAGAGAGAGAGAGGAGAGAGAGAGAGAGAGAGAGAGATGAGAGAGAGAGAGAGAGAGATAGATGCTAGCCTGACGATCACAAGGGCCCGCCGCGAGAGCCGGAGCCCTGTCGAGAGGGCCGTGCGTCGAGAGGACTTAACCTTGCTCGCCTGACGTCACAAGGGCGAGCCGCGAGAGCCGGGCTGTCGAGAGGCCGTCGAGAGGGACTTAACTTGTTGCTTTTTCATCACGTGGCTTATTGATTGCTTATTGACAGCTTCGGGGCTCTTGGAAGGATCTCCGTGTGTGTTGTGTGTGTGTTGTGTAGTGTGTGTGTGTGTGTGTGTGTGTGTGTGTGTGTGTGTGTGTGTGTGTGTGTGTGTGGTTCGAGAGTATGTGTGTGTCTCTCTCTCTCTCTCTCTCTCTCTCTCTCTCTCTCTCTCTCTCTCTCTCTCTCTTCTCTCTTCTCTCTCTCTCTCTCTCTCTCTCTCTCTCTCTCTTTCTCTATCTTCGTCTCTCTTCTTTTCTGTGTGGTGGTGTGTGTGTGTGTGTGTGTGTGTGTGTGTGTGTGTGTGTGTGTGTTGTGTGTGTGTGTGTGTGTGTGTGTGTGTGTGTTGTTTCGAGATATGTGTGTGTCTCTCTCTCTCTCTCTCTCTCTCTCTCTCTCTCTCTCTCTCCTCTCTCTCTCTCTCTCTCTCTCTCTCTCTCTCTCTCTCTCTCTCTTCTCTCTTTCTCTATCTTCGTCTCTCTTTCTTTCCTCGTGTGTGTGGTGTGTGTGTGTGTGTGTGGTGTTGTGTGTGTGTGTGTGTTGTGTGTGTGTGTGTGTGTGTGTGTGTGTTGCATGCATGCATGCATGCATGTATGGGTTCAAGAATATGTGTGCATCTGTGTGTGTGTGTGTGTGTGTGTGTGTGGGTTGGTGTGTGTGTGTGTGTGTGTGTGTGTGTGTGTGTGTGTGTGTGTTGTGCGTGCGTGTGTATGCAAGTAAGGTGTGCATTTAAGGTCGCCCGTGCGCGTCCCGTGGCCGTGGCGAGGGCCGAGGTCCCGGGCCCCTTCGCCAAACGCCGCCGCACCTGTCACTCGGGCTTAATCCACTTACCGCCTTCTGCCTCCTTCGTTTTTCTCCTCGCGTCGCCCCCTCTCTCTCTCCTTCGTCTTTTATGATAATTTCCTTTTAAGTGAGTTCTTGGCGGGGGAAGGGGGAGGTGGGAGGGGAAGGGGATGGGGGGGGTGAGAGAGGGTGAGGGGGGGGGAGGAGAGGAGGGAGGGAGGGGGAGGGAGGAGAGGGAGGGAGGGAGAGGGAGAGGGAAAGGGATAGGAGATGAGAGGATAGAGAAAGGAGAGAGAGGAAAGAAAGAGAAATAAAAAAAGAGACGATTGAAGAAAAGAAGAGAGTAAACTAGAAGACGGAAGAGGCCGAGGCAAAAGTAGAGAGCGAAAGAGAACGAGCGAGAGAGTGACGCCGGAAGTTCGAGCTAATGGCCGCCGAAGAGAGGGATGGCAGAGGGAAAATGGCAGCCCATCAACACCCGGGAGAGGGGAAATTTTCGCAGCTGGAATCGTTACTTCCTCCGAGGCTGAAAACTGTCGAATTCCTGGACAAAGTTCTGGCCATTAAACTGCTTCTGTCGAACGCTTCTCGCTTTTCCCCTCTCCCTTCCTCCTCTCCTCCTCCTTCCTCCTCCTCCTCCTCCTCCTCCTTGCCTTTCCTCGCTTCTTCCTGCTTCTCGCTCTCCCTCGCTTTCTCCTCCTCTTCCTCTCCGTTTCCCTCTTCGCCTTTCGCTTCCTCCTCCTCGTCTTCCCTCGCTTCATTTTCCTTCTCGTCTTCCCTCGCTTCCTCCTCCTGGTCCACTTCGTTTCCTTTCTCCTTTTTCTTATTCTTTTTTCTTTTCTTCCTTTTTCTTCTTATTCGAATTCTTTCTCCTTTTCTTACTTTCCTTTCATTCTTCTACTTCGTCTTCTGCTGCTTCCTCTTCTTATTTTTTTTCTTCTTTATCTCCTCCACCTACTTTACCTCTTCTTCTTACTCCTCCTCCTCTGCCTCCTCCTCCGCCTCTCCTTCTGTCTCCTTACTACATCCTGCACCTTTATACGTATTCTATTCTATCCCTCTCGTTTTACTCACGTTTCTACTCTTTGTTCTAGCGGCGTGAACCGCCTTATCTCACCTCTGTTGTCTACCTCTCCCACTCTATCTTCGTGTCTCCACTCCTTCTGCCACTCCTTCTCCCTCTCACGACTCCCACTCCTTCTCCCTCTCACTCCCCCTCACCCTCTCTCTGTGGGCATTCTCCCTCTCCCTGTTCCTCTCCCACTCCTCCCTCTCACCCCCCCTTCACCCTCTCTTCGTGGCCTTGTTGTCAGCCTTATTTACCCTTGCCCTCTCCCTCCCCCCTCTCCCTCTCACCCTCTCTCTCCCTCTCCCTCTCCCCCTCTCCCCGATTATTCCTGTCTGTGAGTAATCCCTTGCGTCATCTGATTTATGCGATTAATCCGCTTTTCTCGTTTTTTGTGTGTGCCTCCTTACTTGTTTCATTGTCTTCGTCTTTTCTATTTTCTCTCTCTTGTTTCTGTTTTCTTCTTCTGTTTCTCTCTCAGATCCGCTTTCCACTTCTCGCTCTCCCACTGTTTCTCTTTCTCTCTCACTGTTTCTCCTTCTCTTTCTCCCACTGTTTCTCCTCTCTCTCCCACTGTTTCTTGTTCTCTCTCTCCCACTGTTTCTCCTCTCTCTCTCTCCCATTGTTCTTTTCTCTCCTTCCCACTGTTTCTTTTTCTCTCTCACCCACTGTTTCTCTTTCTCTCTCTCTTCTTTCTTTGTCAAACTATCTCTTTCTGTCTCTTATCCGCCGCTTCATCCTATATCAGTCTGCCCTTACTCCTTAATTTGGGTCAGCTCTTAACCCACATATATATTACCCCCCCTCTTCCCCCTCTTCCCCCTTCTCTGCTCATTTTAAATAGCTCCTCTGAATTTCTGGTTTCAAGAGAGAAAAGGAGAAGAAAAGAAGAAGAAGGAGGAGGAGGAGGAGAAGAAAAAAAATGTATGAGAGAAGGTTGAAATGCGAGATAGATTAGAGTGGAGCGAGCATTCTGAATGCGAGTGGGAGAAAGATTTGGGTCTAGGTCAAGCTGCAGCATCTCTGCGGTGGGTCCTCTGTCGTCCTTTCCTGTCTGTCTGTTCTCTGTCGTCTTTCGGTCTGTCTGTCTGTCTGTTCTCTGTCGTCCTTTCGGTCTGTCTCTGTCTGTCTGTTTGTCTCTGTCTGTATGTCTGTTCTCTGTCTCGGTCTTGTTTCTGTTTCTCTCTTTCTCTCTCTTGTTTCTGTTTCTCTTTTTTTCTCTCTTGCTTCTGTTTCTCTTTTTCTCTCTTGTTTCTGTCTCTCTCTTTCTCTCTCTAGTGCATGTTTCTCTCTTTCTCTCTCTTGTTTCTGTTTTCTCTCTTTCTCTCTCTCCCCCTCCCGTCTCCACTCCACTCCACTCCCTCTCCCCTTCCCTCCTCCAATCCCACTCCCCTCTCCCTACCTCCCTCCCGCTCCCCTCTCCTACCCCTCCCTTCCCTATTAAAGGCCCCAAGTGAAGTCAGTTTACATCGCTGACCTTCAGGCAGTCTCCTCTCGTCTCCTGTCCTCTCTCCTCCCTCCCTCATTCCTCATCCCTCCTTCATTCCTCATTTACCCCCTCTTCAAATACTTTCTCTGTCCCGATCTTCAACTTTGTATTTCTTTTTTTCTCCTTAACCGTTTTTTTTTTCTTTATTTGTCTGATTTTCTCTCTCTCTCTCTCTCTCTCTCTCTCTCTCTCTCTCTCTCTCTCTCTCTCTCTCTCTCTCTCTCTCTCTCTCTCTCTCTCTCTCTCTCTTCTCTCTCTCCTCTCTCCCTTCCCCTCTCTCTCTCCCTTCCCTCTCTCTCTCCCTTCTCTCTCTCCCCTTCCCCTCCTCTCTCTCCCTTCTCTCTCTCTCCCTTCCCCCCTCTCTCTCTCCCTTCCCCCTCTCTCTCTCCCTTCCCCTTCCCCTTCCTCCTTCCCCTCTTCCTCTCTTCCTCTCCTCCTCCCCCTCTCCCTCTCCTTTTCTCTCCCTCCCTCTTCCTCTCCCTCTCGTCTCCTTTTCTCTCCTCTTCCTCTCCTTTTCTCTTCCCTCCTCTTCCTCCTTTTCTCTCCCTCCCTCTTCCTCTCCTTTTCTCTTCCTCTCCCTCCCTCCCCTCCCTCCTCACCCCTCTCCCTTCCTTTCCCTCCCTCCCCCTCTCCCCCTCTCCCTCTCCCTCCGTAATGAACCTCATCTTGACGCGTCTTGACTCTCTCCCCCCGTCTTGCCCGGCGTCCTCGTCGTCTTGAGTCCTCTTGGCATAAGCTTTGTGTTTCTTTGGCAAATGTGCTCTCTCTGGGTAGCATTTTCTTCGTTCTTTTTTTATTATTTATTTATTTATTTATTTATTTTTTGTTTACTTATTTTTATTTATTTTTTTATTTTACTTATTTTGTTTATTTTTTATTTTCATTATTATTATTATTATTATTTTTTCCCTGTTTTGTTGTTTTTCGGTACTTTTTCTGGCAATAGTTCACTTCCCTGGCTGATTTTCCTTTCACTTGCTCCCTCACTCTGTCTGTTTACCAAGCTGTCTGTCTGTTTCTCTGTATCTATCTCTATTTATCTACCCATCTGTCTATCAATCTCTATTTATCTATCCATCTAGCTCTATTTGTCTATCCATCTATCAATCTCTATTTGTCTATCCATCTATCAATCTCTATTTATCTATCCATCTATCAATCTCTATTATCTATCCATCTATCTATCAATCTCAAATTTTCTATCCATCTATCTCTATTTATCTATCCATATATATTCTCTATTTATCTATCCATCTATCTCTATTTATCTATCCATATATCTATCTCTATTTGTCTATCCATCTGTCAATCTCTATTTATCTATCCACCTATCTGTCAATTTCTATTTATCTATCCATCTATCTTTATTTTTCTATCCATCTATCAATATCTATCCATCTATATTTCTATTTCTCTATTTATCTATCTATCTATCTATCTATCTATCTATCTATCTATCTATCTATCTATCTATTTATCTATCCATCTATCTATCTATCTGCGTGCCTCCCTCACACCTCCCTTTCCACGAACGAAAAGGTAGGGGATAGTTGGCGAGACGCGACCGCCTTGGCATTGCTAGCAAGATGCCACGGGCCCGAGTTGTCTTCACAAATCAAGATGGCGTCGTCGTGCCCCTCCCCAAGGGTGACTGATGCAAGATAATGCGGTGTTTTTTTTTTCTCTCCTCTTCTCTCTCGCTCTCTCGCGTCTCGTGATTTTGAAATCTCGGCGTCTCTCGGGTCCGTTCTCTCTCTCTCTCTCTCTCCCTCCTCCTTCCCCCTAGCAGGTTTATTTACGGTCGTGGTGTGATCCTGTGGGTTCTACTCCCGTCGCTCGTCCGTCTCAGGTGCCGAAGGGAAGCCGTAGCGGTGCGGGTTTCGGGCCACGGAGAGTTCCGCCAGTAACGGAGCCGGATGAATGGCGAAGGTTAAATGTCCTCTCGCTTGCCCTGCCGTCCATAGTGGCTCGGGCGCCTCGGCGACGGCTTTGCCAGACGCACGCACTCGGGACCTCGCTCATGTCGCGTATTTTTCTCCCCTTTTCTCGTCCCTCAGGTGTATATTTATCTGATTGTCCGTCGTCGCGGCAGGTGCAGTGTGGTTCTGACGTAGGCCGCCAGACGCGTCGGATTTAGCGAGCGTTTTTTTATTTATAGAAGTGATACAAGGGGTGAGTCGTGCGCCTGGCAGCGCCGCGAACCCCCATAGCCCCGGGCTAGGGCGATGAGGGTTGCCAACTCAACTTTTTTTTTTTAGCATCTTCCGTGAACCCCTTCAGGTCGGCTTTTCAGGCGGACCGAAATCCCTCTCCTTTTGACTTTCGAGATCGGACGGGGGGGGGGGGTTATTCGCGCGATTGGTTTTGTTAAAGAGAGAAGAACCTCCGGCCTCTCCGCGCCGCCCTCCCTCCCTTCCGCGGGCGCTGCGTGGCCGTAGTGAAAAGAAGGCGAGCTTTGACGTCACGTGGCGGGGAACAGCTGAAGCCTCGCCGACCTGAGCTGATGAAACGATCATCTGTTCCTTGCGTCTCGTGTGTGTGTGTGTGTGTGTGTGTGTGTGTGTGTGTGTGTGTGTGTGTGTGTGTGTGTGTGTGTGTGTGTGTGTTGTGTGTGTGTGTGTGTGTGTGTGTGTGTGTGTGCGTGCGTGTGCGTGTGCGTGTGCGTGTGCGTGTGCATGTGTGTGTGTGTGTGTGTGTGTGGGTGTGCGTTGTGCATGTGTGTGCGTGTGTGTGTGTGTGTGTGTGTGTTTGTGTGTGTGTATGTTATGTGTGTGTGTGTGTTTGTGTGTGTGTGTGTGCGTGTGCGTGTGCGTGGGTGGGTGTGCGTGTGCATGTGTGTGCATGTGTGTGGTGTGTGTGTGTGCGTGTGTGTGTGCGTGTGCGTGGGTGTGCGTGTGCATGTGTGTGCGTGTGTTTGTGTGTGTGTGTGTTTTGTGTTTGTGTGTGTGTATGTTGTGTGTGTGTGTGCGTGTGCGTGGTGGGTGTGCGTGTGTGTGTGTGCGTGTGTGTGTGTGTGTGTGTGTGTGTGTGTGTGTGTGTATGTGTGTGTGTGTGTGTGTGTTTTACAGTGGTTGTCTGCCTGTTAGTGATTGTGTCTGTGTCTGCATGTGTGCGTGTCTTGTTATGGTTCAACAATTAATTTCTCTTCCCTTTACAAAACTTGCCATTTTTGCGATTCGTACAGCCCTTGTGTTGCTTTTCAAACTCGTTCGTTTTTGTCTACTTGTATCGCATAGAGGAGAGGGGCTCGTTAAGTCGACGAGGTAATAACAACTTAAAGGATTAACGACCGTAAATGCATAAGTGTAGAGTCTTCCCCTCCCTCCCCCCCCTGTTCCATTACACCTACAACTCCCCTCCTTTCCCTCCTCTCCCTCCCCTCACCTTTTCCCTCCCCTCCCTCCTGTCCTGTCCCTCCTCTCCCTCCCCTCACCTTTTCCCTCCCTCCCTCCTGTCCCTGTCCCTCCCCTCCTTCCCCTCCTCCTCTTCCCCCCCATACCTTTTGCTTCTTTCTTGGTAATTGGCGTTCATAAAAGAAAAGGGGAGTGAGGGGGGGAGGTACGAGAGGGACGAGGAGGGAGGGAAAGGTGGAGGTGGGGGGGGAGGAGGGGAATTCAGAAGCATTCGAAAAGAATTGCGTAATTTATTTTGGCGAGAGTAAATTTCATGCGATGAGTTAGAGTGCCCGGATGAAGTGCCTAGAGGGAGGGGAGGGGGTGGGGTGAGGGCTATGAGGGGGGACGGGGGGGGGAGGATAAGGAAGGTGAGATGAGTGAACAGGATAGGGGGAGAAGAGAAGAGGAGGAGGGTAGAGGAAAAGAGTAGGAGGGGAGGAGGGAGAGGAGGAAGAGGAGGAGGGAGAGAAGATGGGAAGGGCGAAGGAAGGAGGGGAAGGGAAGAGAGGAGATGGGGAAAGGAGAAAGGGAGAGGAGGAGGAGGGGGCGGAGAGGGAAGAGGAGGAGGGGGGAAGGAAAGAGGAGAATGAGGAGGGGGATGAAGGGAAGAGGAGGCGCGGGAGAGGGAAGAGGAGAGGAGGAGGGATGAAAGGGAAGAGGGAGGAGGGGGGAGGGAAGAGATGGGGTGGGAAGGAAGAGGAGGAGGGGTTGAAAGGGAGAGGAGAAGGGGGTAGAGTCAAACGGGAATAGTTGTAATGGATTGCCTAATGTGTCGGGAAGAAATAATGAGCCAGTGAGTGAGTGCATAATTGAGTGAGGCGATGAATAAGGGAATACGCGCGAGTGGATGAGTGAATGGATGAATAAGCGAGTAAACGGATAAGAGAGTGAGTGCACGAAAGGAAGAACGAACGAGTGCATGAAATAGCGAGGCTAGTGAGGAAATGCGTCGAATTAACGAGCGAAGAACGGGGGGAATAGCGAGTGAATGGGTAAACAAACGGAGTGAGTCGGCGAGGGAGCGAGTGAAAAAAAAGTGATGAAGCGAAACGAGTGTGAGTAAGTGGGAGAAAAAAAAGTGATGAAGCGAAACGAGTGAGTGAGTGAGTAAGTGGGAGAAAAAAAAGTGACTTGAGTAAGTGAAATGGTATAGACGATGAGTATGTAAGTGGGTGTAAAAAATTGATGGGGGACGCCGGTGACAGGTTAGTTAAAGGTGAACGAGTGTACAGCCAAGGGATGCAAAAAAGTGTATTTTGGAGTGTATATAGAAGAGGAAGAGAGAAAGGGGAGAGGGAGAGAGAGAGATAGAGGGAGAAAGGTAAAGAGAGAGAGGGAGAAAGAGAGGAGAGAGAGGGAGAAAAGGGAGAGAGAGAGAGAGAGAGAGAGAGAGAGAGAGAGAGAGAGAGAGAGAGAGAGAGAGAGAGAGAGAGAGAGAGAGAGAGAGAGCGAGAGCAGCAGAGCAGCAGCAGCAGCAGCAGCAGCAGCAACGACAGCAGCAGCAGCAACGACAGCGACTTCCTGATCTACAAATGTAATAAAAAGCCTGTCAAGAAGCCCCGTCGGTCTTTCTGTCTCCTGCACCTCACCCCTCACCCCCTCCGCCTCACACCCCGTACCTTCTAATCCTCTCACTACCTCACCATCTCCCTCACCCTCTCATTTCCCTTAACCTCGAAACTCCTCCCTCCCCACCTCTTCACCCCTCCCCCCTCTTCACCCCCTCATCTCGTTCCTCACCTATTTCTTCCCCCCTCACCTCCTCCCTCCTTTCACACTTCCCCTCACCTCCTCTCGCCCTCACTCCCTCTCTCCTTCAAACCCTTACTCCTCTCACCCTCACTCCCTCTCCCTCACTCCCTCACACCCACTCCCTCACAACCCTCACTCCCTCTCACCCTTTCACCTCACACCCTCACCCCTTCCCACACTCTACACCCTCACTCCCTCTCACCTCAAACCCTACCCCTCTCACCCTCAAACCCTTACTCCCTCTCACCCTCACTCCTCACCCCTTCCCACACACTCACTCCCTCACCCTACCCACCCTCTCACCACACACCCTCACCCCTACACACCCTCTCACCCACACACCCTCACCCCTACCACCACTCACCACCCACCCCTCACCCCTCACCCACCCACCCTCTCCCTACCCACCCTCTCACCCACACACTCTCACCCACCCACCCTCTCCCTACCCACCCTCTCACCCACACACCCCACCCACCCTCACCCCTACCCATCCTCTCCGTCAGTCCAGTGGAAATTCGACAGGTTCACTCGAGCGGAAATGACGAATTTTAAGAAAGTAATGAAGACGTGTTAATTTTCCCTCGTCTATTTTCCCTTCTCGAGCTTTCTTTTTTTTTCCTTTTTTTTTGTCTTTCTTATCTTTTTTTCTTTTTCTCGTTCGTTCTTTCTCACACTTTTTTTTTTTATTATTCCAAGACTGATCGTGCGTTTGTGTTTTGAGCTTGGTGTGCTCTGTCTGTGTGTGTTGTTTGTCATTTTTCATTTCTTCTTCCTCTCTCTCTCTCTCTTCTTCTCTCTTTCCCTCTCTCTCTCTCTCCCTCTCTCCCTCCCTCTCCTCCCTCCCTCTCTCTCTTCTCTCTCTCTCTCTCCTCTCTCTCTCTCTCTCTCTCTCTCTCTCTCTCTCTCTCTCTCTCTCTCTCTCTCTCTTCCCTCTCTCCCTCTCTCCCTCCTCCCTCCCTCCCTCCCTCCCTCCCTCCTTCACCCTCCTCCCTGTCCCCCTCCCCCATCTCTCTTTAATCTCCCTCCCCCACTCCCCCCTCCTTATCTTATCCGTTATCCTACTCTCCCGCTTCCACTTTCAGCCTTGACGTCTCCTGCCACCCAAGTTTTTTGTTTTCTTTTTTTCATTCCTTTCACTATTGTATTTTTCTCCCCCCCCTTCTCTCCCCCTCCCGTTATCGCCTTCCCCCTCAATTCCCTGTCCTAACCACGTAGGAATCTCATTTTCTTAAATGTCTAATTAAAACTTTTTTTTTGAGTGTTAGCTTCGTATTCCTTTATTCAGGAGTACGCCATTTATTTTATTTTATTTTATTATTATTATTTTTTGACCTTTGACCTTTGACCTTCTGTGGATAGTTGGAATCGAGTTGCGTTATGTCTTTTTTTTTTATATTATTTTCTTCCTGTTGTTTTTCTTTCTTAACATATCTTCTTTGTTTTTCTTTTTCTTTCTTTGCTTTCATTTTCATCTTCATCTTCTCCTGTTTCTTTTCTGTTCTTTCTTCGGTATCTTCTCCTCGTGTTTCCTTTTCTCTTCTCGTCTTTTCCCGTGCCCTTCCTCTGATTTATCTCCTCTCTCCTTTCTCCCTACTTCCCCGTTCCAACCTCCTCCTCCTTCTCTTTTTCCTCCTACTCCTCCCCTTCCTCCTTCTGTCTTTTCCATCTACCTCTGCCCCCCCCCACTTCACCTCCACTCCTCACCTTCCCCACCGTACCTATTCTCCTCTTCCCCCTCCTCACTCTTCTCCTCTTCCTCCTTCTCCTTCTCCTTCTTCCTCTCCCCACCTTCCCCTTCCCATTTACCCGCCTCCTTACCTTTCCCACTCCCTACCTTCCCCTCCCACCTTCCCCCTCCTCCTCCTCCTCCTCACCTTCCCCACCCCACCTTCCTCCTCCTCCTCCTTGCTTCCTCATTCCCTTTAAAGAGAAATAAGTACTTTCGATAAATATCCAGCTCTTGAATAAAACATTTTCTCGGCGTCACCTCCTCGTGTACTCTTTCTCTCGGTGGGCGGGGGGGGGGGGGGGTGAAGGGGGATGATGAGGGGAAGATGGGGGGTGGGGGAAGGGGAAGGATGAGGGGAGAGGAGGGGGGGGGGGAAGGATGAGGGGTGAGGGTATTGAAGGGAAGGATGATGGGGAGGGGGTGGAGAAAGGATGAGGTGGAGGGGTGAAGGAAAGGATGAGGTGGCGAGGGTAGGTGAAGGTGGAGGGGGAGGGGAAGAATGAGGGGTGATATCGGAAGGGGAAGGGTTAGGGTTGATATGGGAAGGAGGGGGGGGTGAGGGGTTAAAGGGGATGGAAAGGAAGGATGAGGTTGAGGGGTGAGGGAATGGATGAAGGGGGTGAGGGGAAGGGTGAGGGGAACGGATGGAAAGGATGGGGGGGGGGTAAAGGGGACAGGTGATTAGGGAAGAGTGAAGGGGTGAGGAAAGAACTTGAGTGATGGGTGAAAGGGGAGGGAGGGAGGTGGGCAAGTAGGGAAGTAGGTAGCAGGCTAAGGAGGTAAGGCAGCAGGAGCTAATGGGCAGCAGGAAGCGACAGGGGAAGAAGAAGAGAGAAATAAAGAGAGATGGAAGAAAGAAATAAATAAAGAGAGAAAGAGAGAGATGGAAGAAGAGAAATAAATAAAGAGAGAAAGATGGAGATGGAGAAGCGAAGGACATCAGGTCGAAGGAAAATACATAAAAGACAAGAATGGACACGCATTCTCTTCATCTCCTCCACTCCCTCCTCCCTCCTCCCTCCCTCCCTCCCTCCCTCCCTCCCTCTCCCCACACACATTACCAAATCCCCACTAAACCGAATGCATGCACACGGGCATGCGCGCGGGCACACACACACACACACACACACACACACACACAACACAACACACACACACACACACACACACACACACCACACACACACACACACACACACAGACCACCCCACTTACAGCCCCCCACCACCACACACACCCCCCCCCCACACACACACTCCTCCCACTCCCCACCCCACCCCACACACACACCCCACACACACACATCCACCCCACACCTTCCCCCACATCTACCCCCCCCACACACACACACCCACACACGCGCGCACGCACAGAAGGCGCGAGGAGCCGGGGCTTAGGTCCGGCGGCCATAACGCGAGGCCGTTCCCGCTCTGATGCGACGTAACGAGCGGCCGTTGCGTCCGTTATGCGACGTCGCGCGAGGCCTGTCCTTCGAGCCGGTCGTTTCGCGTCGTCGGGGCGGTTGGGGCGGAGGTCGTGGCGCGGGGGGTGGGTGGGGGGAGGTGAAGGTGGTTGGTTAGGAGGGTGGGAGACGGGGGGGGTTAGGAGGAGGTGGTTCTGGAGGGTTGGTGGGCACACACGCACACATATACATATACATGTACATATACACATACACTCATTCATACACACACATAAACACACACACACACACACGCACACGCACGCGTTTGTGTGCATGTTGGGTTTTTAAAGTAATCATTATTGGCGTTAATGCCATCGCCATCTTCATCAATGGTACCTGGTTGGCTATTGCACGACTGTTGCAGGGCTTGCAGGCGCCAGTAAAACGGAATGGGAAGAATGGAAGTGGGAGGGAGGGAGGAAGGGAAGGAGAGGGAGGGAGAGATGGGGGGGAGGGAGGGAGGGTGGGAGAGGGAGCGAGAGATGGGGGAGGGAGGGAGGGTGGAGAGAGAGGGAGGGGGTGAGAGGAAGGGAGAGAGTGGAAGGAGAAAGGAGAGAGGGAGAGAGGGAGGGGGGAGAAGGGAGGGAGGGAGGGACGAGGGAAGTAGAGAATAGAGAGGAAGGTAGGGAGAACGAGAGCGATAGGAAAGAAGAGAAGAGAAAGTGAGAAGAGGGGAGAGGAGAGAGGTGGGGGGGGGGAGACGGAAAGATAGACGGGATAGATACGAGGAGAATAACGGCGAAGGAAAGGAATGAGGAAGAAGGGAGAAAGAGATAATAATAATAAAATAAAAAAAATCTGTGGTTATTAGATATCCGATTTAAACTTCTAAACCCACGATTGTCTACGCGAAGTGCTCTCTGAAGTTAAATATATCCTCGAGAAAGTAAATATTTACCTTTGTGTTTATTTTCGTCCTTCCTCTGCCCTTGTTTATGTGTTTGTTTATATTTGTTCATCGTGGCGCCTTTTCGCTGTTTTGTATTTGAATCAACTGTCTTTAACAAATATTTTTCTCGTTCTT
>NW_020869527.1:113052-114158 GCF_003789085.1 Penaeus vannamei | reverse complement strand
AAGAGGAGAGAAGAAAGGAGAAGAGAAGAGGAGAGAAGAAAGGAGAAGAGAAGAGGAGAGAAGAGGAAGAGAGAGAGAGAGTAAGAAGGAGAGAAGAGAGGAGAGAGAGGAAGAGAGAGAAGAAAAGGAGAAGAGAGAGGAGAGAAGGAAAGGGAAGAGAAGAAAAGAGGAGAGGGAGTAGAAGAAAAGAGGAGAAGGGAGTAGAGAAGAAAAGAGGAGAGGAGAGTAGAGAAGAAAAGAGGAGAGGAGAGTAGAGAAGAGAAGAATAGAGGAGAGTAGAGAAGAAAAGAAAAGAGGAGAGTAGAGAAGAAAAGAAAAGAGGAGAGTAGAGAAGAAAAGAAAAGAGGAGAGTAGAGAAGAAAAGAAAAGAGGAGAGTAGAGAAGAAAAAGAAAAGAGGAGAGTAAGAGAAGAAAAGAAAAGAGAGAGTAGAGAAGAAAAGAAAAGAGGAGGAGAGAAGAGTAGAGGAGGTAGAGAAAGAAAAGAAAAGAGGAGAGAGGAGTAGAGAAGAGAAGAGAAGAGGAGAGTAGGGTAGAGAAAAAGACAGGGATGAATAAAAAGAGACAAGAGATTAAGAAGAAAAATCAGAATCAACCGAAAAGAGAAAGTCTATAAAACCTATTTGTATCAGAAGTACCGACCTACCCTTTGGCATGTTCGCTCTCCACTCTGCTCCTCCTCGTCCTCTCTTTCTACCCTTATCATCTCTCTCTCTCTTTCTCTATCGATTTCCCTGTTTCCTCCTGTTCTCTCTTGTCCATTAATCCATCTCTGTCCCATCTCCTCTCTTCGTCGCTCTCTCTTTTTTTTATTTTCTTCTTTGCCGTGTCCATATCTGGTCATTTCATCCTCCTTTCTTTGTTCCTTTTCTAGTTTTATCGCCGTTTCTTTTTTGGTCTCTAGCTTTATTTTTTCTCTCCTTTCTCGTTTCTCCTTCGCTCATTTCCTCGCTTTATCACAGTTCTTACCTCCTTTCCTCCTCCCTCTATCTTCTTCCTGCCCATTACTCCTATCCGTCATATTGTACCATGCTCTCTCTTCTTCCGACGCTTCTGTTTTTTCTGTCTCTCTCACCTCTCGCCTCCCCCCCCCCCCCCTTCGCTCTCTC
>NW_020869527.1:100552-103052 GCF_003789085.1 Penaeus vannamei | reverse complement strand
CCCCATTATCGCCCTCCCTCTCCTCTCCCCCACTATCGCCTCCCTCTCCCTCCCATATCGCCCTCCCTCCCCCCCACTATCCGCCCTCCCTCCCCTCCCCCCACTATCGCCCTCCTCTCCCCTCCCCCCTATCTCCCTCCCCCTCCTATCCCTCCCTCTCCCTCCCCCACTCGCCCTCCACTATCGCCCTCCTCCCTCCCCTCCCCCCTCTCTCCCCCTCCCCCCACTATCGCCCTCCCTCCCTCCCCCCCTATCGCCCTCCCTCTCCCTCCCTCTACTCGCCCTCCCTCCCCTCCCCCCACTATCGCCTCCGCCCTCGCGCCTCCGCCCTCTCTCCTATCGCCCTCCTCTCCCTCCCCACTATCGCACTATCGCCCCCTCTCCCTCCCCCCTATCGCCCTCGCCGTATCGCCCGAAGCCCTCTCTCTCCCCTCCCCCCTATACTATCGCCCTCCCTCTCCCCTCCCCCCCCCACTAACTATCGCCCTCCTCTCCCCTCCCTCACTATCGCCCTCCCTCTTCCTCCCCCACTATCGCCCTCCTCTTCCCCTCTCCCTTCCCTTCCCCTCTTGCAATCTCCCCTCTCGCGCCGAAGCTTCAGTATCGTATATTGTTCGTTTTAATTCCGTTTGGAATCGCTTGGAATTCATGCTAACTGCAGCTCGGGGCGGTATAGGGACAGGGGGAGGGGGAGGGGGGGAGGCGATGGAATATCTGTGTGGTATTAGGGAATGGAGGGTGAATGTGATAGGGGAAGAAAAGAGAGAGGGGAGGGGAGGGGTGTGAAAGGGAATGAGGTATATGGAAGAGGGGGGGAAAGAGAGGGGAGAAAGAGGAGAGTGTGAAAGGGAATTGAGGTATGTGGAAGAGGGAAAATTGAGAGGGGAGAGGAGAGAAGAGGGGAGTGTGAAAGGGGAATAGAGATACAGGGGAAGAGGGGGGAAAGAGAGGGCAGAGGTTGGAAGAAGGAAGGAGGGGAAGAGGAGAGGGCGAGGATGGAAGGTGAATAGGAAGATGGATGGAGGAGGAGGAGGAGGAGGAGGAGGGAGGAGGAGGAGGAAGGGAAAAGGGAGAAGATGTGGATAAGGGAGAGGGGAAGAAAAGAGGAGTGAAAGATAGAAAGAGGAAGAGGGAAGAGAAGAGAAGTAGAGGAGGGAGAGCATGTATGGAAAGGGAGAAGAGGGAGAGCGTGTATGGAAAGGCATACAAGAAAGGAGGAGAGTAAATAAGAGAATGAGGGCAGAGAAGGGGGCAAAGGGCAGCGAAGGGGGGAAAGCGAAGGGGCAGCGAAGGGGGAAAGCGAAGGGGCAGAGAAGGTGGGAAAGCGAAGGGGCAGAGAAGGTGGGAAAGCGAAAAGGCAGAGAAGGGGGAAAGCGAAGGGGCAGCGAAGGGGCGGGGCATCGAGACCAGCTGGCCCCGCGTAAGGCACGGGGAGCGATGGCATTTCCTTGTGGTCGAGTGAGGGCGGTTTTATGCGGGATTTATAGGGCGCGCTGCCCGGGCGTCTCGGAGGGGCTGTTATCTTTGTTGTTTTTGTCATGTTTTCTTCTTCCTTTTCTTCTTCTTTTTCCTTTTCTTTTTTTTCTTCTTTCTTTTTCTTCTTTTTTCTGCTTCTCCTCCTTCTTCTTCTTCTTCTGCTTCTGCTTAGGATTCTTCTTCAGATTCTTCTCTTTTTGTTATTTTTCCTTCTCATTCTCCCCTGTTCTCCTTGTGGCTCCTTTATTTCTTTGCCCCTGCCCGCTTCTCTCTGCTCCCTCTTCCCGCTATTCCTCCTTCTCCTCCTTTTTTTCCTTCTAATCCTTATCCAAGTCGTCCTTAATTTCTTATCTTTCCCTCCTCCTCCTTATTTTCTTCTTTTTTTCCTCGTCTTCTTCTACTCCTAGAACCTCCTTTATCTCCTCCTCCTCCTCCTCTCTCTGCTTCCTTCACGTCTTTCTATCCTTCCTCCTCCTCCTTCTCTTCTTCCTCCTCCTCCTCCTCCTCCTTCCTCTGCCTCCTTCTCTTCTTCTCCTTCTTCTTTTCCTCTGCCCCTTCTCTTCTTCTTCCTCCCCCTCCTTCTTCCTCTGCCTCTCTCTTCTCTTTTTCCTTTTCCTCTTCCTCTCCGTTTACCCTCTCTATCTCCTATCCCCTCCCCCCCCTCCTTCCCCACTTGATATGGAACGAGGATATGAGGGCCAGTGTAATGGGGGAGGAAAGGTTCTCTCTACACACACATGCACGCCCGCACGCCCTCGCAAGCACAAGCACAGGCACGTTGAGGCGGTTAGTCGCACGCAGGAACACCAGTTGGTTTTTATTTTTTATTTTATTTTATTTTTTATTTTTATTTTTATTTTTTTTTATTTTTTATTTTTTTTTCGTTATAAGTAGGCCGAAAATGATAACGATTTGGTACATTAAGGAACGTTATCGGGTTTCGTGAAGTCTTTATTCTGAGAGTGTTTGGTGTTGTGTCATTTTATACTTTTGTTTTTATATTTGTTTATTATTTTTATTATGA
>NW_020869527.1:91481-93981 GCF_003789085.1 Penaeus vannamei | reverse complement strand
CCCTTTCTCTTCTTCTTCACCCTTCCCCTCGCCCTTTCGTAGTGTGCTTCCCTTGCTCCCTTCTCCCGTTATCTCTCCCTCCCCCTCTCTTCCTTTTTTCTTCCATTTCCCCTTCTTTTCTTTCTGCCTCTTCTTACTCTCTCCCTCTTCTCCTTCCACCTCCTTGCCCCTTTTCCATTCCCCTACTGAATCTTGCTCCTCTCATCCCCCTTTACCTCTTCCCCTCTCACCCCTTTCCCCTTTCCCTCCTTCCCTTTAACCTTATCATTCTATTTTCCTCTTCCCTCTCTCTTTCCCTTAAACTTTTCCCATTTCCACCCCCACCCCCCTCCCCCATAATCTCCTCACACTTCCTCTCTCTCCTTCCCTCCTTCCCTCTCCTTCTCCCCTCGCCACTTCCCCTTTCCCTCTCACCTCTCTTCCTCTATCCTCGTCCTTTCCTGTTTCCCCTTCCCTTTCCCTCTCCTCTTAAACCCTACCTCTCTCCACCTGTCCCTAACCCTCTCACCCTTTCTTCCTTTACCCCTTTCCTCTCCCTCTCCCCTCATCCCTTCCATTCACCCTCTCTTTCTCTCTTCATCCCTTCACCTCTCGCTCTCCCTTTCCTCTCCTCTACCCTCACCCCTTTCCCTCTCCCCTTACCTTCTCTTCTCCATTCAGCCTTTCCCTTTCCCCTCATCCCTTTCCCTCTCCCCTCACCTTCTCTTCTCCCTTCACCCCTTCCCTTCATCCTCTCCCCTCACCTTCTCTTCTCCCCTCACCCTTTCACCCTCTTCCTCTCCCTTTACCCTTCCCTCACCCTCTCCTTCTCTCTTCACCCTCACCCCTTTCCTTCATCCTTTCCCCTCTCCCCTCACCCCTTCACCCCTCCCCTTCCCTTACCCCTTCCCCACTTTTTCTCCCCTAACCCCTCATCCCTCCCCTGCCCCTCACCCTTCCCTACCCTCTTTCCCCCTCATCCCCTCTCACCCCTTCACCCTCCCTCCCTCACCCGCTCACACCCTTCTCCCTTCACCCTCCCCCCCTCTTCCCTAACCCCTTCCCTCCCCCTTCCTTTCCTCTCCCCTCACCCTTCACCCTCACCCCTTCCCCTCCTTCCGATCTCACCGACGTAAATATCAGGGCCGAAGCGAACTAGGGATTAGGGAAGGGGATTTAGGGGGATTTCCACCGCGGGATTTGGGGAGATCGAGGTGTACAGTGCAGTAGCCAGGGATCAGTTTAAGGGCCCCGAGACTTCAGGGAGCTAGCATAATGGAGGCGCGACTTTTAGGGACCGGTTTAAGTTAGCTTGTGTTTGGAACTTAAGGGAATCAGTTTTAAGGGAATGGAGACGACTTTTAGGGAGCCGTTTAAGGTAACGTGTTTGGAACTTAAGGGAGTTAGTTTTAAGGTTTTGAGAGGATTGGTTTAAGGGAATCAGTTTTAAGGGAATGGAGACGACTTTTAGGGAACGGTTTAAGGTAACCTGTGTTTGGAACTTAAGGAGTTAGTTTAAGGTTTTGGAGGATTTGGTTTAGCGAGGTGAGTTTTAAGGTTTTGAGAGAATTGGTTAAAAGGAGTCAGTTTTAAGGTTTTAAGAGAGTTGGCTTAAGGGAATAAATTTTAAGGGTTTTAAGAGGATAGGTTTAAAGGGAATCAGTTTGAAGATTTAAGGGAACTGGTTTAGGGAATCAGAAGGTTTTAAGAGAATTTTTTAAGGTTTTAAAAAAATTGTTTAAGGTTTAGAGAATTGAAGGGAATCAGTTTTAAGGTTTTAGAGAATTGGTTTAAGGGAATCAGTTTTAAGGTTTTAAGAGAATGTTTTAAGAGGAATCAGTTTTAAGGGAGAATTGGTTCAAGCAGTTTTAAGGTTTTAAGAGGAATTGGTTTAAAGGAACCAGCGTGGGGTGTTTAGTTTTAAGGTAATTAGTATTGATTTTAAGGGAATTATTGTTAGGATATAGTTTTAAGGTAACTATTTTAAGTGAATTATTCAAAACGAATCAGACTAGTGATTAGATTTGGAATTTAATTATAGATGGTTAGATTAGGGCTAAGAATAGCAGAGTGATTATTTTTTTTCTTCCCTCTCCCTCCCTTCGCCTCTTTTTCTTTAATTTCCGTTTTTCTTCTCTCTCTCTCTCTCTCTCTCTCTCTCTCTCTCTCTCTCTCTCTCTCTCTCTCTCCTCTCTCTCTCTCTCTCTCTCTCTCTCTCTCTCTCTCTACTTTACTGCCACTCCGTCTACCCTGTCCTCTCGATTTTCCCTTATTTTCCCTTATTTCTCTTCTTCCAGATTCTTTTCCATTATTTCTCTTCTTCCATTTACTCCCGCTCAGCCCATATCCCTTCTCCCATTCTTTCCCGTTCTCTGTTTCTTTATCCCTTCCTCCTTCATTCCTTTCTTTTTCCTTTTCCTCCTCTTCCCCTCTTTCCTTCCTCCCACACCATCATTATTTCATCCCTTTCCCTTACTTTCATCTCTTCCCATCCTCAAAGGCGAAATCAAAATTAAAAGTT
>NW_020869527.1:51782-56782 GCF_003789085.1 Penaeus vannamei | reverse complement strand
CACACACACACACACACACACACACACACACACACACACACACACACACACATACACATACATATGCAAATGCCCACACCCACGCCTGCACACACATACATATACATTTATGAATCTGAACACACACAAACACACGTGTGTGTGTGCGTGTGTTGTGTGTGTGTGTGTGTGTGTGTGTGTGTGTGTGTGTGTGTGTGTGTGTGTGTGTGTGTGTGTGTGTGTGTGTGTGTGTGTGTGTGTGTGTGTGTGCGTAGTTATTTAGGGAAAAATAGGCAGTGAAGAGGAAGTTGTGAACATGCGATCGTACAGTTGAGAAAATCTTTTTAGCAACAGCATTTTAACTCCAGAACCTCGGACATAAAACTTTACAATGAATAGCATAGTTTGTGTTGGCGGAATAAAGGTTTTACCCAAATAAACAAATAATGAAACTTTTTTCCAGTAAGAGAAGAAAAATAAAGTAAAATACAGATCAAATTTAGACGCAAAAAGGTATACAATACAATACAATTATAATAACAACAACAAATAACAGCAATAATAATAATAAAGATAATAAAATAAATAATAATAATAAAATAAATAATAAAATAATAAATAATGAAATAATAATAAAATAATAATAATAAAATAATAATAATAATAATAATAATAATAATAATAATAATAATAATAATAATAATAATAATAATAATAATAATAAAGAAAATAATAATAAAGATAATAATAATAATAAAATAATAATAATAATAATAATAAAGATTAATAATAATTAATAATAAAGATAATAATAAAGATAATAATAATAAAGATAATAATAATAAAATAATAATAATAATAAAGATAATAATAATAATATAATAATAATAAAAAATAATAATAATAATATAATAATAATAATAATCATAACTCAATATTATGGATAATAATAATAATAATAATAATAATAATAATAATAATAATAATGATAATAATGAAAAGAGAAGAAAACAAAGAATAATGATGATGAAGAGGAGCTCAGTCCCCCGCCGCCGCCGCCCGCGCCCTCCGCAAGCGGCTCCCAAACCAAGCCCGCGCAAGAGGGAGCGAATCGCATCCTCGGCTGCTTCCACTCCTCCAGCGGCACAGTCGGGCCACGCCGCGACCGCGAGGACTCCTTCAAGCCCAGAAAAAGGATACGAAGCAGCTGCCGAGACGCATAAATGAAAACAAAAGGCAATGTGGTCCCTCTGACGTACGGGGGTGCCAGCGGTCGCCAGAGAAGGAGCAGCTGCGTGGCGTCCTCCGCGACCGTCCGGGGCGCGGCGTCGCGTCGGCGGCGCTTCCGCTGCCCGGGTCGCGGCGTCGGCGTCGCTAACCCCGAGCAGCTGCACTGGCCAATCGAATGAGGGTTTTGTAAGTATATAATATTTCTTCTATTCTATCGGTATTTGTTGTGTGTTTATTATGTTTATCTTTTTTATTACCACGATTATCATTATTTTCATTATCACGATCATCCTTATTATCATTATTGCTAACATTGTTATTATTCATTTTTATTACTATTATTTTACTTTATCATTATCATTATTATATTCATTATTATTTATCCCCCTTAGTATCATCATCAGTACCATCATCATTATAGTCATTATCTCATTATAACTTATAATTATCATTATTGTCAGTTATAATTATTATCATTATTATCACTAATGCAATTGCTATTAATATTGCTAGTTATAACTGTCATCATTGTTATTATTAATTACTATTATCACTATTACCATCATTATCATTCACTTCATTCAATATCACTATCATTCACTTCATCATTTCAATCACTATTATTTCTTTATTCATCCATTCATGTATCTATCTATACAACAAAATACTACACCACGATTTCCAACAAACTGCAAATCATCACATTTTCATCAGTTTACCCTTAACGAAGCAAGTATGAACTAATCAATTATCAATATCATATTGTGCTTCTAATAAGGTCGCACAACGAATTCTTAGGACAATCCCTTATTATCAAACGTTTTGGCCAAGTGATTCACCCTTGACCTTACCACAATAATAAGGAACAATCCGGTCTTATAGCATTCTATATAAATACAATAATATACAATTGCCAGGGAATATTCTACACAGGAACAATATATCGTTGATGGACGATATTTTGTTGCAGTAACTTCAACTCTTAATGTATAGGTAAATGTTCATAAAAAAAAAAAAATAAATTAAATCCTACTAAGAGCAGCTGAGTAAAGTTGTAATAAGAAAAAATACAACCCTTACAGTACTACCCTGTACCACAAGGATAAAATCCATAATCATAATCCTGTGTCACAAAGATCTAATCCAGTGCAGATCAGAAGGAGGAAGACACCAATCCTTAGAACCCTCACAATCAAGATATAACCAGGATACAATCTTCACAGTCATAATCCCACAACCAAAATACAATCCTCACAACCCATCTCGACCAGAACATAATCCTCACAACCCATCCCGACCAGAACACAATCCTCACAACCCATCCCGACCAGAACACAATCCTCACAACCCTTACAATAAGTCCTCACAATTACAATCAAACCAAGATCAGGAGGAAGGCAACAACTCCTGGCAGCCTCACAATGAAGACACATCACCAAGATACAATTCTTCCACTCAGAATCACACAACCAAAACACAATTTCCACAACCATAACCCCCCCCCCCCAAACCAAAATATAATCCTCAAAAAATCAAACCAGATACGACCCCCACAACCACAATCCCAGAACCAGAACACGGTCCTCGCAATCACAACCTCGCCAAGATGCAACCCAACCCCGACCAGGAGGACGACAATCCTTCCTGCAATGAAACCCGAGAGAGTCCTCCCCTCCTTCCCTCCCGTGAGTCCCTCCTTCCTCCTTCCCTCCGTTCCCCGTGAGTCCCTCCTTCCTCCCGTGAGTCCTCCTTCCTCCCCGTGAGTCCCTCCCCCCTCCCGTGAGTCCCCTCCCCCTCCTCCCCTGAGTCCTCCTCCCCTCCGTGAGTCCCTCCTTCCCCCCGTGAGTCCTCCTTCCCTCCTTCCCTCCCGTGAGTCCCTCCTTCCCTCCCGTGAGTCCCTTCTTCCCTCCTTCCCTCCCGTGAGTCCCTCCTCCCCCGTGAGTCCTCCTTCCCTCTCCCTCCTTCCTCCCGTGAGTCCCTCCTTCCCGTCCTCCCTCCTCCTTCCCTCCCGTGAGTCCCTTCCCCCCCCCCCCGTGAGTCCTCCTTCCTCCCGTGAGTCCCTCCTTCCCTCCCGTGAATCCCTCCTTCCTCCCGTGAGTCCTCCTTCCTCCTCCCCCCGTGAGTCCCTCCTTCCTCCGTGAGTCCCTCCTTCCCTCCGTGAGTCCCTCCTTCCTCCCGTGAGTCCCTCCTTCCCCTCCCGTTGAGTCCCTCCTTCCCTCCCTGAGTCCCTCCTTCCCTCCCGTGAGTCCCTCCTTCCTCCCGTGAGTCCCTCTGTGAGTCCTCCCTTCCCTCCCGTGAGTCCCTCCTTCCCTTCCTCCTTCCCCTCCTTCCCTCCCGTGAGTCCCTGCCTCCCTCCCTGAGTCCTCCTTCCTCCCGTGAGTCCCTCCTTCCCTCCCCTGTGAGTCCCTCCTTCCCTCCCGTGAGTCCTCCTTCCCCCTTCCTCCGTGAGTCCCTCCTTCCCTCCCCGTGAGTCCCTCCTTCCCCCCGTGAGTCCCTCCTTCCCTCCCCGTGAGTCCCTCCTTTCCCTCCCCCTCCCGTGAGTCCCCTCCTTCCTCCCGTGAGTCCTCCTTCGTGAAGTCCCTCCTTCCTCCCGTGAGTCCCTCCTTCCGGTGAGTCCAATCCGGTCCTCCTTCCCTTCCGTGAGTCCCTCCTTCCCTCCCGTGAGTCCCTCCTTCCCCCCCGTGAGTCCCTCCTTTCAACGTCCCTCCTTCCCTCGGGTCCCGGCCAATGGTTGGATGAACGGCGTAATTAAAAACGAGACTCAGAAGCTATGAAAGGAGATAAAAGATATGAAAGGCGGTTTAGGGTTGGAATCTGCTTCACGCTCGAATGGCAAGTAACAAAAAAAAAAAAAAAAAAAAAAAAAAAGAGAGAGAGAGAGAGAGAGAGAGAGAGATGAGAGAGAGGAGAGAGGAGAGAGAGAGAGAGAGAGAGAGAGAGAGAGAGAGAGAGAGAGAGAGAGAGAGAGAGAGAGAGAGAGAGGAGAGAGAGAGAGAGAGAGAGAGAGAGGAGGAGAGAGAGAGAGAGAGAGAAGAGAGAGAGAGAGAGAGAGAGAGAGAGAGAGAGAGAGAGAGAGAGAGAGAGAGAGAGAGAGAGAGAGAGAGAGAGAGAGAGAGAGAGAGAGAGAGAGAGAGAGAGAGAGAGAGAGAGAGAGAGAGAGAGAGAGAGAGAGAGAGAGAGAGAGAGAGAGAGAGAGAGAGAGAGAGAGAGAGAGAGAGAGAGAGAGAGAGAGAGAGAGAGAGAGAGAGAGAGAGAGAGAGAGAGAGAGAGAGAGAAGAGAGGAGAGAGAGAGAGAGAGAGAGAGAGAGAGAGAGAGAGAGGGAGAGAGAGAGAGAGAGAGAGAGAGAGAGAGAGAGAGAGAGAGAGAGAAGAGAGAAGAGAGAGAGAAGAGAGAGAAGAGAGAGAGAGAGAGAGAGAGAGAGAGAGAGAGAGAGAGAGAGAGAGAGAGAGAGAGAGAGAGAGAGAGAGAGAGAGAGAGAGAGAGAGAGAAGAGAGAGAGAGAGAGAGAGAGAGGAATAAAAGAGAGAGAGAGAAAGAGAGGAGAAGAGAAAGAGAGAGAGAGAGAGAGAGAGAGAGAGAGAGAGAGAGAGAGAGAGAGAGAGAGAGAGAGAAGAGAGAGAGAGAGAGAGAGAGAGAAAGAGAGAGGAAAGAAAGAGAGAAAGAGAAGAGAGACAGAGAGAGAGAAAGAGAGAGAGAGAGGAGAGAAGAGGAGAGAAAGAGGAGAGAGAGGAGAGAGAGAGAGAGAGAGAGAGAGGAGAGAGAGGAGAGAGAGAGAAAGAGAGAAAGAGAAA
>NW_020869527.1:0-20000 GCF_003789085.1 Penaeus vannamei | reverse complement strand
AGATAAGGAAATGTAGATAGAGCACTTTTGGGAGGCGAAGAAAAACTAGATAGAGCACTTTTAGGAGGTGAGGAAATTTAGGTAGAGCACTTATAGAGGATAAGGAAATCTAGATAGAGCAGTTTTTGGAGATAAGGAAAAACTAGATAGAGCACTTTTGGGAGGCGAGGAAATCTAGGTAGAGCACTTTTGGGAGGCGAGGAAATCTATCTGGAGCACTTTCCAGAATCTTAGAGTAATTTCGAAAGATGAGAAATGTAGAGGGAACACCTTATATAGAGCAATTTTAGGGATTGAGGAATATTTTAGGAGATAAGAAAAAATAACTAGACCACTTAAAAGCTGAATCTAGTTAGGACATTTTAAGATTAAAATCTAGATGAAGTTATTTTAGGAGATGAGGAATTATAGATAGAATGCTTTGAGAAGATGACGAATCTTAGAACACTTTTTAAGGGAAATGTAGATAAAGTACTTTTATATGACATTTGACATTCCGATCTTCTCTAATTCTAGTTTCAAAATCAAATTTCTAATTGGACTGTTCGATTTTCAAAGTGTTTTGCGAGAGTTTCTAAGTGCTTAGTTTCTGTTCAGTTTTATTTATTTATTTGTTTATTTATTTATTCAATATGTTACCCTTAATTACTCGTATATTATTTAAGGAGACTACCCTAATATCAAAGTATCCAAAGTGTATCTAAGTATTCTTTTTCGAACTTTTCATACCTTTCTAAGTTATAGCTATTTGACAGCTGCTCCAGTGGTTCTCTACCTTCTGTCCTGATTTAGTTCAAGTGGTTTCTAAAGCGACTTCCTTCCTAGTTTAACTCTGAAGCGGTTTCTAAATTATCGATTTTAAGAAGTTGTTTAGTATCCAGACGATTTATGAATGTTCTTTCCTCTCTATTCTAACTTACACATGGTTTCTAAACTCTCTGTCTCAGTTAACTTAATCGGAACGGTTTCTAGACACTCTCTCTCAACTATCTACGCTTTCAAATAGTTTGTACATGTTCTTTAGCTTACAAACGTTTTTTTTTTTAACGCTTCATCTTAACGAGTTTAATTTTTAATTGAGTTCTAGTTGTTTTCTCTTATTTAAGTTTTTAGATTAATCAGTTTAGCTTACAAATGGTTTCCAGATGTTCTGTCCTATCTATCTCAGTTTTCAAACGGTTTTTAGATATTCTATCTCAACAATCTTTGCTTCCAAACGATTTAAAAAAAAATAAACCAGTACAGCTTTCAAACGGTTTCTAAACACTTATCTTTTAGCTTAGTTTCAAACGTTTTCAAATGTTCTGTCTCTGCAATTTCTGTCTCGAGACAACTTGCTCATTTCCAACGACCTCAGTTTTTCCAAAAACGGTTTTCTAAAACACTTTATCCCAAACGAACGGTTTTCTAATACTTTAAATCCTCAAACGGAAACCTTAGTTTCCCCCCCAAACGGTTTCTAAATTACTTTATTCCAGGAATTCTTCAAAATACGGTTCTTAAATTTACTTTTAATTTTCAGGTTTTTTCCCAAGTTTTTCCCCCAAAAACGTTTTCTTAAATTTTTTTTACTTTATTCCAATTCCCCCCAAAAAAAACCGGTTTTCTAAAAACCCCAACCCTTTTTTTTTACCCCCAAACCGAAGGCCCCNCTCCCTTCCTTCTCTCTCTCTCTCTCTCTCTCTCTCTCTCTTCTCTCTCTCTCTCTCTCTCTCTCTCTCTCTCTCTCTCTCTCTCTCTCTTCTCTCTCTCTCTCTCTCTCTCTCTCTTTCTCTCTCCGTCCCGACCTTCGCCTAAGCCTTCTTCGCTCCTTTCTTTCTCTCTTTTCTCCTCTCTCTTCTTCCCTCTTCTCCACAGATTCAAACAAGCGCGCCTTCTTATCATTCTCCTCTCTCCCCTTCCTTTCCCCTTCTCTCTCTCCCTTCTCTCTATTACTCTCTCTCTTCCCTCCTTCTCTGCAGATTAATGAGACAAGTGCCTTCCCTACCATTCTCTCTCTCCCCCTTCCCTTCTCTTTTTTTCTCTCCCCTTTCTCTCTCTCCTATTCTCTATTACTCTCTCTTCCCTCCTTCCTCCGCAAATTCAAACCCAAGTGATGTCACCTAACATTCTCTCTCTCTTCTCCACCTTCCTTTTCCCTTCTCTCTTTCTCTCTATTACTCTCTCTCTCTCTCCCTTTCTCTCCATTACTCCTCTCTCTCTCTCTCTCTCTCTTTTCTCTATTACTCTCTCTCTCTCTCCCTCCTCCTCTGCGGATTAATGAGAGAAGTGCGTCCCTACCAATTCTCTCCCCCCCTTCCCTTTCCTCTTCTCTTGTTCTCTCGTTCCCTTTCTCTCTATTACTATCTCTCTCTCTCTCCCATTCTCTCTAATTATCTCTCTTCCTTTTTTCTCTATTACTCTCTCTCTCTCTCCCTTTCTCTCTATTACTCTCTCTCTCTCTCCCTTTCTCTATACTCTCTTCTCTCTCTCTCTCTCCCCTTTCTCCCTCCATTACCCTTCTCTCTCCCTTTCTCTCTATTAGTCTCTCTCCCTTTCTCTCTATTACTCTCTCTCTCCCTCTCTATTACTCCTCTCTCTCTCTCTCCCTCCTCCTCTGCAGATTAATGAGACAAGTGCCTTCCCCAGGAGGACGAGGGCGTGACGGAGAGTCTGTCGCCTGAGGGAGGAACGGCAGCGAAGGACGTCAGGAGAGGCGGTGGCAACGGCGCCTGACAATCGGTCTCCTTTTTGGGTTTGTCTATTTCTGTCTATCGTCCTGTTTTCTCCTGTGTGTTGTCTTGTTATGGATCGGTTTCTGTCTATCGTCTTTCGGTTTCTGTTTATCGTTCTCTTTCTTCCTTTGTTCTCCCTGTTTATGAATCGATTTCTGTCTATTGTTCACTTAAACACTCTAAACACTTTATTATGTCTGTCTTACATAATACTTTATTGAATTTGTTTCACAGATGACAAACAGCCCTTTGCAAGTAAAGCTTTATGGGCAAGAAAGTAATGAGTGTTAGAGAACATTTTGATACAAACAAAAGGAGAAAAATTACAAATAGAAAACTAATGTTTGGAAATCATGAGTAATTAAGAGTTTAAAGTGAACATGAAAAATACAATCAATAAATAATAGTCCACTAAATCAATGAAACAGCTTAAAACATATCACTAAACCAGCTTAATTAATATGAAGATAAATATTACATTTAATGATTATGACGAACATCTTTTGTGTATTTTATTCTTGTGATTTGATTTCTGTCTATCGTTCTCTTTTCTCCTGTTTTTTTTTTCTTAATAATTAATATCTGTCTTTCGTTCTCTTTTCTCCTGTGTTCTTATTTTTTCATGGATCAATTGCTGTCTATCGTTCCTTGTCTCCTGAGTCGATTTTCTTATATTTGCTTGATTTTTTTTTGGGGGGGGAGGGGGTCAAATTATCATTTTACTGTGATTGATTTACTGTTTATGTGTTCTGTATGTGTATTTCTATTTATTGATCTTTCTTTCTCCTTTCCTTTTATTCTTAAGCGTTTCACATCGGTGTTTATCTATTTATCAGTTATTTATTGATGGCTTAAGGGACTTTTAATTCACTTTAACTGTTTTCCTACACTTCTTTCTTTCCATCTGTTCTTCTTCACTGTTCTTTCACTTTATATGAATTATTGCATCATTGTGTCTTTTTAGATATGCCTCTTTCTGTCTATCGTATTATTTCCACATTCTCTTTCTATAAGTGTTTATTTGTTTAACATCTATTCCTCTTTTATATTCACTAAACACTCTTTGATAATCATTTAAACTATCAATAAATATCTATATATCTATTTCGCTGCATCCTCTCCTTATCACTCTCTGAAAATGATTTAACCTATCTATCACTAATGTCGTATCGGGGTTTATTTTGTCACTTTATCTATCTATAAATCTTGCTGATTTATAGCATTGTTTTATGTCCATAATCCTCTCAGGTTTGATTCACTGCCTAATGTTCGACCAAGAGCTTAGCATTCTTATAGGCCTATACCACAGTCCATACATATATCTTTTAAAATCTATCTGCCAACCGTCCAGGTCTATTTCATTCACATATCTATCTACCATGCTTTTAGGCCTATTGCACTCTACCATCTACATATATCTTTTAAAATCCATTTGTCAACCGTCCAGGTCTATTTCATTCACAGATCTATCTACCATGCTTTTAAGCCTATTTTACTACCATCTACATATATCTTTTAAAATCTATTTGTCAATCGCCCAGGTCTATTTCATTCACAGATCTATCTACCATGCTTTTAGGCCTATTTCACTCTACCATCTATATACCACCCATTTCAAGCCTATTTCTCTCACTCTTCTATTTATTCTAGTATCATGTAGGCCTATGTCACTCTGCAAATTATCTATATTTCATTTTTTTCACACTTCCATCTACCATCTCATTCTATCTATCTATCTCTATCTATTCTACCTATCTCACTCTGCCGCCTATCTATCGCTCTTTTAACTCTATTTCACTCTACCATCTATAAAACCACTCCTCACTCTTATAGACCTATTTCACTCTACCAACTACTTACAACCCTTCACTCTTATAGGCCTATTTCACTCCTTATCTACACCTTCTTTCTTATAGGGCCTATTTTCTACACTACCACACTACACCCTACGGCCCTTAACTCTTATAGACCTATTTCAGTTTACCAACTACTTACAACCCTTCACTCTTATAGGCCTATTTCACTCTACCCCCTATCTACAACCCTTTCTTTCTTATAGGCCTATTTTACTCTTCGAACTCTTATATCTCACGACCCTATCTACAACTCTTATAGGCCTATTTTACTCTTCGACCTATCTACGACCCTTCACTCTTATAGGCCTATTTCACTCTACCCCCTATCACAACCTTTCTTTCTTATAGGCCTATTTCACACTACCACCTACCTACGACCCTTCACTCTTATAGGCCTATTTCACTCTACCGCCTATCAACGAACCCTTCACTCTTATAGGCTTATTTCACTCTACCCCCTATCTACCTTTCTTTCTTATAGGCCTATTTCACTCTACCACCTACCTACGACCCTTCACTCTTGTAAGCCTACTTCATCGTACCACCTTTTCTGGCTCACCTATCCACGACCCTTCATTCTTCTAGGCCTACTTCACTCTACCGCCTATCAACGATCCTTCACTCTTATAGGCCTATTTCACACTACCACCTACCTACGACCCTTCACTCTTTTAGGCCTACTTCACTCTACCACCTATCCACGACCCTTCATTCTTCTAGGCCTATTTCACACTACCACCTACCTACGACCCTTCACTCTTATAGGCCTACTTCATCGTACCACCTTTCTGGCTCACCTATCCACGACCCTTCACTCTTCTAGGCCTATTTCACTCTACCCCTAACACGACCCTTCACTCTTCTAGGCCTACTTCACTCTACCCCCTATCCACGACCCTTCATTCTTCTAGGCCTACTTCACTCTACCGATCTACCACTTTTTAAGGTCTTTGTCACTCACTCTCAGTCTTCTCCTCCCTCTTCGTCGCCAGCTGGTGCTTTCCCACTTTGAAGAACCAGCTTGTGCTCGAAGGATAAAGCCGTGGTGAATGGTAATGTGGAAGGGAAGAGGGGGAGAATTGATAAAAAGGGAGTGAAAGAAGGGAGAATGGAAGGATGGAAGGAAAGGAAGGTGATTATTGGTTATGGAGTGGTTAGGGGAGGGAGAGAGAGGGAGGGAGGGGGAGGGAGGAGGGAGAGGGTAATGAGAGAGAGAGAGAGAGAGAGAGAGAGAGAGAGAGAGAGAGAGAGAGAGAGAGAGAGAGAGAGAGAGACGAGAGAGAGAGAGAGAGAGAGAGAGAGAGAGAGAGAGAGAGAAATTAAAATACTATCTATCTGTCACTGACACGAAAAAATACCGTGAAAAAGATACATAAAAAAATACGAAAACAACGAAAAAAAAATGCAATCAAAGAGACATACAAAAAAACAAACAAACAAAATAAATAAAGAAAAAAAAGATAGATTACGAAATGCAAACCACAGAAAACGGGAAACCGACGCCGACGCCCGTTTTCTTTGTATTGTCGCCGGGTTGCAGGTACCGCCCGAAGATGTCGCGTCGCATCTTAACGACATCGGAGCAGCATTCCTGAGACGGGTCGTGCAAGGTCTCCAGCGATCAAGGCGGCCATAAGACGATCGAGATGGCCAAGGAGGGCGTCGAGAGAGCTCCACGGGCGCCATAACTCTAATGTACCTTGCTTTTGCCTTGCGTCGGGTGCGTGTGTGTAATTTTTTTCGATGTTATTTATTTTTTTTTCTGTTATTGTTTTTATTTTTTGTTTATTGCTATTTATTATTATTATTTACTTATTTATTTATTTTATTTTCATTTTTATTTTTAGGTTTCTGTTATGTTTTTATTTGTTGTTTATTGTTATTTAATGTTTTATGTGTGTTCTTCTCTCCCCCCCCTCCCACCTTTGCGGGGTCCTCCTCTTACTCTTTTTCTCTCTCTTGAGTTGTTTTGTTGTTGTTTTCGTAATTTTCGTGCTGTTTTTGCGTTTTTTATTTTTTTATTAGTTATTTCTCCAATTCCCCCAATATTTCTTGATGTCGGATCTGTTTTCTTTTTCGTCTTTATTCCTTCTCGTTATTTCCTTTTTCCTTCTTCGAGTTTCGGTAATAAAGGTAAGAATGGGAATGTTGGGAGAAGAGGGAGGCGGGTGGGGGGGGTGGGGGTGGGAGTGGGGGGAGAGAAAAGAGGCTTGGATTACTCTTTATTATTTCTATTCTTATTTATACACTACTTTCTGAACGGATTAGCGGGTGGTGAGTGGGAAGGGAGGAGGTAAAGGGGTGAGAAGGGGAAGAGGGAGAGGGGGTGGAAGGGGAGAGGGAGAGGGGGTGAAAGAAGAGAAACGAGAGAGAGAGAGAGAGAGAGAGGAGAGAGAGAGAGAGAGAGATGAGAGAGAGAAGAGAGAGAGGAGAGAGAGAGAGAGAGAGAGAGAGAGAGGGGGGGGGGGGAGAGAGTGGAGAGTTATGGAGAAGAGAAGGAGAGAGAGAGAGAGAGAGAGAGAGAGAGAGAGAGAGAGAGAGGAGAGAGAGGAGAGAGAGAGAGAGAAAGAGAGAGAGAGAGAGAAGAGAGAGAAAGAAAGAAAGAGAAGAGAGAAAAGAAAAAAGAGAAAGAGAGAGAGAGAAATAAAAGGTTGCGAGGGAAGCAGAGACAATCATTTTGCGAATAGAAATACTTTTCTTTGTCCTGGAAATGTCCACCGTAAGAATGAAAGAAAAAAAATACTTTGTCTTGAAAGGAAAGACGAAGAAGAAAAAAAAAAATATATATATATATACATATACACATATTCATATAAATATCTTGAACTTCTTTTCTGCTCTGAGTGTTTTTTTTTTTTTTTTTGGGGGGGGGGGGTAGAGATAGGGGAAAAGAAAATGGATGAATGAGAGGAGAGAGGGAAGAAGAAGAGAGAAGGAATGAAAGAGAAGGTGGGAGAGAGCAAAGGGGAAATGATGGAGAAGGAAGGAGAGAGAAAAAAGCGTAGAGGAAACAAAGAGGGGTAGAAGGAACTTAAAGAAAGAAGGTGAGAAGAATTTAGGGCAGCGAAAGAGGGGATAGGAAAGAAATGAAGTAAGAAATCAAAGGAGGAAAAAATGAAAAGGGAAACGAAAGGGGAATGAGGAAGAGGAGAAAAAGAAAGCTAAAGGGGGAGAGGGAAAAAAGGAAAAGGGAAATGAGGGAGAGGAGAAAGAAAAGCGAAAGGGGGAGAGAAAAAAAGGAAAAGAGAAACGAAAGGGAAATGAGGAAGAGGAGAAAAAAAACAAGAGGAAAAGAGAAAAAGGAAAAGCGAAACGAAAGGGGAATGAGGAGAGAAGAAAAAAAACGAAAGAGGAAAAGAGAACGAAAGGGAATAAGGAAGAGGAGAAAAAAAAATAACCCGAAAAGAAAAAAAAAACTAAAGGAGGAGATTGAAAAAAAGGAAAAAGGAAAGAAAGGAGATGCCATAATCCACGTCGCCTTGGGCTGTGCAAGATATAAGAATGCAGTCTGCAACACTGCATATTTTTCCGTGTTTGGAAGAGGAAGGGAGAAGGTTTTGTCCGTGATGGTAATTCATAAGAAAATAATATTAATAAGTAAGAAAAAATACGACAAAAAATGATAGTAATTCATAAAAAAATACGACAAAAAATAATAGATAAGTAAGAAAAAATACGACAAAAAATAATATTAATAAGTAAGAAAAAGCGACAAAAAGTAATATTAATAAGTAAGAAAAAATACGACAAAAAATAATATTAATAAGTAAGAAAAAGCGACAAAAAATTATATTAATAAGTAAGAAAAAAGCGACAAAAAATAATATTAATAAGTAAGAAAATACGACAAAAAATTATATTAATAAGTAAGAAAAAAGCGACAAAAAATATATTAATAAGTAAGAAAAAGCGACAAAATATAATATTAATAAGTAACAAAAATGATATTAATGAGTAAGAAAAAGCGACCAAAGATTAATAAGTAAGAAAAATACGACAAAAAATGATAGTAATTCATAAGAAAATACGACAAAAAATTACATTGAAAAGTAAGAAAAAAAGCGACAAAAAATAATAAGTAAGAAAAATACGACAAAAAATGATAGTAATTCATAAAAAAGTGCGACAAAAATAATATTGATAAGTAAGAAAAATCGACATTAATAAGTAAGAAATACGACAAAAATTATTAATAAGTAAGAAAAAGCGACAAAAAAAATAATATTAATAAGTAAGAAAAAGCGACAAAAAATTATATTAATAAGTAAGAAAAAAAAGCGAAAAAAATTGATAAGTAAAAAATACGACAAAAAATGACATTAAAAAGTAAGAAAAAGCGACAAAAAATAGTATTGATAAGTAACAAAAATGATATTAATGAGTAAGAAGAAAAAGCGACCAAAATAATAAGTAAGAAAAATACGACACAAAACATGATAGTAATTCATTAAAAAATGCGACAAAATAATTTAATAAGTAAGAAAAAACGACAAAAAATAATATTAATAAGTAAGAAAAAGCGACAAAGATAATATTAATAAGTAAGAAAAATGCGACAAATATAATATTGATAAGTAAGAAAAAGCGACAAAAAATATATGAATAAATAAGAAAAAACGACAAAAATGATATTAATAAGTAAGAAAAAGCGAAAAAAATAATATTAATTCATAAAAAAATGCGACAAGAAATAACATTAATAAATAAGAAAAACGACAAAATGATAAGTAAGAAAAAGCAACAAACAATGAATAAGTAAGAAAAAGCGACAAAAATAATATTAAAAAGTAAGAAAAGCGACAAAAAATAATATTCATAAGTAAGAAAAAGCGACAGAGATAAAAAAAAAAATATATATATATATATATACATATATATATATATATATATATATATAATATATATATATATATATATATATATATATATATATATATATATAGAGGCCGAAGATATATTTTAAATGCGACAGAGATAAAAAAAAAAAGAAGAAGAAGAAATAGACGCCGGGAGATTTATTTTAAAAGGAGAAATAGCAAAAATGCGATAAACACAAAACACGAAGAATAATAAGAAACGTAAAATGTAGTAAAAATAAATAAGAAAAAGCGACAGAGAGAGAGAAAAAAAAAAGTGGGAATAATTTTTTAAATGGAGAAAAAGCAAAATAAAAACATACACAAAGCACGAATGATAATAAGCCGAAACATAAAATGAAGCAAAACAACAAAGTGAATCGTTTTGCTGAAGAAGAAAAAAAAGAAGAAAAAAAAAATGTGAAGATAGTTTACCGCAGCAAGAAAGAAAGAAAAAACTGAAGAGATAAGTGAAGCCTTTATGGATAGTTTTGGAACGAAAAAATATCTTTAAAAAAATGAAAATAATAAACCCAAGAAAAGCATTATCTTGCAAGAGATAATGATAACAAGCCACCGAAATAAAGATAACAAGCCACCGAAATCTCCTATCTTAATCTTCATCACGAAGACAGCAGATCAATGATGAAAAATCAAAAGACTTATTTTTTAAAAGAATATAAAGATCGCACAAATGCTTTGGAACCCTGACCATCCGGTTCCAATAATTAGTTCCTTTGCTGAATTGCAATAGACTGCCAGAGTTCGCAAGACTGGATTCTGAATGGGCTTTTTCCTCAATATTTCATCCTTTTTTGTCTATTTGGGATCTCTTATTCTTTCGCGGAACAACAGAATAAAGAAAAGATAAGATAAAATTGGATTAAAGGATGTTTATAAGGCAAATATTAGTAAACAAAGGTGTGTCATTTTTTTTTTGCTATCTATTTCGAAACGAACTGTAATCTCTTTATCTTTTGCGAAACAAAATTAAGAACAGAAACTGGAATCTAAAAAGTAGGACAAAATTGAATAAAGGGAAATTTATAAGGCAAAATAGTAGTAAACGTGAGAGTATAACCTTCTTTTTTTTAGCTTACAGAGAAAACGCCCTTATTGCGCCATAAAATAAAGCCGACGACTCTTTAGCCAACGGACCCGAGGAGCGCCCTCTCCCAGCTGACCAATGAGCGCGCAGATTGGAGAGAGAAACGATTTTTCATTGGCTGGATTCTGGGCTCAGGTTAGCTTCCTCACGTGCCCTGTACTTTGTCCCGTCGGTTAGGTAGATGTTCATAAAACAGCTTATTTATTTTTTATTTTTTTGTCGGTGGTGTCGTTTTCTTGGTGTATATATATAAAAGATATACATATATATATATTTCAGATGGTTTTTTGTTCTTTGCAGTTTGTGTCTGACTGTATTCTTGTTTATTCTTTTATTCTTTATACTTATGCTACCTTCTCTACGTGGATAAATGTTTGTCTCATACTTACTCCCACTCTCATCTTTTTATTTCTTTTTTTCTGCCTTGTTATTTTCAGCTTTTTATACTCATCCTCTCTTTCTTCCTCTGCCGGGATATTTTTATCTGCTTGTTCGTTTTTATACTTCTCCTTTTAGTCTGTTTTTTTTTCTTGGTTTATTATTGTGTTTCCCCCTAATTCCTTTCTCTTTAATTATATCTATATTTACTAACTATTTTTACATAGCTTTATTTCGCTATATTTCTACCGGAATTAATTTAACAGCCATTCATCTACATCATATTTTTTCCTAACAAACACACACACACACACACACAAACACACACACACACACACACACACACACACACACAAACAAAAAAAAAAAAAAACACAAAACACACACACACACACACACACACACACACACACACACACACACACACACACACACACACACACACACACACACACACACACACACACACACACACACACACTCACCACAAAAGATTCTCTTTCACCTACAATCCTCCACCCTCTCCTTAACCATCCTCGCTCCATCCTTCACATAGTTATTCTTCCTATCTCTGTATCTTCTCCTTCGCTACGTTACACTATATCAGTACAGTTATACAAGTTACCCATGTACATCATTTTCCATTTAGCGCCAGTGTACTAATTGCGATAATAACCATGTTATAAAATAAACGGTGATTATCCTAAAACACTTGTATATTATATTCCATTCATACTAAACTCATTATGATATACTAGTTCTTTATGTTATGAAAACTAAGGGTCCTACAGTGCCAAGGGTCCATTTTTCATTCATTTTATTTATACTCGTCACGGTATACTAGACCTATAACTACGGTAAACATACAATACAAATGAGACATCACTTACCACGTTCATCCTGACGTACCATTTTTATATCAGTTATACTCCAGAAAGCATACCACCACCATACCATAGTCATTACCGTACTTTTGTCTTCTATGGCGAATACTACGGTACAAAACGGAGCCTACCGTACTTTTGTCCTCTATGGCGAATACTACGGTACAAAACGGAGCCTACCGTACTTTTATGCTCTATGGCGAATACTACGGTACAAATGGAGCCTACCGTACTTTTGTCCTCTATGGCGAATACTACGGTACAAAACGGAGCCTACCGTACTTTTGTCCACTATGGCGAATACTACGGTACAAAACGGAACCTACCGTACTTTTATGCTCTATGGCGAATACTACGGTACAAAACGGAGCCTACCGTACTTTTATGCTCTATGGCGAATACTACGGTACAAAACGGAGCCTACCGTACTTTTGTCCACTATGGCGAATACTACGGTACAAAACGGAGCCTACTACACCATGGCTGGTTGAACAAGCATTAAGATCAGGGCAATGCGTCTTGGAAATGTCTCACTATATCAAGCGAATTACTTAACTGGGGACAAACACGCAGCTTGAATCGCAGGGAGGGAAACGGAGAGAAGGAAAGCAGAGAAAGAAAGGAAGGAAGGAAAGAAAGACGTCTGTATTTTCAAATGGAGAGAGAGAGAGAGAGAAAAAAAAAAAAAAGATTCTCTGTCGACAGAAAGAGGAGAGAAGGAAGAGGGAAAAAACGAGAAAAGTCTTCCATTCTTTATTTCGAGAGAGAGGAAATACCAGATTTACGACGAAGAAAAGAAGGAACAAGGAAAAGAAAGAAAGAAAACCTGCTCTTCCTTCTAAAAAAAAAAAAAAAAAAAAAGAAAGAAATACCACTCGCACTGGAAAGAAAGACGAAGAAAACTGAAAGAATTGACTCAGTGACGAAGGTAAAAGAAAAAAAAAGAAGAAAATCTCACTTCTTTTGAGAAAGGAGAGAGCCCGGTTTGCCTCTGTGAAGAAGGTCAGAAACTCGGGATATAAGTCTGTGTGAATATTGGTTTGTTTAGTTAATTCGTCTGATTGTCAGTGACTGGGGTATTTGCCTTTGTTCTTGTCTCTCTCTCTGTCTGTCTGTGGTCCTCTCTCTCTCCTGTCCCCTCTGTTCTGTCTGTCTCTCCTCTCCTGTCTCTCTCTGTCTCTTTCTATCTCAATCTATTCTGTCTGTCGTCTCTCTCTCTCTCTCTCTCTCTCTCTCTCTCTCCCTAGTCTCGTCTCTGTCGGGTTTTCTTTCCTCAATCTCGTCTCTCTCTTCGGAATTTTTCTCTCTCTGATCTCTCGCTCTTCCTTCGGTCTCTCTCTTCTCTTGGTCGTTCTCTCGGTCTCTTCGTTCCTTTCTCATCTTCCTCGTCCTTCCTCTTGGTGGATCTTCCTCGCGGTCGATCCTTACCTTTCCCTTCTCTGCTCTTCCTCTCTTCTTCTCTCTTTCATTCTCTTCCCTCTTTTTTCTTTGTCTTCCTTCTCTCTTCTTCCTTTCTGGCTCTCTCTCTGTATGGCTTCCTTCTGCCCTCCTCCGCTCTTCTTCCCCCTCTCCCGGGGCCTGCCCCTCTCCCTCCTCTTCTTTTCCACAGTCCTCTTTCCTGTCTTTCTCTCCCCTTGGCTCTTTTTCGTTTTTGTGGCCCCTCTCTAACACTCCACCTAGTCGAATTTTTTCTAATTTGGTCTTCCGGTCGTTTCCTTAAGTAATCCGATACTCCTTCCTCTTCTTCATCCACTATACCATAACATACAAAACTGGTAACTCCTCTTTCACCCCAATAGCAATTGTTCGCTTTTTATTATCTCTCCTTTCTTTTAAACAGAAGAAAATTAGTAATTTTATTTTTTTCAAAACATTCAACGTATTCTCAATCATTCTATGTTCAAACGTTTAAAATGATTTTAAAGAAGTTGGAAATTGTCTTCGATGCACTCGGCTTTGCAGGTTGAAGCTTTCCATTTATTCCCAAGTGCAATAGGCGCCCTGGAGACACCAGCAACTTTGAATCTTGGACGACTTTATCGAGGAGGGAAGCCCTCTTCGTTTTATTCTTAACGGAAAAATGTGCAAGTCGGTTGGCTGAAGATTTCTAGAAGGCTTTTGCAGAGTCTAAGAGGCTAAGCTGACTCCTTGTGTTCTGTGTAAATGTTAGTTCACTTCTCTCTCTTTCCCTCCCTTCTCAGCTAGACCCTAGCTGTCCTCACTCGGTGCGTTGCTCGCTCTACATGTCATAGCGCCTGTGCTCGTCTGCACATTGTGTGGCATGCTTTACACGACGCCCAGGCAAGCAGTGGGCTAAGAAGACAATGCATTGCAGGTGGCTTGACATTTGTGGCGGAGAGCTGTCTTTACTCTGGTTGCTCTACACACATGCAGACAGTTACAGAGAGATCCTGCCCACCTCTCCTCTAAGCGATTGTTGGATGGGCTAGCATGTGCTCTCAGATTCCAGATCAGGTGGATGTGGCATAGGAAGTTCCCGGCAAGGTAGGATTTCCTTTCAAGCCATGCTCATCTTGAAATCTGAGCTTGATAAGCGATATTGAACACAGTAATGTTCTTTTATTATTATTATAGGATCTATTACATTCATACTTACATTAATTTGTTTTTTTATTTTCTCATATCAAGGTGAAGAATACCTCTGTGGTAAATCCGATGACAATATTTTCCGGTCCCCCCACTTGATCTCTTCATAGAAGCAAGCTCCGTCCAAGTTTTTGGACGTCAAGATAACATTCAGATCCGGTTTTGGCTCGCTCTTCTTGTGTTGACTGTTGCCACCCACGTGCGGAAGATTGGGCCGCAGAGGCCTGGTCACTCGTGATGGCGGGCTAATACTGAACTGCGTCTCTACTCACCGATTGTGGTCTCATTCTCGGTGTGCTGCATCCGTCAATCGTGCCTCCCTTCTCCTCCACTCTCTTTTTTTAGAAAATCAGTGCTGAGGTGATCTGTGAGGAGTGGTGCCCGTGCGAACACTAAGCAGACTTGGGGTCCTGGGCAGACTAACTAGTCTATGTGTGTGATGTGGGGGGTTGGTGGTGCTTGCTCGGTGGGAAGACACATCTCCGTAAAAGCACGGAGACACAATCATCAGGATGGACGTGGCAGGTTCGCACGCATCATCTGCGTGAACATTTACATTCTCTCCTCCTACAACCTGTCATGAGCCTGAACTTCGTCTCGATCTCTCGGCCGTGCTCCCCCTCTCTCCTCTCTCTTCTCTTCTCTCTCGCCTCTGTCGTGCTCCTTCTCTTCGGGATGCTATCTGCCCATTTTCACCGAGTCTTCCGTCTCCTCTCTCTCTCTCTCTCGTCTCTCTCTGTCTTTTCTCTCCTCTCTCTCCCTCTCACCTCACCTCTTCCTTCTCTTGTCCTATCTCCTGTAGTGCCCTTGGGCGACGTAATCCAGGCGATCTCCCAAGAGCATTGCCGTTCTCATGGAGAGGTTAAGGATCTTGTTCACGGGTTGCCAGCGACGATTCTTTGCAACACCCCGCTTCTTTCTCTCTTTTTCTGGTTCGAAATGATAGAAACATGTTTGTACAGAGTACGTTGAAAGTGCTATAATTGGGCCTAGGGATGAGATTGGAATGCTGTGGAAAGGATGGAACTGATTTTTTCATTAGGTATTCCTTTTTTTTAATTTTTTTTTTTTTTTTTCGATTTTATTTTATTTGTTTAATGTATATGTTTTGTTGTTTTTTTTTGAGTTACCAACATTATCTATTAGATACCTTATACGATACCAATTATACACCACATACAAACAGAAATCAAAAGATAATGATGGATTAAAAAATGAGAATAAAAGAAATAAGGAACGTTTTCAAGAAATAGGATGAGAAACAGGAATTTGAAACAGGCATGAATATTTTTGTCATAGAAGAAAGAAGGAAAGAATGAGTTATCTTCACCAAACAGATGGTAAAGCGGCGAATTTCCAAGTAGCTACGGTTTTCTGTAAATGATGGCCACTTTCCACTCTGTGTTCTTGCCATTGTTACCAACATAGGTCCAACATTATGGCAATGGCACACTGGTTTACTTATTAACGTTTATTATACATATATAATTCTCCTGAAAATAAGAATACCATGAATAAATAATGTACCATAGTTGGGAAGTTTTCTTTAGGGAAACATAAAATCAACAGAAGAAGAATAAGCAAGTGAAAACCATATGGCTTCTCTTTCTCTACTGGACTATACACGCCTCATGATGGACTAGGGATGTTAATGTTGTAAGCGGTTTCCGCCTCTGAAGGAGCTTGGCTGACCAAAGCGTGCCACTCCTGCCCGTAGCTTCCGACGTCTGTCTCCCTGAGCATCCATGGCCGTACAAACGCATTCGACTGCAGTTGTTTACTACCGCACATTTCGGGTTCGATGCCCCAGATTAACTATGCCCAAAATGCAGCAGACTCTCAATCACACATTGTAGATTACAATGTTCTTATTGGGTTGAACGAGTTTTTTATGATTAGAATACAGAAATCCGTCGTCCTACATAACATGCGCTAGTTTCCCCAACGCTCTGTCTGTATTGCTTACGTTATGCTACAAAGGTTTATAATATTTTTAAAAAAAATTGGTCCACCGTTGCTGTCATCATGTTGTCTTAGAACAATATAATGTTAGGATTTCATCGGTTTCCTCTCAATCCCTCATTGCCAATTGGGATCGCTCGGTGATATCTCAATGTTGAAGGATGTGGTGAAATGGGGTTTTTGTCATATTTTTCAAATACTTGATACACATCTCTCTCTGTCTTTCAGTCGTCGGTCTCTCTCTCTCTTTCGTTATATCTCATACTCTCTAGGATTTTTGTGAACTATCTTTTCTTTAACTGAGGGGATGAGTGGTTGCATTGTAAGTTCCTCTGTTGACGGAAGAAATATTTTTTCCCTCTCTCCTTCCCTCGTCTGAATCGTCCTGCGAGTCTCTATTCCTCAATCTCTTGTGATCCTAGCCTACTCTCCAGAATGAGTCCCTCAGAGGCCCTTTGACAATATCAAAAGAAAATAAATTACTTAACTTCTTGTTCTCGCCCTTCTCTCTCTTTTCCTTCGCATTTTTTCAGAGTCTATTGTTAAATACTATCTATCGATATTATCCAATCTCTTCTCATCTCTCAGTTCTTTTGTGCCTCCTTACTGGTCCGTGCTCTCTCGGGCTCGCTCAAATCTCTTCGTTTATACTTGTTCAGCTCACATCCTATCATCCCGTCTTAGAGATCTTTCCTGTCTCTATCTCGAGTCTTTTTCAGTCTCGATCTCTCGAGCGTCTTCCTCATTTTTCTTTTTCTCGTTCTCGCCATATCATCATTTCTTTCGAGTTCATCCTCGTCGAGTACAATGCGTTCCCCCTATCTCTCTCTCTCGCATCGGCGTACTTCCGTACCTTTTGCACAACTGTCTTCTCCACATTCCCTATTCTATCTCACAGATTATATGCAGCCTCAAAGGGTTTTTTTTCTCTGGTTCATATTATCTAATTTACAACTCTAACAGGTAAATTTCGCTCGCGCTTGCAGGTCATCCACTCCTTTTCCATTCTCGTCGAGCCTACTGAGTGTTTGAGTTCTTTTGCCGTCCTATCATCAGTGGGTTGGCAGGCATGGCGAGAAGCTTCTTCCTAACCCTTCCGATATCTCTCTCAACTTTCCCGATCCTCGCATGTTGTGCAGGCTTTTCTATCCAGCATCGTTAGTGTGATATACAGTGTTTCAGCTGTTGGAGATAGTGATGAGTCCTCTCTGCCATCTCCTCATAATCCGGAGTTTTCGCCCCAATTTCTTATCTCTGTTCCATCATGTCATTTTTTATTTACTTCTATCGTCTCTCCCATTTTTTTATTATTAGCTCATACTATTCTCGTTTTTACATTTACTTTTCAGTTTGCCCTATCTCTCTCGTCGTGTTCTCTCCAGAATTGGAGTCGATCTGAATCAAATACTACAGCATTTTATGGTTCGTCGTATTCTATCCTATTTATCTATCTGTCTCTCTCAATCTTTCTGCTCATCTATCTCTCGTCGCCTCTCCTTCCCCTTCTTCGTCCCCACAAATCTCTCTTTTTCCTCCCTCTCTCTTCGTGTTTCGATCTTACTGAAAGCCTCCATCTTTTTTCTGCTGGCTTTGAGCCCAGACTATCGCCATCCTCCCTCGTCGTCAGAATCTCCTTCCTGTGTATTCACTCTGGGTGTATGGTGTGGCCCTCTTATTTGATATATAGAATCTCTCTCTCTCTCTTCTCTCTCTCTCCGGGGGCTCTATAGCCAGGAGGTGCATTACTGATCTTGGAATGGGTGGCGAAATGGTCCTACACATTTCTTTAAGTGTCTCAACTTCTTTCTTCCTCATATTATTTCTTTTGTATTTTGGTATACACCAATCTCAATCCGGAAATCAAAATCATGGCCTCCAATGTGGATCGTTTTGAATGTGTTGATTCCTTTATTTCAGAATTTTTGGTGGCGCAGGCCGCCCACTTCTGTCATAAGCGATTTTTTGTAGCTGTCCATTTTGAGGGTTCGCGTTTACATTTAAACTTTATACATCCCTCTCCTCTCTCTCCTAGGCCTCCGTGGTTGGCAATCGAGGAAGGTTCCCGATCTGCTACTGCCTCGATCCTCATCTCTCTTTAGCTTCATGCTCCTTTTTCTCATCAGTGATTTCTCTCTCCTCCCCTTCTCGTCGTGTGATTGTAGGTCTATCTTCTCTAACTCGACTTTCATTGTACTCTCTAGTTTTAAATAGGGATAAGTACTCAAGGTTCTGTACATCATTTTCTGTGCCTGATCGTTAGTATTTGTAGGTTTGAAGTGATTATTTTGGGGTTACGGGAGTACTCCATCTCCATAGAAGTGAATTTAACCTCTTTTTTTATTTTTTTTATTTTTCTCGACACCTACTGGCTATCCCTTGAAATTTCCGCCAGTAACAGCAGAGTGATGATGAACTTTTGGACTCCTACTCTAGCTCTTTTCTTCTTCTTCTTTGGTTCGTTTCTCCCTTGTTTTTCTTCCTTAATTCCTCTCCTCTCTCTTCTCTCTCCTCTTTCTTTTTCTTTTTCATCAATCATTCTTCATCATCGAAATTCTCTCTATCTCCCTCCTCCGTCTCTCTCGTGATCGCTCTCTCATCCCTCGTCCTCTCTCTCTTCCTTCATCCTCTTATCTCCTCCTCTCTCCTTCTCCATCCTCTCTCCCTCTCTCACCTCACCCCCTCCTCCCTCATCAAACTTCTCTCTCTCTCCTCTCTCTCTCTCTCTTCTCCTCTCTCTCTCGTCCCTCTCCCTTGCCTCCTCTCTCGTCTCCTCTCGTGTCTCCTCCTCGTTCTGTCTCTTGCTCGTCTCTCTCTCCCCCACCCTCATCTTCCCCCTCAATCTCCCTCTCTCACCCCCTCTCTCCCCTCTCTCCTCTCTCCCTCATACTCCTCTCTCTCCCCTCTCTCTCCTCCTCCTCAATCCCTCTCTCATCTTTTCGGTTTCTAAGAAGCGAAGGCCGGTTTAATCAATAAGACAAGCTGAGGTACAGTTCGTTCTTGTTTTCCCTTTCTTGGTAAACTAAAATAAATGATAAAAAAGGATAATGATTGAAAAATAATAATTGAAAGAATAATGAGAGAAAATATAATGAGAAATATAATAATACAAGAAATAATGATGATGAATGAATAATGTAAAAAATTAATGGAAGAAAATACTATGATGACAATTGATAAAAGATAAGTATTGATAAGACCGACAAAACGCATAAAAATAATAAAGGATTGATAATTTTGATGAAATATGATTATAAGGACAAAGAAATAAGTGAGCGATGATAAATGGATGAAATTAATATTATAAATAGAATAATGAATAAAGCAAATAATAATGATTAAAAAAATACTGAAAAAGCTAAAATTGAAATGAAAGAAAATATCTACAAGGTGACGATAAAATGAATAATTAAAAAGAAAACACAATGATAAGATAGAAAGTGATTAAGATAAAAAGCTCAAGTGATTTGTAATTTCTACTGTGTCTTAACTTCTTTGAATATCTGCGGGAATTTTATAACTAATAGAGTGAAATTATTCGTTTATTCATTTGGTATTTTTCTAGAGGTATATTCTTTATCATATCATCTTTTATTGTATTCATTATTTTCTTGTTATCATATTTTTTATTATTATCA
>NW_020869526.1:1334938-1347438 GCF_003789085.1 Penaeus vannamei | reverse complement strand
GCAGGTGTTTCGTTATTGTTGTTTCTTTGTTTCATTTGTTTTCTCTTTGTTTTTGTTGTTTCTTTGTTTCATTTGTTTTCTTTTTGTTATTTTATTATTATTTGCTTGAAACTGTTTCTAGTGTTTTCTTCTTTTCTTTCTTTTATTTATTTTTTTATTCGCTTTTCATTTTGCCGTATTTTTCGTCATTTTTCCTTGTGTCTTCCTTGTTTCTCCTGCTTATATATTTTTTTTCCTTTTTTTCCTTTCTCTGTTTCCTTGCGTTTGTCTCTCTATCTCTCTCTCTGTTTTTCCCTTTACTGATTGGACCTTATATATTCTTTTTTTTCTTCTCTCTCTCTCTCTTTCGCTGTTTCTTTCCGTTTGTCTCTCTCTCTCTCACTGTCTGTTATTTCCCCTTATATTCCCTTTCTTTCTTTCTGTCTCTTTGCATTTGTCTCTCTCTCTCTATCTATCTATATTTTATTTCCCCGTTCTTATCCGGACCCTCTTGCCTCCGCTTGAGCCAGTTCCCCGTGGGCGGCGCCTGCTTCCCTCGCCCGTGCTTCTCGTGGGCGGCGCCTGCTGCTTCCCTGCTTGCTGTTCGGGCTGGCGTCTCCTGCCCTGCCGGTTCTCTCTCTGCTTTATGGGCGCCTTTTCGTCTCGTTTTTTGGTTTTGGTTTTTGATTTTTTTTTTCTATCTTGTTCTTATCTGTCTTTTTCTTTCTTTTCTTTTCGGTCTTTCTTTCTTTATTTTTCTTTTTCTTCCCTTCTTTCTTTTCATTCATCTTCTTTTTATCTTTTTTTTCTTTCTTCTTCTTTCCTCTTCTTCTTTCTTCTTTTCTTTCTTTCTTTCTTCCTTCTTCTTCATCATTCTTCTTCTTCTTCTTTCTTTCAACGTAGGATCCCGCTGATGCTTAGGAATATTGTCTCCTCCTCCTCCTCCTCCTCCGTCTTCGCTGCCGCTGTTGTTCTCGAGGCTTTTGGCGTGTTGATCAGGGTGGTTATGGGGGGAGGGGGTATATTAAGGAGGTAAGGAGGTTGAGGAGGTGGAGGCAGAGGAAGAAGAACAGGAGGAGGAAAGAAGAGAAAGAAGAAGGAGAAGGAAAGAAGAGGAGAGAAGAAGAAGAAGAAGAAGTGGAGGAGGAGGAGGAAGTTATGTGTGGCTGTCGATTTTATGCTTTACATTATTGCTTATGTTGTTGTTTTTATGGCCATTGATGTAGCACATGTGTTCCTCGTTCAATTGTTGTTGTTGTAGATTTTACCCACGTTGTTGTTATTGTTATTCGTATCAACATCATCATTATCATCATTGCTGTTAATATATAAACTGTTGATATTGTTATTTATACCGCTGTGAGTATAAATTACTATTATCTTTGTTATTCTCCTCTTCGTCATCATCATCACATCGTCGTCTCATCAATTCATATTGTTATTGTTACAACTTTTTAAAGGGGATTTACTTGGAAAGTTAAGAAAAAAAGTATTTCTTTTAGTTTTAGAATATAACGTCAGAATATAATATTATTGATGAAGATGCTCACCCTATCTTTATTCATTTATCGGGTTTACTTTGTTCTTGTCACCATTTTATTTTTTCTGTTGTTGTTGTTTCTTATGGTAGGTGTTGTAGCTTTTTTGTTATTGTTGTTGTGTTTTTGTTGTTTTGTTGTTTTGTTGTATGTGCGTTGGTATATTTTACATTGTTATCCTTATCGTTATGATTTTATTGTGATTATTTTGATTTTGATATTATTATTATTTTATTGTTATATTATTATTTGGCGAGTTTCGTTTTTAAAGTAGTAGCTATCATATTTTATTTTATTACATTTCATTATTATTGTTATCATATTATCATTGTTATTTATTATTATTTCTTAAGTTTTATTATTACATATAATACTATCGTTAGAGTTATATGTGATATTGCCATTGATGATAATCCTTGTTATTGTAATGAAAATATTGTAAATAGAATCAAATTATCATCCTTCTTCATCATAATATCAGGCCTATTCTTTCTCGTATTCATTATTGTTTTTTATTATTATTATTATTATAATTATTGTCATCATCGTTACCACTATTATGATATCATTATTATTATTGTTGTTACTATTACTACTGTTATTTAGTATTATCAACGTGAATGTTAGTGATTATTAGCTTTTATTATCATCATTATTGTTTTATTATATTATTAATTTTTTCATTATTATTATTGTTTGTTATCGATGTTATTGGTGTATATTTATTCATTAAGACTAGTGTTATTTGTTTTTAAATCATTATTGTCAATATATAATATTTATTATTGTTATTATCATTATTTTGTTATTATTATTTAATTATTTTATCATCATCATTATTATTTTGTCATCATTATCATCATCGTTATAGATATTATGATTATTATTTGTTATTTTTATTACTGTTACTATTATTGTTATTGTTATTATTATACTATCTGTATTATCGTAGTCATATTTTAATGATAATTACGATAAATAATTATTCTTATTATCATTGCTATTATTATTGTTATTAATGTCGTTGGTTATGATAATTTTTATTCTTATTTTAAATAATTATTACTTGTTTTTTTGTAATCGTAATTTCATAATGTTTTCTTATTATCGTGTTTATTATGGAACAGATATTTGTGGCTAATATTAATATTGATTGTGTATATATAAAAGGATTTCAGTATGTTGCATATTATAAAATATATATTTCAATATGTATAATTTTATGATTATTTTATATGTTTAATTGATGTAATGAAATGGAAAAAATATTTGGTATAACTAATGATTTTGATAATGAGGATGATAATGATAATGGGGACTGATGATGAAAATTATAAGGATAACACTATTAACAATAATACGAGTATGATGATAGCGATAGTGCCAGAAATTATGAATGATAATGAAAACGAAAATGACAGCATGAATAACATGGATGATGAATAGTATAAAGAACAGTGACAGTAAGAAATACAGTTTTGCAACAGTTGAGACGAAACTAAAGGACCAACCCGGGGGGCATTCCTCCACTTCCCCCCCCCTCCCCCCCCACAAAAACCCTCCAGGCTTCACCCCCTCCCACCACAGCCTCATATCATCATCCCCCCCTCCCACAGTCTCCAGGCATCCACCTCCCCCTCCCACAGCCTCCAGCAAGCATCAACCTTCCCTTCCCACAGCCCTCCAACATCACCCCCCCCACAGCCTTCCAGCCTCCAGCCTCACCTCCCCCCCCTCCCACAGCCTCCAGCCCCCCCCTCCCACAGACTCTCCAACCATCCCACAGCTCCGCCTCACCTCCCCTCCCCCTCCCACAGAACTCTCCAGCATACCTTCCCCCCCTCCCAACAGCCTTCAACATCACCCCTCCCACAGCCTCCATCCCCCCCCCCCTCCCACAGTCTCCAGCCATTTCACCCCCCCCCCCCCCCGCCCCCTCCACAGCCTCCCTTCTGCAGCGTCTTAAACTTCCGTTCTTGGAGACGCCTCCATCTCCTCCACGCCGCCCTTGCCCTCCAAAGCCACTTTTCGGTTCACAAGGAGCCCCTCGCTCTTTCCCTCTTCCCTCCCTCCCCTTCCTCCCCTTCCTTCCTCCCTTCCTCCCCAGCCCTCCCCTTCCCTCTGTCATCTTTACGTTGACTCTGTTTGATTTTCTCTTTCTTTGTTTCCTTCCTTTTTTCTCTTTCTCGTTTCTTTGTTTATTTTTGTTTTGGTTTTCTTGCTTATTTCTTCTTGTAGTTTCTTTCTCGCTATCTTTATTATTTTCCTGCTTCTCCGTTTCCTCTTCCTCTTCCCGCTTCCTCACTTTCTCCTTCCTTTTCTCCTCCTCCTCCTCCTCCCTCCTCTCCCCGCCCTCTTCCTCTTTCTTCTCCTCCAGTCCCCACTCCCTTTCTCCTTCCCCTGATAGCCTTTTCGTTTCTTTCGTCTCATTAAGAACATCCATCTCTCTCTTTCTTCCTCCCCCTCCTCCTCCTCCTCCTCCTCCCCCCCCCTCCTCCTCCAGCCCTTCTATCTCCATTTTGGTTTTTCCCCTTTGCCCCCCCCCCCCCCCACCCTTCCATTTTTCCCTTGTGAGTTTGCGTTCTCTTTTTACTCCTCCTTTGGACGTGTTTCTTGCGCCCTTCTTTCTTCTTCTTCTTCTTCTTCTTCTTCTCCCTTCTTCGCATTCTCGTATCTTCGTTTTTTTCTCCCTTTCGTATGTCTTGTCTTCCTTCTTGGTCGCGCTTTCCTTCGTTCGTTTGTGTGTTCGTTCTTTATGTTCTCCCTCTTCCATCTTTCCGTCTTTCCTGTATTCTCTTTTTTTCATTCTGTCTTTCATCTTTCCGTCCTTCCTGTCTTTCCTTCTTTTCATTCCCTTCCATCTCTTTCTTTCTTTCCTTTGTTTTTCCTTCTTTTCATTCCCTCTTCCCTCTTTCTATCCATCCTGTCTTTCCATCTTTTCGTTCCCTGTTCCCTCTTTCCTTCCTTCCTTTGTTTTTCCTTCTTTTCAATCCCTCTTCCCTCTTTCTGTTCTTCCTTGTCTATCTCTCTTTTCATTCCCTCTTCCTTTGTCTTTCCTTCTCTGCATTCCTTCTTCCCTCTTTCCTTCCTTCCTGTCCATCCTTCTTTTCATTCTCTCAATCACATTATCCCCATCTCTGCCCCTCTTCTCCTCACCCCCACCCCCACCCCCACGGACATGGCACCCCCCCCCCATTGAAGCCGACTAGCCCCTCCCCCAGAAGCCAGCCCCGAAGCCACTAGCCCCCCCCTCCAGAAGCCAACTAGCCCCCCCTCCCCCAGAAGCCGACTAACCCCCTTCCCTCCCCCCCTCCCTCAGGACGTGCCGACCGCCTGGTAATCAACATTACTCTCGCGGTCTCAATGGCGGCTGAGGCTGGCGTGTCTCGGGAGATTATTTTGAAGAAGAGGAAAGAGAGAGAGAGGGAGAGGAGAGAGGGAGGAGAGAGGGACTGGGAGAGGGAGAGAGAGGGTGGGAGAGAGAGAGAGAAGGAGAGAGGAAGAGAAGGAGAGGGAGACAGACAGACAGACAGGCAGATAGGCAGAGATGAATGCAGACAGAAAGAGAGAGGAGGAATGATGATAAAGAACAGGACGAAAAAAGGGCATCTGAATGGCTAAATGTGTTCCCGACGCGACTTCCACGGATCCGACACCAACTCCCCGCCCGCAACTTTTTCCATTAAGATGAACTTCGGGGTTTCCCTTCTCCCTTTCCCTTCCCCTTTTCCTTCTCCCTCTTCCCTTCCCTTTTCCTTCTCCCCTCTTCCTTTTCCTCCTGATCCTTCCCTCTCACTCTCTCTCTTCCCCTCTCACTTCCTCTCTCCTTCCCTCTCCTCCTCTTCTTTTCTCCCTCTTACCCCTTTTTCTCCTCCTCCCTCCTTTTCCCTCTTCTCCCCTTCTCCTTCTTCCTCCTCTCCTCTCCTCCTTCCCTTCTCCCTCCTTCTCCTCTTCTCCTCCTTTTCTCTTCTCCTCTCTCCTCCTCTTCTCCCCTTCCTTCTCCCTCTTCTTCTCTCCTTCTCCCCTTCTCTTCTTCCCCCCTTTCTCCTTCTCCCTCCTTCTTCCCCCCTTTCCTCCTTCCCCTCCTTCCCTCTCTCCCCCTTTCGATGCCTGTTATTACCTCTCGAAAGTTGCCGCGGTCGAGGCGGTATCGGGCGCCTCTGGTGGAGCGTTGTTTTACCCCTTTTTGTTTGTCTGTTTTTCTTGTGTTTCTATGTCCTTTTTGATTTTTTTTCCTTTTTTGTTTGTTTGTTTTTCTTCTGTGTTTCTATGTCCTTTTTCATTTTTTTTCATTTTTTGTTTGTTTGTTTTTCTTCTGTGTTTCTATGTCCTTTTTCTTCTGTGTTTCTGTGTCCTTTTTTCATTGTTTTATTTTTTTGTTTGTTTTTCTTCTGTGTTTCTATGTCCTTTTTTTCCTTTTTTACCTTTTTTGTTTTCCTTCTATGTTTCTGTCCTTTTTCCTTTTTTACCTTTTTTGTTTGTTTGTTTTTCCTCTGTTTCCATGTCCTTTTTCCTTTTCTTTGCCTTTTTTGTCTGTTTGTTTTTCTTCTGTTTCTCTGTCCTTTTTCCTTTTTTGTTGTCGATGATTGTTGTTTGTCTGTGTGCGTTGGGTTGGTGGCGGTGTTTATTTTCTCGTTGTTGTTGTTGATTAGTAGTGATGTTTGTGCTGTGGTGTTGTTTGGGTGGTTGGGTGTTCCTCTTATGGTTGGGGGGGGGGGGGTCTACTGTGATTTTTTTTCTTGTATTTTACATGTATATTTTTCTGTCTTCTCGTTTCTTTTTTTCTCACTTTTTCGTTTTTTTTTATTTTTTCTTGTATTTTACATGTATATATTTCTGTCTTCTCGTTTCTTTTTTTCTCACTTTTTTATTATTATTATTATTATTATTATTATTAACACGTCGTTCAGTTGCCGATGTTTGATTATAGTTTGATTATATTATTATCACTTAGGGTCTTTTCTCGGTTTAATATTTAGTAGTAGGAGGAGGAGGAAGGAGGATAGAAAGAGGAAGGAGAAGAAGAAGAAGAAGAAGAAGAAGAAGAAGAAGAAGAAGAAGAAGAAGAAGAAGAAGAAGAAGAAGAAGAAGAAGAAGAAGAAGAAGAAGAAAAAAGGGAAGGGGAGGAGGAGGGAGATAAAAAGGGATTATGGAGGGAAGAAGAGGAACATGATAAAGATGAGAATATTCTTATCGTTCAGTAAAATGAGAATTCATATTTACATCGATTCGTTTGTGGACAAAAAAAAAATAATAGTAATAATAAATAAATAAATAAATAAATACAATAAATATAGAAATAAATAAATAATTAATAAAAAATAATTAATTAATTAATAAAAAGTTTTATCTTATGTGGTTATCTTCGGTTGCCATTTCCGGTTTTGTTCTTTATTTTTCCCTTCTACGCTTCGCCTCTAATTAGCGTTGCTCTTTTGTTCTTCTGTTTCCTTATTTTCCCTCTTCTTTTCTCCCGTCTTTTTTTTCTCTCTCTCTCTCTGTCTTTTCTTTAACGCGTTGGCGGATAATTTGGTTATAGAAAGTAAGATTTTTTGTTTTTGTTTTCTATTTCTTTTTGGTTTTCTGTTTTCTTATATATTCTTTTCTTTTTTCTTTTCGTTTTTCTCTTATTATGATTTAATAAAGCTTACTTTCCTTGAGATTTATTAGGTTATAATTTCTTTTCGTTTTTCAGTTTTCAGTTTTTTTTATTATATTTTGTTTTTATTTTTTCCTGCTTTTCATTTTCTTTTTTTTTTACTTGTCGGCTTTATCATATTTTGTTATATTTTTTAAGTTTTTCTGTTTTATTGTATTTTTTCTTTTTGTATTTATTTTCGTTGTATTTATTTATTTTATGTTTGCTTGTGATTCTTTTCGTATTTTTTTCAGTGTGTTTTCTTATATTTTTATATATATTTTGAGATATATTGCAGAGTCATGATTTTCGTATGTAACATTGATACTATCTTTTATTTTCATGCTGTAACTTTTATTTTAATTTGTGATATTTTGTGATATAGATCTCATGCTGTTTTTATGGGCGTGTATTTTTGATTCGGTGTCGCAACAGACCTTTATTTTGACCAAGTTTATTTTTGTGAATGGTTGATAGTAATTAATCAATTGTTAATATTAGTTAATTGTTATTGTGGTGTGGGGTTGTCATGGTGATTTTTCGTTATTATTTGTTATTGTTATTGGCGCGGTTATTAATTTTTTTGTCACTGGGGGGGGGTCACTGTGGTGGTGGTTGTTTTTTTGTCGGTTTTTGGTTATTATCTTTATTAGCATGATTGAAGTTACTATTTCTTGTTTATTTTGTTAATTTTATTGTTATCTTTATTGCCGTTGTTATTGTTATTAATGGTGGTGTAGTTATTGCTATTTTTAATGGTGGTATTAATAATGATAAAGAGATGTTATTAAAAGTACCCAAATATTTTTGTTATTAGAATTATCATATTTGGACTGGCAATGCAGTGTTGTAAATCATCATGACCATCATGTTATTGTCACCATTATTATAAATGATGTAATCATTATAGATAACTTTTATTATCATCATTATGGTCATTATAGATAACTTTTATTATCATTATTATGGTCATCATGAATTACTTTTATCATTTTTATGGTGATGATGAATATTATTTATTATTATTGTTATTATTATTCTGTATCATTAATTGTACTACCGGTATTACTCATAGTTATCATTGTAATCATAACCATTACTCATTGTTATCTTTACTATTATAATTGCTTTGGTTTTTACGTTATCTTGATTATGGTTATGATTTTTGAAAATGCAGTTATGGTTATGATTATAGTTATGATACTTATCCGTATTAGCTTACTCGTACCTGTATTTGTAAGTGTTGTAGAATTACTATTATCATTAATAGTTATCGTTAATATCCTCCTTCTTATTATTATTGTTATTGTCTTGCTATTATTATGATTGTTATTATAATTATTATTATTAATATTATCATTATTATTATTGTTAATATTATGATTATTATTATTTATTATCTGTTGTTGTTTTTGTTATTATGGTTATTATTAATATTATTATTATTATTGTTATTATTATTATCATTATGGTAGTTATTTTTATCATCATAATATATTATTATTATTTTTTATTATATTATTATTATTATTATCATTATTATTATTTTCATTTACTATTGCTACTATTACTAACATTACTATTATCATTATATCATCATCATGATGTATATTATTGTTTTCATAATTATTGTTATTTTTGCTATTTTTGTTATTGTAACTGATATTACTATTATTATTGATATTATTATTATTGTTATTGTAGTTGTTATTTTTAATTATTATTATTATTTTATTTTACATTACTATTATTATTATTATTATCATCATCATCATCATTATCATTATTAGTGTTATTATTATCGTAATTATTTATCTTAATGTGAAATTTGCCTTAATGAAATTAATGTCAAGACAACAATAGCAACAAGTGTTATGTTTTATGCAAAAATGTCATCCACGTTTATTTTTTATTTATTTATTTTTTTCCTTTCAAATAATCTCAGTTTATTATTATTCCTGTTTATCTTATATTGTCGATGGTGACACTATTCTTAAGGTCTTCAGTGATGTCCATTTTTGATCAGTTAATTGCCCGTAACTGGATTCGCATTCCCGTCGCAAGATTCCTCGCGATTCGTCATTGCGATTGCAGGAAGCCTCGTGCATTGTCCACCACGCGAATCCCCCGACGGTGCCTGTCATTACCGATATCGCTTTGGGGGGGGAGGGGGAGGGGGTTTAGAGGCTTCCATTGGCGGCTTCTGTTCTCCTCTTGTTCTCCTCCTCTGCTGCTGGCGGGTCTTCCTTTCGTCTGGCCTTTGTGGGCGTCTTCGAGGAAAAAGGGACAGCGGGCGTTTGATGTCTGCGAGAATTGTGGTTTTCCTTCGCCGGTTCCGCGACGCGTCTGGATCGCTGGGCTCAGTCGCGAGGGTAAACAATGCGGTTCTGGGGCGCTCGCGCTGGCGGGACGTCGGGTGTTTTTTTTTTTTTTTTTTTTTGGGGGGGGGGGGAGTTTGGTTATTTGGTTGTTGGTTAGTTTTTCTTTTTTTTTTACTTTTTTGAATCTTTGGCTAGTTTTTTTAGGTTCATTTTTTTTTTTTTTTTTTTTTAGATTTGTTTATTTGTTTTACTTTTTTTTCTTTTCTTTTTCCTGTTTTTTTTTTTTTTTTTTTTTTTTTACTTTTTGGGCTTATTCTTTTTTTCAATTTTTAGTTTTGTTTATTGTTTACTTTTTCTTTTTCTTTTTTATTATTTTTTTTTTTTTTAGGTTCATTTTTTACATTTTTCGTTTTGTTTATTGTTTACTTTTTCTTTTTTTCATTTATTTATATATGTATAAGGTTTATTTTTTTCCTTTTTTAGTTTTGTTTGTTTGTTTGTTGTTAACTTTTTCTTTTTTTTATTATTGTTTAGTTATTTTAGTTTTATTATTTTTTTCTTGTTTATTTGTTTGTTGTTTCACTTCCTTTTTTTCTTGTGTGTTTATTTTTTATTTTATTTTTTTCTATTGTTTTATTTCCTTTTCTTCTTTAAAAAAATGTTTATTTTTTTAAGTTCCCTTTTTTCTTTTTTCTTCATTCTTTTCCTTTTTTCGTGTTTCTTATTTCCCTTTCTTGTTTCCTTCCATTTTCTTTTTTCTCTCTTTTTTTTAAGAAGGTGGGTGGGGTAGAAAGGATTTTTTTTAATAATTTGATTTTGTTTTCATTTTTTTTAGGGGGAGGGGGGGAGTGTTATCTGTCGAAACAAAAAATTCTGAATGGTTTTGCTTGTAAGGGGTGGTGGAGGGGAGAGAGAGGAAAGGTATGAGGCTAATGAAGGAAGGGGAGTGGGGAGAGGCTAAGGGAAGGAAAAGGGGAAAGGGGAAAGGGAAGAAGGGGAAAGGGGAGAGGATAAGGGAGGAAGAGGAAGAATCTAAGGGAAAAGGGAAGAGGCTACGAGAAAAAAAGTGGAAGAGGCCAAGGGAGGAAAGGGAAGGAGGAGAGGCTAAGGGAAGAAGGGGAGGGGAAGAGCCAAGGGAGAAGGGGAAAGGGGAGAGGCTAAGGGAGGAAGAGGAAGAATCTAAGGGAGGAAGGGGAAGGAGGAGAGGCTAAGGGAAGAAGGGGAAGGGGAAGAAGCTAAGGGAGGAAGGGGAAAGGGGAGAGGCTAAGGGGGGAAGAGGAAGAATCTAAGGGAGGAAGGGGAAGGAGGAGAGGCTAAGGGAAGAAGGGGAAGGGAAAGAAGCTAAGAGAAGAAGGGGAAGGGCAAGAGGCTAAAGGAGGTGAGGCTAAGGGAAGAAGGGGAAGGGGAAGAGGCCAAGGGAGGAAGGGGAAGGGGCGATGGAAACGCGGATTGCGTGAGCGCCCGGCCGGCGAGCGACGGGGGCGGAAACCCAAGCGAAGGGATATTGGCAGAGAGGGCGGGGGAGGGAGGGAGGGAGGGGAGGGGTGGGGAGGGAGGGGCAGGCGGATATGGGTCCTAGAGGAAGGGAATGGTTGGGGGAGGGGCAGGAGGGGGAAGAAAGGAAGAGAAAAAAAAGAATAGAAGAAAGAAAGAAAAAAAAAGAACACCTTCATCGAGATTGAAACTTCCTCTTGTTCTTCTCTTTCTTCTCCTTATTGTTTTTTTCCTCCCTCCCTCCTTCCCTCCTTTCCTCCCGCACCCTCCCCCTCCTTCCCTCCCCACCCCTCCCCCTCCTTCCCTCCCGCACACAATTTTTTTTTTTTTCATATCCTCTTTTTTTTCCCTCTTTTTTTGTTGTTGTTTACATCTCTTCCTTCCTTTTTTCTCATTCCTTGGCTCCGTTGATTAGGCGCAGAGGCGAGGCGTTAGAGCGTATCGTATCGGGGGCTTTTCATCAGCGGCGGGGCCAGTGCGTCGCGGCGGCTGATCACCATGCGACGGGTCCGCGGTTGTGGTCGGAGGGTGTTCGTGGGGGGACGGGGGGGGTGGGGAGAGAGGGGGGGGAGAAGGGGGGGAGAGGGGGGAGGGGGGGAGGGTGAGAGAAGGGGGTGTTCTTCTTCTTCGTTTCGTTTTCTCTTTCTCTCTCTTCTGTCTGTCTGAATGTCTGTTCTGTCTATTTCTCTTGTCTGTCTCTTACTCTCTCTCTCCTCCTTCTTCCCTTCTCTCTCTCGTTCCTTGCTCTCCCTCCCTCCCTTCTTCTCCCTCTCTCCCCCTCTCTCCTTCCCTTCCCTCCTCTCTCTCTCCCTCTTCCTTCCCTCCCTCTTCCCTCTCGCGCGCCTTTGTCCGCGATGCCACACCGGGGACACGCAGCTTTGTCACCGCCGCGGCCTGGTGCCTCGACCCCCCCCCTCCCCTTCTCCCCTACCCTTCCTCCGCCTACTGTCGCCCCCCGTGTCCTTGTCCCCCTGCCTGCCCCCCTTGCTCGATCCACAGAGCCCTATGCCCTGTACCCCTTCTGTTCCGTTCTCCTTTTGGTCCTCTGGTCTCCCTCCCTCGCTTTTCCCTTCTTCCTTTTTTTTTTCTTCCTTCTACTTCTATGTTCTCCCTCCTTTCGTTTTGTCATCCCTTACCTGCTTTTATTTCTTCCGTTTTCTTTTTCCGCCTTCACTCTTGCTCCTCTTTACCTTTCCATTCTTTTCTCCCTTCCCTCCTCCTCCCCTTTTCTCCCTTCCCCTCCCTCCTCCCCTTTTCTCCCTTCCCCTCCCTCCTCCCCTTTTCTTCCTTCCCCCCTCCTCCCCTTATCTCCCTTCCCTCCCTCCTCCCCTTATCTCCCTTCCCCTCCTCCTCCCATTTTCTCCCTTCCCTACCTCCTCCCCTAATTTCCCTTCCCCTCCCCCTCCCATTCTCCCTTCCCCTCTCTCCCTTTTCTCCCCTTCCCACCTCCCACCCTTCTTCTCGCTTCCCCATTTCTCCCCTCCGTTCCTCCCTTCCCCTCCCCCCCCATCCTCCCCTCGCCTGCCCGGC
>NW_020869526.1:1324938-1329938 GCF_003789085.1 Penaeus vannamei | reverse complement strand
TATTACACCCTTTAGCATAAAGTGGAGGTTAGAGAGAGAGAGAGAGAGAGAGCGAGAGGAGAATTAGGGAGAGAGTGAGAGAGAGAGAGAGAGACAGAAGCCTCTCTTTGACAATGAGAGCGAGGTTGTGCTATATATAACGTATCCATTGTAGCGTCTGGTTTACTATCATCATCAATCATTATCATCACATCATCATCATCACTACCATCACTATCATCATCACCATCGTAGTACTACCATCATCACCATCACTATCATCACCATCATCACCACCACCACACCACCGTGATATCACCATCATCACCAACACCACTACCACCACACGACACCACATCACACAACACCCACCATCACTACCATCACTATCATCATCATCACCACACGACTGTGATATCACCACCATCTCATCACACCACCACCAACACCATCATCACCACCACACCACATCATCACCATCATCATCATCATCATCATCATCACCAACACCACCACCTTCACCACCATCACCACGCATCCCCCAACGTAACTGCATCTTTTTTTCCTCCGCCGATGGTGAACAAATCGCCAAAGTAAAAGATGGCGGCTTTTCCTCCTCCACGTAATTAGGTTATACAGCAACTCGCAGACAACAAGGTTATTACGCACAACATAACAGCCACCCGCTAAGAGCGGTTAAGGGTTCGAAAAAAAGGGGGAGGTGATGTTGGGGCCGGATGAAAGGAGATGAGAGGGAGTGGGAGTGGGAGAGGGAGAGGGAGAGGGGGAAAGGGAGTGGGGAGAGGGAGAGGGAGAAAGGGAGTGGGAGAGGGAGAGGGGGAAAATGAGTGGGAGTGGGAGAGGGGAAAGTGGAGGGGGGAGGGAGGGGGGGAGAGAGGGAAAAAGGGAGAGAGGGGGGAGAGAAAAGAAAGAGATGATGCTGTATGTGTGAGATAAATAGAGAGGTAGAGAGGAAGAGAGAGAGAGAGAGAGAGAGAGAGAGAGAGAGAGAGAGAGAGAGAGAGAGAGAAGAGGAGAGAGAGAGAGAGAGGGAGGGAGGGAGGGAGGGAGGGAGACAGAGACACAGACACAGACAGAGAGCAGAGACAGAGACACAGAAAAAGAGAGAGAGAGAGAGAGAGAGAGAGAGACAGAGAAACAGACAGATGAAGAAGGAGAGAACGAATGGAAGAAAGATATAGACAGTGAAAGAGAGAGGACAAAGGCAGGAAGAGCGTAGGCTGGTCCACACGTTTATCAGTCCACCATCTTGTCTCTTTCTGTCTGTGGGCGACTTCCATCTCGCCAGTTCCCTTCAGTTGTCAGAGGAAGACGAACGGAGGAAGAAGAAGGAGTGAAGATAGCAGCGGCAGGGAAGGAAAGACGAGGGAGAGGGAGGGAGAAGGAGAGAGAGAGAGACAGAGAGAGAGAGAGACAGAGACAGAGACAAAGAGACAGACAGGCAGACAGAGAGAAGAAAGGGAAAAGAGGAAGGGAGAGAGACACACACACACACAGAGAAAGAGAAGAGAGAAAGAGCAAGAGAGCAAGAGAAGACAAGAGACAGACAGGCAGACAGAGAAAGAAAAGAAAAGAGAAAGAGAGAGAGAAGAGCAAGAGAGCAAGAGAGCAAGAGAGAAGGGAGAGAGTATGGGGAAATATCAATAATGCGGTGGCCTCCTCGGCGACACGCTAACAAAACTCGTGGACGCAATTTGCCTGTATCAGGTGTTTGCCTCACACATCAAAGACACGCCGAAATGAGCTACGCGTTCGGATACCTGCAATATATCACCCGCTGGCTATGGCTTCTGTGACGCGGCCGAGGAAGAGGAAGAGGAGGAGGAGGATGGGAGCGGGAGAGATGAGGGGGCGGATGGGGAAAGGAGGAGGATGGGAGCGGGAGAGATGAGGGCGGATGGGAAAGGAGGAGGATGGAAGGGGAGATGGGGAAAGGAGGGATGGAGGAGGGATGGGAAAGGAGGAGATGAGAGAGGAGATGAGAGGGGATGGGGAAAGGAGGAGATGGGAGAAGAGAGAGAGGTGGATGGGGAAAGGAGGTGGAAGATGAGGTAGAGGAGACGAGGAGGAAGGGATAAGAGACGGATGAAGAGGATAGGAAGATGATAGGAGGAAGAGGAAAGGAGTGGAAGATAGGGAGGAAGGAAGGGAAAGGAGGAGGGAGAGAAAGAAGTGAGGAGAAGAAGGGGAGAGGAATAAAAAAGGAAGAGGAGGAATGGAGAGAAAGGGGAAGGAGGTGATTGGATTGGAAGTAGTAAAATGAGATGGGAGGAAGAGGAAGGAAAAAAGGAGTTAGACAGGGCGTGGGAAAGGGAAGAAATAGATAGAGATAGGGATAAATAGAAAGGGGAAAGCAAGAGAGGGTGAGAGAGAAAAGAAGAAAAGAGAGGAATAAAAAAAGAGAGCTAGAGGAAATTGGACGAAGTGTCATTATCCAGAACGAGAGGAGATGAGAGGAAGAAGGAAGATGGAGAGAAGGGAATTCAAGCAAGTGTCTCAAGGAAGACGACGATCCAGAACGGCGAACGGCGACGAAAACACGACGGATTATTACAACAACAACATCACTGCTTTTAGTTATTATAATTCGGGGGAATCGTCGTGTTGGTGTTTGTGATCGCCCTTATAACAACCGTAGTTTTGGAATATAAAAATAATTTGTTTGTAATCGCCCTTATAACAACCGTAGTTTTGGAATATAAATAATTTGTTTGTAATCGCCCTTATAACAACCGTAGTTTTGGAATATAAATAATTCGGTTATGATTCCGTGGCCGTTGATGAGTCCTGTGCCATCGCTCTTACTTTTACGTGCGGTGCCGAGGCTTGGATGTGTTGTCCTGCAGTGGGGATGTTGTGTGCGTGGAAAATGTGTGTATATATATATGTTGCGGTAGTCTGCCTCTGTGGTTATGTTTATGATGTATGGAGTGATTTTTTTTTGGGGGGGTTGTTTAATTATCTGGGATTTTGGTAGCGGAAGAAGTTCAGTAAAGATGGGTGTATGGAACGTGTGATATGGGCATTGTTGTAGACAGTTGGAAAAATGAGAAATTTAACTGGAAGTGGTATATACTTATCTACATATTGCCTGCATCCTCTCTCATTTTTCTCTATCTCTTTTCTTCTTTCTCTCTCTCTATCTCTCTTTCTTCTCCCTCTCCTCCCCCTCTCCTCTCTCTCCTCTCTCTCTCTCTCTCTCTCTCTCTCTCTCTCTCTCTCTCTCTCTCTCTCTCTCTCTCTCTCTCTCTCTCTCTCTGTTGACTGACATTTTGAACAAGTCTGTATGTTGCGAATATATTTTATCGACGTGACCGCGGTGCATATGGATTTAGCGAAGGTAATTTGTTCATTGCAGTTATTGTTTTAAATTGTATTGTGTTTGTTGCTGCTGAAAAATAGTTGCTGGTGTTTTTTTTTCATTGAAAGTATTATTGCATTATGGTTTTAGTGAAGAGTATGGCATTTGTATATACGTGAATACAAAGCAGTCAGAGATTTAATTGGTCTGTTTAATGTTTCAAGTCGGTGATGGTGGGGTGTGCGTAAATAAGAAACACGTACAGAGAGAGAGAGAGAGAGAGAAGAGAGAGAGAGAGAGAGAGAGAGAGAGAGAGAGAGAGAGAGAGAGAGAGAGAGAGAGAGAAGAGAGATTATATATAGACAGGCTAACTGACTGACAGACTGAGACAGACAGAGAGCGAGAAACGGATCATAGTTTAAACCTTGTACAGAAAGAAAGAGAACCTTTTCAGAATACTCGATAGAAATGTACAATAACAGAAATGGACATACCTCTATACACTCCATACCAACCTTGACACTTTACCGCCAATAGCCCACGGGAACGAGCCACCGCCACGCTAAGTACTAAACTGATTAAAAGGAATTAATACCGAAAGAGGACTGATACGGTGACGGAGGGTGACGGCTAGACTCTCTGCGGAGACGGGGAGCCTCATTTGAGTAGAGTCGGGAAGAGGAAGGTTTTGTGTGAGGGGGGGATGTATGGCGTGAGGATACGGTAAGTGATTTTTGAAGTGTGTTGGGTGTTAAGAGTCGGTGTTGGGGGGTTGTCGGGGGAGGTGGAGTAGGGGGTGGGTTGGTGGAGGGGTAATGGTTGGAGAGTGGGAGAAGGAAGGAGGAGATTTGACGAGGGAGAGGGGGGAAGGGAGGGAGGGGGAGGAGGGAAAGGGAGAAGAGGGAGAGGGAGAAGAGTGGGAAGAGGGGAAGGAGGGGAGGAAGGGAGTTAGTTATACGAGAGAGAGGAGTTAAGAGAAGGAGGGAGAGTGGGGAGGAGGAAAGGAGAAGAAGAGGGAGAAGGAGAGAAGAAGGAAAAGGGAGAATGAAAAAGAGAGAGAGAGAGTATACTATCGCAGTAAAATTAAAAGTAAAGTTAATGTGAAGTACTTATTTGTATATATTTTTTCGATGTGTTTGTAAGCTGCTTCATAATTACCCGTCGTGCAGAAAGATGGCTTTTTACATATATCATGACATCAGTCCTAAAAAAAATGAGGCGATGAGAAGAAATTTTAACGGAAAGATTGGGTGATTATGAGGCAGATGTGAGGAGTGCCATGAGGAAACGTTAATGAAAGGTGAAAGGTGATGTTGTGAAGGATTTTATGCTGTTTATTTATTTATTTTTTAATGAAACGAGATAAGTTTAGGCAGAGGAGGCGAGTGAGTGATTTATATAGAGTGAAGGAGGAAGAGATTCTCAAACTAATCATGTACCGAGGCTTTGTTGTGTATCGTAGACGCTGGTAAGGGATATGTCGAGTCGAGTTTGTGGCATGACGATAGGACAGATACCTTGACAGAGTAGCATGATAGTGTCATAATAGCACGGGCTGTTCCCGACAACAAACCGAGGAGAGGAAGTGCCAAGAGCCACGTTCGAGCGTCGAGTTCGCGAAAGTGGCACTGTGAGAGCATTAACGGAGAGGAGAGAAGAGAGAAGGAGTGTGAGAGAACACACGCTAAGACGGGGCTGG
>NW_020869526.1:1309938-1314938 GCF_003789085.1 Penaeus vannamei | reverse complement strand
TGTGTGTCATTTGTGTGTGTGTGTGCGTGTGTGTGTGCATGTTTGTGTATCTCTCTCTTCAGCTCTCCCCTCTTCCGCTTTTATCCGACTCGCTTCCCTTCCACGTCCTTCTTCTCCTTTCGAAGCCTTAAGGAAGATCTGCTGCGAATTTAGACCGCGTGCAATTTCCCTCGTTCGCTGGGCACTCGGGTATTGCGGGGATATTTCGAGAGGTTTGGGTTATTTGTTTATTTATCTATTTTTATTTGTCTTTTTTATTTATTTATTTTATTTTTTATTTTTTTTTTATTTCATTTGTTTTTATTTTTTATTTTTTATTTTTGCGTGTTGTTTTGTTGTCATTCTGGGTGTCGCTTGTTAGTTATGTGTTAGAAGGAATATGATTAATGGAAAATTTATGTGCTTTATTTTTTCTTTTTCGTTGATATTACCGTTGTCCGTGTGTTTTTTTTCCAGCTTTGTCTTATTTTTCTGATGTCTTTTTATTGCGATTTTCTTTTCTCTTTCTCTTTATTCTGCACTTTCCTCCTCCCCTTCTATTTCCCACCTTCCTCTTTCACTTGAGCATTATAAGTTTTTCCTTCTTTTTCTTTTTTTCCTCTCCTCTCTCTCTCTCTCTCTCTCTCTCTCTCTCTTTTTCTCTCTCTCTCTCTCTCTCTCTTCTCTCTCTTCTCTCTCTCTCTCTCTCTCTTTCTCTCTCTCTCTCTCTCTCTCTCTCTCTCTCTCTCTCTTCTCTCTCTCTCTCTCTCTCTCTCTTCTCTCTCTTCTCTTTTCTCTCCTCCTCTCTTCTCTCCTCTTCCTCTTCCTCTTCCTCCTTTCCTCTTCCTCTTCCTCTTCCTCTCCTCCTCCTCCTCCTCCTCCTTCTCCTCCTTAACCCCAGCTTCAGCTTTTTCTCTTTCTCTCCCCTCCTCCTCCTTTCTCCTTTTTCTCCTACCCATCTTCCTCCCATCCTTCCTTCACTTATTCCGGCTTGGCGATTCCGAGCCGAGGCCGAGGCTGTGAGGGGGCGCTGGCAACATAAGACGGACCGAACTGTTGTTGGAAGTGACGGACCAATTATGTTGTCCGTGTGAGGGTATGTGGCAGCCTGGAAGTGGAAGGGGAAAGAGGGGAAAGGGGAGGGAAGAAGAGGGGGAGAAAAGGGGGAAAGTGGAGGGGAAAGGAGAGGGGAGGGGAGAAGAGGGGAAGGAGAGGGAAGAGGGGGAGAAAGAAGGAAAGGAGAGGGGAGAAGACGGGGAAAGGGGAGAGAAGAATAGCGGGAATGAGGGAAGGGGTAGGGGAGAAAGAGGGAAAAAAGAGGGAAGGAGGGAAAGAGGGGGAAATTAGGAAAGGGGAGGGAAGAAGAGCGGGAAGCAGGGAAAGGGGAGGGGGAGAAGAAGGGGAGAAAGAGGGGAAAGGGAGAGAAGAGGAGGAGAAAAAAGGGAAAGGGGGAAGGAGGTGAGAGGTTTTGCTTGAGGAAGGGATGTGAGGAGAGGAAAGGGGGAGGGGACGGGAGGAGAGAAGAGGAAACGGTGTGTTTATAGGGAGAGTGGAAAAGGGGAAAGAGAATAGGGTGGGGAAGGAATGAGGAAAGAGAAGAAATAATTAGGACGGGGTAGAGGAAGGGGAAAGGGTGAAAGGGGGAAGGATAGCTTGGGGAGCGAATAGGGAAGAAGGGTAAGCGTGATAAAAGGGATTGGAGTAAAGGGGAAAGATGGCTTGGGGGATTGAAGTTGAGGGGATGAAAGGGGGAGGCAAAGGGAGGGAAAGAAAAGGTAAAGAGATAGTTTGGGACTGAAGGTGAGGGGCAGATAGGGGAAGGGGTGGCTTAAAAGAAGGAATAGAATGATGATTGTAATTATAATAACAATGAATATAATAAATTATAATGTTAATGAATAATATGATAATAATAACAATGATAATAATAACAATGATAAATAACAATGATAATAGTAATATAATAATAATAAATAATAATAATAATAATAATAATAGAAGGGGAGAGAGGAAAGAGCTGGCTTGGGGAGGGGGGAAAGTTAATAAAATGATGCGGGAATGGAATAGGGATAAGGGAAATAGGTGGAGTAAAGGGGAGGAACAAGAAGGGAAGAGAAACAGGGAAGAAGGCGTAGGAAAAAAAGGATAAGAGTGGAAGGAGGAGAAGGAGAAGAGATGACTCGGAAGAGTAAGAAGAGATGATAAAGAAGGGTCATAGAAGCTAGGAAGGAAGAAAGGGAAGGAGAGGGGACGAAAAGAAGGAGGAAAGAAAGAGGGCAAGAGCGGCAAGGAAGAAGTGATAAGGAGATGATTTCTGGAAGGAAAAGAAGGATAGAGAAAACGAGGCGAAGGCAGATGGGGAAGAAGAGGAAGGGGAACAAAGTGAAAGGAAGAAGGATGATGTCAAAGAGGCTCCGAAGGAATGGGGTTAAGAGAAGAGGGGAGAATAGGGAGGGGAGGGGAAAGGAGGAGGGTATGGTGCCACGGGCGAGGGAGATGATCAGACGCACCTGGGGGGGGGGGGGAGTGGGTATGTGGATGGGGGGGGGGGAGGGGGACTTGTGTGTGTTTTTGTGTAAGTTAGAGTATATGTGTGTGATTCTGTGTGTGTGGTGTGTGGCGTGCGTACGTGCGTGCGTGTATGCTTTATATATGTGTATGATTGTGTAGGTGCGTGTGTGTGTGTGTGTGTGTGGTGTGTGCGTGCATGCGTACGTACGTGCACGCAATCTTCCCCTTTGTCCTGAAATCCCCGGCAACTCGGATCACATTCGCCCCATAAGACTAGAGCCAATCGGGCCGAGGGTATTTACGCCGAACGCCGCCTCGCTGACACAGGAAGGACATTAGCCCAAGCATGCGCCTCCGATCTCCATATTGTCGTATATCGGGAAGGCTTCGCGCGGATGACACTTCGCCGAGGGGGAGGAGAGGGCTCGGGAAAGGCTCCGCTAGTGCAGGTTAATGTCTCCTTTCGAGGAGGCGCTTGCTATGTTATTCGAGCCAGAGCGTGGCTGTGGATGTATATATATATATATATATATATATATATATGATAGATATAGATAGATAGATAGATATGATAGATTACATATATATATATATATATATATATATATATATATATATATATAATATTATATTATATTATATTATATATGTATATATGTATTATCACACACACACACAAACACACACACTTAAACACACATACAAATACACACACACACACAGATATATGCGTATATATAATATATATATATATATATATTATATATATATAATATAATATATAATATATATATATATATATATATATATATATACTTTTATCTCACATCGATGCAAACCATACCTCAACTAGGTAGCGCAGATTGGGGAAGACCTGCGTCCAACTACGGATTTTAAGAGAGTGAAAGATACATATATATATATATATATATATATATATATAATATATATATTATATATATATATATATATATATATATATATATATATATGTATTATATAAGAATGGAATGCAATGACATGCACATTAAAAGTAACTAATATGATAAAAATTGCAGCGATAATGATAATTGGCTTACGATAAACGGATATCTCAGTAAAGATCATCAGCTGGCATCATTATGCTAGTGCTGGCGATTAAGGAAGTGGAATACAGATTAATATCCTTGGTTATCAGATGAAATGTACCCTGGAATGTGTGCACGCGCTTACCCCGAAAAGTTGAAGTTAGAAAAATGCCGAAGGACCATCATTAATACACTGGGTAAACAGCATTAGATATTGCATTTTTTCCCCTCTCTCATTGGCTAATTGTTTGGACTGAATATTGCCGGGAACAAGGGAGGTCGGATGAGAGGGTATTCCTACACAGGGCGACATTAAGGTTTTATCGTTATTGCTACTTGTTTTTCTTTTCCTCTCTCTCTTTCTCTCTTTTTATTTAACTTTTTTGGTGAATGGATGAACGCGTACAGTTTTTTGTGAATTAACGGTGCTTTCGTGAGAGAAATTCACGGACGCATCAACACGCTAACGTTCAAGGGGGGGGGGGGATGTTAACGTGGCGGTAATGAAACGTGGCGTGCGTGAACCGTAGATTTTTGGGGATTGTTGTCTCTTCCTGGCGATCCGTGAAGGCGACACGTTTCGGGGCCAGATTAGACCCCGGGAGCTCACGGGAAGGGTGTAGGGGTCCTGGCAGTTGGCCCTAAACTCCTGTCTTCCTCGCCGGGGAAGAGTTGTCCTCCTCGCGACCTCGTGTCCTGGGGAGGGTGCGTTTCCTCCCCGGATTTTGACGCGGGGGAGGCAAGAGGCCGCTGATGTTGTTCTCAAGATTCCTGGCTGTCGTGTCGTAGGATGCGCGATTGTTTTAAGACTCGAAGAAGAGAGGGAGAGATAGGGAGGGAGGGGGATGGAGAGGGAGAGAAGGAGGAAAAGAAGAAAGAGGGAGGAAGGGAGGGAGAGGGAGAGAAGGAGGAGAAGGGAGGGAGAGGGAAGAAGGAGGAAAACAAGAAGGAGGAGGAAGGGAGAGGGAGATAGAGAGAGAGAGAAGGGAAGGAGGGAGAGAACAGAAAATGGATGCTGTCTCATAGGGAATCTGAAAAGCCAAGAGCTGACAAATCCATCTTTTTTCCTCTCCCTTACTTCCCTCCCTTCTCAGTCCTTCTCTTCTTTGTCCTCCTACGCCTTCCCTGTCTTCCTCTTCCCTACCTCAGCTTTCTCTCCCTCTCCCCCTCCTCCTCTTCCTCTTCCTTGTCCTTCTCCTCCTCCTTCCCTTTCATCCCTTTCCCCTTCCCTTCCTCAGCTTCCTCTCCCTCTTCCCCCTCCTCCTGTTCTCTCTACTCCTCCTCCTCCTCCTTTTTCCCCTCCCCCTCCTCCTTTTCTCTCTCCTCCCCTCCTCCTTTTCTCTCTCTCCTCCCTCCTCCTCTTCTCTCTCCTAGCCCCCACCACACCACACTGCAAATTCGTATAGTCTTAAGCCGTAAAAAGGGAAAACCCGGGTGCCATTT
>NW_020869526.1:1302438-1307438 GCF_003789085.1 Penaeus vannamei | reverse complement strand
GTGTATTGGTCTTCTCTGCGGGTGTATTTGTTCCCGTCTGTTCATATCCTGATGTACGGATGGTATTTGAAGGATACGAGGGAGAGGGAGGGGAAGGGAGAAGGAGAGGGAGGAAGGGAGGGGGAGGGAGGGAGGAGAGGGAAAGGGAAGGAAGGAGGGTGGAGAGAGGAGGGAGAGAAAAGGAAGGGAGGGTGAGGGAGAGAGGGAGGGGAGGAGAGGAGAGTGAGGGAGAGGTTAAGAATAAGAATTATATGGAGAGAGAGAGAGAGAGAGACAGAGACAAGTAACGAAAAAAAATAGTACCGAAAGACGACAGACAGACAGAGAAGCAGAGAAGGAGACTAAGAGCGCGCGTCTTCCTTCATAGCGCAGCGCCGAGCCCCCTCACCGCCGTCCGTAATGGAGAGCGGTGTATTGGCGCTGTCATGCCCATAGCTGTCGCATCCGCCGTGTGTCAGCCGGCCGTATTGCGTCAGCGCTGCCTGGGCCGCCGTTATCAAGGGCGGGGGATATTGACCCTGTAATTGGTTTGGAATTGATTACCGAATGGGCTCTATATTAAGAATAAATCAAGCGGGATTGTATTAGTGATTTTGACGATTTTTTTTTTTTTTTTTTTTTTTAGCAGTTGGGAAAATTGGTGATATGTGCGTATCGATACAGTTTTTTTTTTTGGGGGGGGGGGGGTGAGGTTACGGACACGTGTGTAGTCACGTGGAAAAAAACATATGTGCGGATGTAAGGAGGTATATATGTACTCAGGTGTACAAACTCTCTCTCTCTCTCTCTCTCTCTCTCTCTCTCTCTCTCTCTCTCTCTCTCTCTCTCTCTCTCTCTCTCTCTCTCTCTCTCTCTTCTCTCTCCTCTCTCTCTCTCTCTCTTCTCTCTCTCCCTCTCTCTCTCTCTCTCTTCTCTCTTCTCTCTCTCTCTCTCTCCCTCAGTCTCTCTCTCTCTCCTCTCTCCCTCTCTCTCTCCTCTCTCTCTCTCTTCTCTCCTCTCTCTCTCTCTCTCTCTCTCTCTCTCTCTCTCTCTCTTCTCTCTTCTCTCTCTCTCTCTCTCTCTCTCTCTCTCTCTCTCTTCTCTCTCTCTGTTCTCCTCTCTCTCACTCTCTCTCATCTCTCTCTCTCATCTTCTCTCTCTCTCCTCTCTCTCTCTCTCTACTCTCTCTCTCTCCATCCCTCTCGTCTCGTCATCTCTCTTCTCTCTATCTCTGTTTCTCTCCTCACCTGCGTCTCTGTCTCTCCTTTCCTCTCTCTCTCCTCACTCTCTCTTCTTTCCCCCCTCTCTCTCTTCCTCTTTCTCTCAGTCTCTTCTCGCTCTCTCTCTGGTCTCTCTCTTTTCTCCCTCCTCTCTCTCTCTCTCTCTCTGCAGCTCTCTCTCTCTCTCTCTCTCTCAGTCTCTCTCTTTCTGTCTATCTATCGTCTCTCTCCTCTCTCTTTCTTATCTGCTATCCTCTCTCTCTTTCCTTCCTCTCCATCTCGTCGTCATCTCTCTCTCTCTCTCTGCTCAGCTCGTCTGCTCTCTCTGCATCTCTCCTCCTCTCTCTCTCTCTCTCTCTCTTCTCCGCTCATCCTCTCCCCCCCCCATATATAAACTGTAAGTGCTCCCCTCATCTCTCATCACATCTCTCCATTCTCCCCCTCTCTCTCTCTCTCTCTGGTCCCCCTATTGCTCTCTCATCATAGCTCACTACCATCTCTCCTCCCGCCACTTCTCTTCTCTCTCTCCCTCCCGCCCCTTTCTCATCTCTTCTCTCCCTCTCTCTTCTCGTCTTCTCTCTCTCTTCCTCTGCCTCTCGTTCTCCTCTCTCTCTCTGCTCTCGTCTCTCCGGTCCTTCATCATCCGTCTCTCTCCTCTCTCTCTCTTCTGCTCTGTTCACACACACAATCTTATACACAACACACACACGACCACAACACACCAACGCCTTGATAATACACACACACCAATCACGACACACACAGCACACTACAGCATATTTTAACGTCACACACACAACACAAGACCACACATCACACACACACACACACACACACACACACTAATGATTAAAGAAATTTGTGCCTTGGCTACGACGAGGATAATAATATAGACCCTAATACGTATCCTTCTGAAACGTCATAATTTACTGAAAAGAGAAAAATCTACACTGACCGTCCGTATGATTATTTGATGAGTCGAGGGAATTGAAAATGATAATAGAATATAAAGATGATCAATACGAGAATGGGCACGATGAAGTGTTTGATAAATACTTAATTCTCTTTGTAGGTTTGCCAAGTTCGAAAAGTTTAGGTTGATTACTTACTTCTTTGCTTTTTTTCTACATTATTTCTTTCTTTTCTTATCTTTCTCTTTCTTTTTTAAATTTTTTTTTAGCTATTGGGTGTTTTATTCATCCTTTTCATCTACTCACACCTAAAAACAACAAACTGTGGGGAATTGGGAGTGATAAGGTAAGGATTGTGGTTGATGTGGACTGGACAAGTAAGTTATCAGTCATCCTCCGCTAAAACCAAAGCTAAATAGGAGAAAGGTGGTTATGTTTGTTGGTTAAGCGGTTGGTTTGTTAGTGTTATTGTTTAGTTCGTCTGTTAGATAGGGTAACTGCAAGAAGACACGCTATCGCATTTGAATTAAGTATTATTCTCTATATATGTTCTTAGAGTGTTTCAGACTATTCATTCATCGCTCCTACTATTTAAGGATTATTTAGCTTCCCTTTTATGAAGAATAAAGAAGAAAGTATTCAAAACCTTCTGAAATTTGGCTCATCAAAGAGGAATATATTCTTATCTTCCTATTTCATTTTTTTTTTTTTTTTTTATTTGTTCTTACTTTTTTTTATCTTTTTATTTTTTTTTTTTTTTTCTTTAAAAATATCTGAAATCCATTTTTGATGCGGATACCAGCGAATTCCTAATTAAATTGGATTCCATTAGCACTGTGCGAGAAGAGGTTGCGCGAATTTTTTTGAGCACCTTGGATTATTTATACTTTATTTTATTGTTGTTGTTATTTTAGTTATATATTTTTAATGTAATTACTTTCGTCAGAATTTTGAATGTTTGGTTATTGTGGTTTAAGGGTGACCCCTATATGGATTATCTTGGCGGAGGCTGTATGCTCTTTCTCAGATTTTATGCTTCTATTGTTTAATGAATTTATTTGGATAGTAATTGGTTACATGTATTGGTCAGGAGACGATTCGAAAGGATAAGTGTTTATTTATGAGTTCATATAATAATTAAGTATAAGTGATAATACATACGTTAGATATCTTGCTCGCTAATATGATTATAGTAGATATGTTATGTAACATGGTTGGTAATAGCGCTGGTTTAAAAGGTGATAGTAAAGTGATGATAGTAGTTTATGACTGGTTGCTCACAAATAGGGTGGACACTCTAGTATTATAAAAGTGATAATTTCGTTTATCACAATTCTTAAGGTGTGGTTCTTTGTGTGTGGTTGTAATAGGTGTGTGTTGTGTGTGGTGTGTAGTTGTGTGTGTTGTGTCCGGCTTCGGTTGTTGCTCGGTTCGTGACGAAGGTGTGGAAGTGGTGCGTTGTTGTGTGTGTGTTGTGTGCATAGTGTGTTGTGTGATGACAGGGATGTTAACGCGTGGAGTTGCAGAGCAACAAGTGTTGAACGGCAAGCCGACGTATCAACAAGTATGTAAAGAACACTCGGATATTTAAAGACCTCGGGGGTAGGTTCAAGGAGGTGGCTGGGGCAGAAAGCCTGGTACAGGAGAGTAGGGAGGAGAGCAGGAGCGCTAGAAAGGTAATATGGAGTGAGTATGAGAGAGAGAGAGAGTAGAGAGAGAAGAGGGAGAGAGGAGAAGATGAAGTATAGTCCAGGGGAGACCGTGAGGAGCAGAGACTAGGCGGGCTCGCTACGCTGAACTGGGAGTCAAAGAGAGAGAGAGAACCTTCTCTCTCCGGCCTGTCCCTCCTGACCTAAACTCGATCTCCTCCTCTCTCTCTCCCTCTTTCCTCTCCTTCTCGACCCGCCATTCTTCCCCCTCTGCCCCTTACTTACTCAGGGCCTAAGCAAGTGGGCCAAGTTAAGGCTGGCTTCTAGTCTCCCTCCTTCGCGCGACCTTCTATCTTCTTTCCACCTCGGTACTGTGTGGATGGTAAGGCCGAACATTGTCTTGACCCCCTCCTTCCCCCCACTTTCCTTCTCCTCCCTTCCCTCCCACCTCCTTGCCACCCGGTCTCCCTCCCCCACTTCCCTGGTAAATTACGAATCTTGTGCGGGAAACTCGGTATATTTTGCGTTAAACGGTTTTGGATCTTATGCATGACATAATGTACACGGCGCGTGGCTTGTCGGTGGAGGCCCGTGTTTTCTGCTTCTGTGGTGTGTGTCTGCGCCGGAGCCGAGGGTCGGGCTGCTCGCTGCTCGGGTTTCCATGATGCGAAGGGTTCGGTGTATTTACACTTATATGTATGTATGTAAAGGTATATGCGTATATGTGTGTGTGTGTGTATATATATTATATAATATATATATATATATATATTATATATATATATATATATATATTATGTGTTGTGTTGTGTGTGTGTATGTGTGTATGTGTGTGGTGTATGTGTGTGTGTGTGTGTGCGTGTGTACATATATATTTTTTTTTATGTATATATATGTATTTATATATATATTTATATATAATATTGTATATGTTATTAATATGTATATTATATGTATTTATAATATATAGTATATTTATATAATATACATATACAAATATATTTGGGCATATAAGGTATATATTATATATAAATAGTATATATATGAATATATTTATATATAATACATATAATATATATATATAAATATTATATATAATAATATATATATATATATATATATATATATTTATATATTATGTATATTATACATACATATTAGTATATATATATTATATATATATATATTATATATATAGTATAGTATATGTGTGTGTGTGTGTGTGTGTGTATGTGTGTGTG
>NW_020869526.1:1267438-1292438 GCF_003789085.1 Penaeus vannamei | reverse complement strand
AAGAGGGATAGGGAGGAATTTGAGGTAAGGTGGGTGGGGGAGAAGGGAACTTGGAGGGTAAGGGAGAGGAGGGGAGGGGGGGGGAGGGCGGAAGATGGTACGGGGGGGGGGGAGAAATGACTTTTGCAGACGGGGGCGGGTTGGGGCAGGAGTAGGGGGGATAGTGAGGGGAGAAAGGAGTGGTTTGAGGGAGGGATAGAGTGGGAGTGGGAATTAGAGGGGGGGGGAGCAGGAGAGTTAAGACAGGGTGGAGTTAGGAGGCGGAGGTTAGCAGGTGGGGGGTTAGGAGTAGGGGGCGGTTAGCAGGGTTTAGCGAGTGGGGGGCGGGAGGGGTGTGGGGGGTAGGAGTAGGGGGCGGGAGGGTTAATGCAGGGTGGAGGGGGGTTAGTTAGGGGCGGGAGGAGCAGGGTGGGGGGGGTTAGGAGTAGGGTGGAGAGGGGGTAGGAGTAGGGGGGAGGAGGAAACACCCCCACTCGACTCTCCTCCTCTTCTTCCTCATTTTGACTGCCTTCTGCACTCCGCCTCCTCCCATCCGGATCCTCTCTCACGCTTCGCTATCTCCTCCTTTCGCTAATGCTCTTCGGATGATGCTCCTTCTTTTATTTCTCTTTCTTGGTCTTTCTTTTTTTATCTTATCTTCTTTGTTTAATTTTTTTATTTATTTATTGTGGGGTTGATTTTGTTTTTCTTGGGGGGGGGGTGAAGATTTTTTTTGGGGGGGGGGGGCTATGGGATACTTGGTTTATAAGTTCTCTATTTCCCTCCTGTTTCCTCCTTCGTTATCCGTTTCTCTGACTCTTTCCTCCCTTTTTTGTTGTGCTTTTCACACTCAGGATTTCGAGTCCGATTTCAATCACACTTGAGTCCGACTTTTGAGGCATGTCTTGCGCGGAAATGAGTCCGTGCTCCCTCTCTCTCTCTCTTCTCTTCTCTTTCTCTTCTCTCTTCTCTCTCTTTCTCTTCTCTCTTTCTCTCTCTCTCTCTCTCTCTCTCTCTCTTCTCTCTCTCTCTCTCTCTCTCTCTCTCTTCTCTCTCTCTCTCTCTCTTCTCTCTTCTCTTCTCTTCTCTCTCTCTCTCTCTCTCTCTCTCTCTCTCTCTCTCTCTCTCTCTCTCTCTCTCTCTCTCTCTCTCTCTCTCTCTCTCTCTCTCTTCTCTCTCTCTCTCTCTCTCTCTCTGTGCCTCTCTTTCTCTCTCTCTTTTCTCTCATTTCTTCTTCTTCTCTCTCTATCTATCTATCTATCTATTTATCTATTTATCTGACTAATATTCTTCCTCCTTCCCTCTTTCCCTGTCCCTGTCCCTGTCCCTCTCCCTTTCTCTCTCACATTCTTCCTCCTTCCCCCTCTCTCCCCCTCTCCCCCTCGTCCTTACACGCTCTCCTCACTTTTTTATCATTTCTTATTAATCGTAAAACACGCCGATCCTCATCCCTTTTATCATTTCATCTTTATTCAATAACGCCTTTTTGTCTCTCTTTTATTTTTTCTTTTTTTTTCTTTTTTTCTTTTTTTTCTTTTTTTTTTTTTTTTTTTTTTTTTTTTTTTTTTTTTTTTCTTTTTTTTGAGTGCGTTGCCCTCCACCTCCTCCACGCCCTGACTCATCTGTCTTTCACGTCGTCTTCAATTAAATAAAAGGAAAGATACCCGATGAAGCTCTCTCTCTCTTTGCAATGCACTTCCTGCGTGCACTCTATTTATCATGCATTCCCCTGTGCAGTTCTTCTCTACTCTCTCTCTCTCTCCTTTCTCTCGCCTTTCTCCTTTCTCCTTTCTGCTGTGTGACTGTTATCGTTTCGTTTGTTTTGTTTCTTAGGCTCTTTTCGTTTTTTTTTTTAGTTGTTGTTTTTTCATCTGTATTTTTTTGTTTTTTGTTGTTCTTTCTTTTTCCTCTTCTCCCGTTCTGTCGTTAGTCCCTCTACTCCTTCTCCCTCTTTTCTGTTCTCGTCTCTTCGCTTCTCTTGCTTCTTACCGTTATTCTCTCCTCTGTCTCTTCTTTCCGTTCCTGTCTCTATTCCCATCTCTTCGCTTCCTCTGCTAACTCACTTATCCCCTTGCGTCCCATTTTCATTCCCTCCCATTTACCTTTCGTTAATCCGTCCTCTGTGTTTCTCGGGGTCTTTGTCATTCATTCTCATTCATTTATTTGGATCTCATTCTCGTGTTATTCCTTTTATTTTGCATTTCCTTTTTGCTCTATATTCGTGGATAATATTTTTTCTTGTTAGTTGCTTCTTTCAGTTTCATTTATTATCATATTATTTTCTCTTTTTCATTCTTCTCTTATCATTGTTTTTCTTTGTCTTATTCAGTTTCTTATTCCTTTCCATTTCATCATTTTCATCGTCTTTTATTAAAAATCTTCCCGTTTGCGTCCCAGTAATGCTTTTTCTTCTACTTTTCCTCTTTATTTCACTCCTTTTCTATTTCCTTTTTATTTCTATTCTCTTCGTCACACTTTTTCTTTCATCGCAACCACTTACTTCCTGTTTACTCAATGTTGTCTCCCTTTTTATTACTTTCTTTTCTCATTTCTTTCACCGCACCCTTTTCACATCCGGGTAATTCATTCTCTTCTATTCCCCAATTCATCACTTCTTTTTTATTTCTCTTATCACAAATCTGTTATCTTTCTGGTAACTTTCTTTCTGGTTGTTTTTCTCTCTCAGACTGATCTCTCTCTCCTTTTCTCTCTTTCTCTCTCTTCCGTGCTATCTCCTTATTTTCCTTTCTCATCTTTCTGTCATTTCCCTTTCTCTCCCTTCCGTGGTTTCTCTCTATCTCCCTTTCTCATCGTTTCTTCCTTCCTTTAACTCCCTTTCGTCCATTTTTCCCTTCCTTGATTTCCTTTCTCTCCCTCTATCTCCCTTTCTCCATTCTCTCCCATCTCCCCTTCTTTCCCTTGTGTGATTTTCTTTTATCTCACTTCCTGGTTCTCCCTTTCGTCCTATCTCTTCCTCCCTGTCACTCCCTTTATCTCCTTTCCGTGATTTCCTTTCTCTCCCTCTATCTCCCTTTCTCCATTCTCTCCCATCTCCCCTCCTCTCCCTTCCACGACTTCTCTGTCACTCCCTTTATCTCTCTTCCCTGATTTCCCTTTCTCTCTCTTTATCTACCTTTCTCCCTTCCCTTCCATCCCTCCCCTTCCATCAATTCCCTGTCACTCCCTGTCAGCTTCCACCTTTATTTCCCCCTTTCCTTGTGTCCCCTATACATTCCCTTCATTTCCCATTTCTAATTCTTTCTTCCTCTCTTCTTCGCCTCTCCCCCTCCTGCTTCCAGTTCCGTCTTCTCATCCCGGTTCTTCGTGTGTCTTCGAGCCCCTTCTGCTTTCTTTATTTCGTCTATTGGCTTTCCTGTTCCCCTCTTGTCCCTATGGCTTCGGTCTCCTGCTTTCGTTCTCTCTCTCTTATTCTCTTTATCTTTCTCTTTCTCTTTTTTTCCAGTTATTTCTTTTTCTTTTTCTTATCTTTCTTTTCGTTCTGTCTCTTTCTCGTACTTTTTTCTTTCTCTCTCTTTCTCTCTCTCTCTCTCTCTCTCTCTCTATCTCTCTCCAAATTTTCATATTCTATATTTTTGCATTTGTTTCATACACTTATCACCCTTTCTGTCATTTTCTTTCTTTTTTTTCCTTTTCCTTAGCTCTTCCCCCCCTTCCCCCTCCTCCTCCTCATTCTCATTATCATTTTTTTCCTCCTCTTCCTCTTCTCCTTCCTCCTCATTCATCATTTACCTCTTCTTCCTCCTTATCCTTTTCCTCCTTTTCCTCCTCTTCCTCCTCATTCTCATCCTCATCTTCATAATTTTCCATCCCATTCTCATAATTTTTCTCCTCTCTTTCCTCTCCTTCCTCTTCTACCTCCTCCTCCACCTCATTCTCATCCTTCTCTTCCCCCTCCCCCCTCCTCCTTATCCTCCTCATTCTCTTGATTTTCTTCCTCTTCCTCCTCCTCCTCATTCTCATCCTTTTCCCCCTCTTCCTCCTCTTCTACCTCCTCCTCCTCCGCCTCGTCTTCCTCATTCTCATTGATTATCAACTTTTTTTTCGCTACCGTCATGTTTTTTTCCCCCGATTTTTCTATTTTCGTTTCCAGTATCCTTAGCTTCGACGTGATTAGTGCCACAACGGGCGCTAGTGTGTGCCAATTCCCGTGGCACTTTTTTGGCACTCATTAACCGGCGTGGGTATTTGAACGTCATTAATCGGCCGAGGGGAATGGACTTGGTAACGGTAATGGTTGGACTTGGGCGTGTTTCTGTCGAGCGTGTGTGTTTGTGAGAAAGAAGAAGAGAGAGAGAAAAGTGAATGCGTGTGTTGTGTGAGAAAGTGAGTGTGTGTGAGAAAGTTGAGTGAGTGTGTGTGGAGAAAGTGAGTGTGTGCGTGTGAAAGTGTGTGTGATGTGAGAGAGAGAAAGTGATGCGTGTGTGTGTGCGCGTGCAAATGTATGCAATCGTGGGCGTGCGTGTGGGAGCGTCTGCAAATGCATTCATCCCAAATACAGAACCTTTTCACGACAGGAAGGTTTGTTCAGAAGTCCCCCCTGTGCCGCGCGGCGCCTCCTCTCCAGCGCCGATGTAATTGCCGAGTCGCTGCCACATTCATCCCTCTCTTTCTCTTCTTTCTCCTCCTCATTCTCATCCTTTTCCTCCTCCTCCTCATTTCTCTCCTTTCTTTCTCCTCATTCTCATCCTTTTCTTTTCTCCTTCCTCATTCTCATTCCTTTTCTTTCTCATTTCATTTTTCCTCACCCTCTTCTTCTTCCTCCTCATCATCATCATTCTCATCATTTTCCTCCTCTCTCTCCTCATTTCCATCATTTTCCTCCTCACCCTCTTCTTACTCCTCCTCGTCATTCTCATCATTTTCATTTCTCATTATTTTCCTCCTCTCTCCTCATTATTTTCCTCCTCATTCTCATTTTTTCCTCCTCTCATTATTTTCCTCTCTCCTCATTCTCATTATTTCCTCCTCATTCTCATCCTCCTCATTCTCATCATCCTCCTCATTCTCATCATTTTCCTCCTCTCTCATTCTCATTTTCCTCCTCTCTCTCCTCATTCATTTTCCTCCTCTCTCATTCTCATTATTTCTCTCATTCTTATTATTTTCCTCCTCATTCTCATATTTCCTCCTCTCATTCTCATTATTTTCCTCCTCTCTCATTCTTATTATTTTCCTCCTCATTTCTCATTATTTTCCTCCTCATTCTCCTCATTCTCCTCGCCTCCCGCCGACGGAACACGGCGACCATTAGCGCGACGGAATGTGTCAAGAAACACTAATCAAGGCCCTGATTTGAAACAGGCGTCATGAGGGGGGGGAGGGGAGGGAGGGAAGGGGGGTAAGACGCCCCCTAGCTCTTTCTCCCTTTCTCTTTCTTCCTCCTCCTTCTCCCTTCTTCTTTCTTCCTTCTTCCTTCCTTCTTTTTTTCCTCTTCCCTTCCTTCTTCCTTCTTCCTCTTCCCTTCTTCTTTATATCTGTCCATCATCCCTCTCTCTCCCTCTCGTTTGTCCCACGAATATAACGATAAAGAAATGGAATGACGCTCATAAAATTGCCGACGAAGGTTTGACGCGTCGGACGAAGCGGTAAGACAGAAGCCGAGCGCCCGTGAAATAAAGTGGCGGGTCTGGCGTGCGGGCGAGGAGGGAGGGGAGAGGGGGAGGGAGGGGGAGAGGGAGGGGGATGGGGAGAAGGAGGGGGGAGGGGGAGGGGAGGGGAGGGGGATGGGGGAGGGAGGGGGGATGGGGGAGTGGGAGGGAGGGAGGGGAGGGCGGAGAGAGGGGGGGAGTGGCGAGGGAGGGAGGGGGAGTGGAGGGAGGGAGGGGGAGGAGGGAGGGAGGAGAGGAGGAGAGGGGAGAGAGAGGGAGAGGAGAGAGGAGAGAGAGAGAGAAGGAAGAAAGAAAGAAAGACAGAGAGAGAGAGAGGTACACAGAAAAGAGAAAGAGGAAGGCAGAGAGAGAGAGAGAGAGAGAAAGCGAGCGGCGCGAGCAAGAAAGAGAAAATAGAAAGAAAGAGGGAAAGAGCGAGAGCGAGAGCCCCGCCACACACACGCCTACCCGGCCCCCTCCGCGTGGAAAAGCTGCCCCATTCCCACCCGGAGCCACGCCGAGGCCCGCCATTCCCGATCCTGGAATTGGAATTTGAGGTGGAGTTTGGAACAGGAATTTTCCGGTCGGCGGGAGCGGCGGCGGCGGCGGGAGGGAGGGGATTTTGAACCAAATTTATTTTACGAGGAACGCTTTTTTTCCTTTTTTTTTTTTTTTTTTTTTGTTATTTGATTTTTTTTTCTCTCGCTCTTTTTTCTTGTCTTATTTTTCTGCCTTTTTTTATTATGATTTCCCTCTCTCTCAGCTTTCAGGGGGGCTTTGGTTTTCTCTCTCTCTTTATCCTTTTATTTATTTGTTTATTTTTTATTTCTCTCTCTAACTCTCTTTTTTTCTTTTTTTGAATGGGGAAGAAGGGATTATTAGTTTCTATATATTTCTATATTTGGGGATTTATGACTTAGGAGATTTATAGAATAGATTGAAGATAGATCCATCATTTTTTTTTCTTTTTTCACTTCGGTTCTTTTATCATTTAGCCTCTGCTTTAATGTTCGATTTTTCTTTCTCCTTCTCTCCCCTTTTATCCAGACTTTTGCTCCTTTCATTCTCCCCAGCCTGGTTGACTGTCTCTGAATTTAGCAAGCACATAAACGGACCGTGTTGTGTGCGTATGTATTTGTGTGTGTGTGTGTGTGTTATTTACTTATTTATTTATTTATTTACGTATGTGTATATATGGTTGTATGTATGTATATATATATGTATATATATATATATATATATATATATATATATATATATATATATATATATATGTGTGTGTGTGTGTGTGTGTGTGTGTGTGTGTGTGTGAGTATGTGTGTGTGTGTGTGTCTGTGTGTTTGTCTATGATTTATTATTTTTTTTTAATAAGCACTCTACGTATACATTACTGTCATTGAAAGATTAAATGAAAGTGAATAGAGAGAAAAGAGAAGAGAAAAACAGGGGCGCCCGCACAGCAAAATAAAGCAAGGCAAAGGGATTCTTTCGACCGGGGATCCGCCGTCGGGCTCAAACGCTTCAAAAGTAGCCCGAGGGGGGAAAAAAGTAGATCCGCGGTGACGTAAAAAGGACACTAGAACTTTGCGCGGCGTTAGGGGGGGGTAGGGGGTGGGGGGGAAGGGGAGGGGGCGGTTATGCAGCGGGTTGTATGCGGTGTTAGATGTACTTGGGGTGGTTTGTTTCTGTGTGTATTTGTCTCGGTGTGTCTTCCCCTCCCCCTCTCTCTCTCTCTCTGCACTCATTCCTCCCTTCTTTCTCTCTGCTTTCCTTCTTCCTTCTCTCCTTACCTCTCTATCTCTCTCTCTCTCCCTCTCCCTTCTTCGCTCTCTCCCTCTCCCTTCTTCGCTCTCGCCCTTTCCCATCTCTCCCTCCCTCCCTCCTTCTCTCCTTCCCTCTATCTCTCTCTCTCTTCTCTCTCCCCCCCTCCTTCGTTCTCTCCCTTTCCCATCTCTCCCTCCTCCTCCGGCACACCCTCTCCAACCCCCCTTCCGACGCGGTTTCTCTGTAGAAACAAAAGGTAATTAGATAGGAGAGTCAAGAAATGTTTATATTGATACAACCTCGGCCAGTGATTGATTGCTTATTAATGATTCAGTATGATATATAGAGTGGCCTTGTGGCAGGCTATTCCTTTGTCAGGTCACGAAGCGGTCATAGGTCAGGACGTTTGCTGGTCGAGGTTGAATGAGACCAGACTGAGAGAGTGCCAGGTGAATAGTCCGTGTTGGGTCATGATGTTCGGGGGTCACAGCACGGGTCACAGGGTCATTTATGTTCCCCCGTGAGAGAGAAATATATTGCTTCCTTGTGGATTCTTAAGGAGGTCACATACCGCCTCCTGAGCATCCCGTGTTTTTGTGCGCATTCCTTTTCCAACTCCTTTCCGTCTGCCTCCCCCCTTCTCGTCTCTCTCCTTTCAAAGACCACTCTCTCCTGTCCAATGGTCCTTCCACCCTTCTTTGGCATCTCGGCTCTCTCTTACGTCTCTTCTTCTGACCCCTCTCTGCTCTCAAGAAATCTCGCTTCCTCTGTGCTCTCTCTCTTCCCCGCCCTCATTTCTCCGCACTTTCTTCGCCCTTTCTCCACCTCCCTTCTCTTCGCCTCTTCTTCTTTCCGCCCCTCTTCTCCTACGCCTCCTTGCCTTCTCTCGCCTCTGCCTCTCCTCTCTTCCTCCCTGATTCTCCTCCGCCTCCTTCTCTACCTCCCTCTCCGCCTCCTTCTCTACTCCTCCTCCGCCTCCTTCGTCTCCTCCTCCTTCGCCTCATTCGCCTTCCCTCTTACTCTCCTTTCCTCCGCTCCTTCTCTACCTCCTCTCCGCCTCCCTTTCTCTACCTCCCTCTTCGCCTCCTTCTCTTCCACCCTCTCCGCCTCTCCTCCGCCTCCTCCTCCTTCTCTACCCTCCTCCTCCGCCTCCTTTCTTACCTCCTCTCCGCTCCCTCTCCATGCTCCAAAATCCCGCTTTTTGAAAACCCGCGTGTAGAGTTGCTAAATAATGGCGACTTTCATCCTGCGTTCCGACACCTGCTCTCACCGTGTAGTTGGAGTGAGTTGGAGGCAGTGGATTGAGGGGTATTGGAGGGGGAGAGGGTCTCTTCGAGGACGAGCCTGGAGGAGCAGCCGGAAGGATTTTTTTTTTTTTTTTTCAAACCCTTTTATTTCCCTTTCTCTTTTTTTCTCTCTCTTACTTTTTTTTTCTTTTCTTTTCTTTTCCGTGGAAGGAATTCTCGTAGGATTTGGTTGGAGGACGAGGTCGAAGGACGAGGAGGAGTGCGGGTCTTGTTCTGGGAGGGGAGGGGAGGGGGGAAGGGAGGAGGGGGACTTAGGAGGGCTAGGGTGTGGAAGTGGGAAATTACAGAGTGGAGGAAGATGGTTTGAACGTAGGAAGGGAAAGAGAGTGAGAATAAAGAAAGGAAGGGAAAGGAAGAGGGAAGCGAAGAAGAGAAGGATGGGAGGCAGAAGGTGAAAAAAAAGAGAAGAATGTGGAGGGAGGGAAAGAAGGGGGAGTTATGAAGAGCGGAAGGAAAGGAAAAAGGAGGAGAAGGAAAACAGAAGAGGTAGCAAAAGGAGGGAAAGGGAAGGAGGAGTATTGGAAAGAAGGGAGATAGATGAAGACTGAAGTATTGGGGAGGAGGAGGAGAGGAGGAAGGAGGAAGAGTGGTGGAGGTGGGAGGAAGGAAGGAAATGAAACAACTAGATGGATTGGGGGAGGAGGGAGGGCGGGTAGGAGACTAGTGGAGGAGGAGGAGGAAGGAGAGAGAGAAGAGAGAGACAGAGTGAAAAAGAAAGAAAAAAAGAAAGATAAGAGACAAAGACCAGGGGAGAAACAGACAGACAGACAGACAGAAAGGAACAGATAGAGAACAGAAACAAGACAGAGAGACAGAAAGGAAAAACATTGGAAGAGCGATAGAACAAGAGAGAAAGGAAAGAAAGCACGTTTAAAAAAACAGACCGAAATCAAACGAGAGAAAGGAAGAGAAAGAAAAAGAACTGAAACAGAGAAGAGAGCTAAAATGCGACACCAAAGAAGCACCTCCCATCTTATCTACACATCTTAACAGCCCCTCGGATGAGCATCGATGGATTCGAACAGCGGCAGGACAGATTGCCGATGGTGTAAGGCGGAGTAGCGTGGAAAAGTGCTAGTAGTTGGCTCAACCAGACGTGGTGGACTGCGTAGTCGAAGACATCGTGTCTGGCGGCTATCTGCTCCGTTTGGGCTCAGGCACGAAGACATCTCGACAAGGACGCTTTCCGGGGGATTTGGAAAAGGCTAAAGCTGCATATAATCAATTACAAGAGGAGATTCAAATAGAGCTTAGGCGAACGCGACACAGATGAATAAATCGACGGTGGCAGAGTGTTATGGGCGGAGACGTGTGTGCCCTTGGTGGAGGAGAAGGATGAGTAAAATTATGTGCCGTAAAAGCGCTGAGTATGCAGATGAACTCGACGGCGTTTGTATTGAGTTTTTTAATAAGATGATGTGTGTGTGGTGTGAGTGTGGTTTGTGGTGATACAAGGAGAACACATACATGCGGTAGCAAACACAACACAGAAACACACACACACACACACACAGCCACACACACCACGCACACGACAACACACACACACAGCACACCACACCACATAACACACACACACGACCACACACACACACACACACAGATAAATTAAATATTATATAAGCTTATCTGCGTCCATTACGACCAGATGAGTATGAGTTCATAATATATTAACGGATTCTACGTGTGCAGAGAGATTGAGAGGAAAGACCTCAGTAGAGAAAGATAGACAGACTCTCCAAGAAAAAGAAGAAAAAAAAAAAAGAAAGAAAACAAAAACTCAACAAAGCCAAGAAACAAAAAAAAACGCCCCAACCAACGAGAAACCGCCAAACACCGCCAACAACAATAGAACAAACCCCAAAAAGTAAACACACTCACGAACACAAACATCCACCAAAAAGCAAAGTCAGAAAAAAACCACCACCGCAAACATCCACCAAACAAATCAAAAAGAACCACCCACACAACACCACCGCGCAAAAACAAGCCAAAAGAGTAATACTTACGGCGACACCCTACATCTACCCCCAAACATCTGTTCTCATCACTTCAAAACAAAACAGACTAAAAACGCACCTCCTGCAGCCACCTTGACCCCAGTACACATCCGCTCAAAAACCAAACAATAATAAATATCCCTTGTCCCAACCCCAAAACCACTCAAAATTCTAAACAAAAAGGAATAAATCTACTCCACTCTTTCGCAATATACAGCTCACGGCAAAACAATCCAAAAAAAAAATCCAACCCCCCAAACATTTCCACAAAACATACCCAAAAAAAATATTTCCTACGTCCCCCCCACACACACAGCACCCACCACCACAGCAAATCAAAGTCCCCCCACGCCCCCGCCCCGACACGCGACCACCCAGGCTGTGGACCCAGCCCCCACACACCACGCCGTCCCACAAACACCCAGTGAAACCCCAGACCATGAACTAAACCATTCATACCCGACTTATGCCCACACAACCCAAACACTCAACTCGCACTACCACACATCACACACCACACTAACACTACACACACTTCCAACCAACACCCAACAACTAACCGAAAGAACACACCAACAACATTCTACCACAAAACTACATAACGATGAACCGACTCACACCAATAATGAACAAAATCTTATCCCACACGAAACATAAATGACTGAAGAATGACTACTAACTTTGGACCTCATGGATACTTCCAAACGACTTCCAATCTCCAAAACAACACCTTCATCTTCTGACTGATAAATAATGTCTATTCTAGTATCTCTCTCGTCATCTCTATCTGCTTCTCTCTTACTCTCGTCTCTCTCTCTCTCCTTCTCTCTCTCTCTCTCTCTACTTATACTTCTTCTCATCTCTCATTACTCATCTCTTCTCATTACCTCTCCTCCTACTTCATCATCACTCTTCTCCTCCCTCCCTCCCCCTCCGCTCCCTCCCTCTGCTCTCTTCTTCACCTATTCTCCCTCTCTACCCTCCTCCCCCTTCTCTCTTCTTCTTCTCTCTTTCTCATCGTTCTCTCTCTCTCTCTCTCTCTACTCTCTCTACTCTCATCTCTCTCTCTCTCTCTCTCTCTCTCTCTCTTCTCCCCCCCCTACACACTTGGCACACCGCTGGAATAGAGGTCGAGAAGGAGGGGGTGGAGGAGGAGTAGAGAAGGAGGAGGAGGAGGAGGGGAGGAGGAGGAGGTAGAGAAGAAGAAGAAGAAAAAGAAAGAAGAAGGAAGAAGAAGGAAAAAGGAGGAGGAAAAATGAATGGAGGGACATCCGGGTCTCTCGCATGCTGGACCATGTGGGGGAGGAGGGGGCGCTGGCCGAGGAGGTGGGGGGGGCAAGGGGCAAGGGGAAGATAAGGGAATGGGAGGAGGGAGAGGGGGTTGAAGGGAAGGAGGGAGGGAGGGTGGAGGGGGAGTGAATTGTTTGGGGAAGGGGAAGGGAGGTAGAGAGAAGGAAGAAGAAATTGATAGGGGAAAGGGAAGAGGGAGGGAGGAGAAGGAAATGCTTAGGGCAAGGGGAAGAAGAGGGAGGGAGGAAGAATGAAATGCAATGGCAAGGGGGAAGGGAAGAGGGGAGGGAGGTAGAGAAGGATTGATAAAGGAAAAAAGAAGAGGAAGTGAGGGGAGGAGAGGCAGGGAGAAGATATTGGAGGGGAAAAGGAGGGGAGGGAGGGAGGGAGGGCAGAGGACAGCGGGAAGCGGGAAAAGAAAGGAGCAAGGAGAAAGGAGAAAGGGAGAAGGGGAGGGAGGGAGGAAAGGAGAGTTGACAGGGTTCTCCCAAGGAAAGGATGAGTGACGTGAAGGTAATTCTGGAATGAAGGGCTTGCTGGAGTAAAGGCTTTTTGGGTGATTTGAAATTATCACGTGTTGGAAATATATTTAGTCAGGTCAGTCTTTTTTACATAGAACGATGAAAATGTATGAGAGAATGCAAGCAGATATTTTTTGAAAATGGGAGGGTCTTTTAAAATGTATGTTTATTAATTGCGAAATGAGGATTTTTAACATTTTATGCACTTCTGTATTGCGAAAGGATTGATTTTAACTTTTTATATACTTATTTATTGCAAAAAAAAAAAAAAAAAACACTGGGAGGTTTGGGTCTGAATGAAATTAAAATCAATTAAGCTTATACTTTAAGAAGAAACATTAAGGAAAATATTAGATACGATAACTGCGAGGCTAAACAAGGAAGGAGGTAGTAGTTTGCGAAGATGAGACTGTGGAAATAGGTAGGCCGGGTGGTAAACATACAGGGTGAGGGGTGGCCAAGAGGTGGAGGTGAGGGGAGGGAGGGGGGGAGGGGGGAGGGGGGGGAGGGGGGAGGTGGAGGTGAGGGGAGGAGGAGGGGAAGGGAGGTGGGTAGGGTGGGGAGGGAGGGTAAGGAGGTGAGGGAAGGAGGGGTGGGTGGGGGAGGTAGGGAGGGAGGGGGGGAGGGGAGTGGATGGGGTGGAGGGAAGGGGGAGTAAGGGAAAGGAGGAGGGGGTAGGGGGGGGGAGGGGGGAGGGTGGGGAGGTGAGGGGGGAGGGAGGAGGGGGGGAGGTAGGGGGGAGGGAGGTGGAAGTGGATGGGGAGGGAGGGGGAGGTAGAGGTGGAGGTGGGGGAGGTGAGGGGAAGGAGGAGGAGGTAAGGAGAGTGGAGTAGAGGTGGGGAGGGAGGGGTAGAGGTGGAGGTGAGGGGAAGGAGGAGATGGAGGTGGGTAGGGGAGGAGGGAGGTGGAGTTGGATGTGGGGGAGGAGGGGGAGGTAAGGAAAGGGGAGGGGGAGGGAGGTGGAAGTGGATGTGGGGAGGGAGGGGGTGGAGGTGGGAGGTGAGGGAGGGGGGAGGTAAGGGAAAGGAGGAGGGGGGAGGGAGTGGAAGTGGATGTGGGGGAGGGAGGGGGAGGTAGAGGTGGAGGTGGGGAGGTGAGGGGAAGGAGGAGGAGGTAAGGGAGGTGGAAGTAGAGGTGGGGAGGGAGGGGGTAGAGGTGGAGGTGAGGAGGAGGGGGAATTGGAGGTGGAGGTGGGGGAGGGAGGGGAGGTGGGAGGTGGGGGGGGAGGGGGAGGTAAGGGAAAGGAGGAGGGGGGAGGGAGGTGGAAGTGGATGTGGGGGAGGGAGGGAGGTAGAGGTGGAGGTGAGGAGGTGAGGGAAGGAGGGGAGGAGGTAAGGGAGTGGGAGTAGAGGAGGGAGGGGGGAGGGAGGTGGAGGTGATGGGGAGGGGGAGGAGGGGGAGGAGGTGGAAGTGGATGGGGGAGGAGGGGGAGTAGAGGTGAGTGGGGAGGTAGGGAAGGAGGAGGAGGTAAGGAGGTGGAAGTAGAGGTGGGGGAGGGGAGGGAGGTAGAGGAGGAGATGGAGTGGAGGTGGGAGGGAGGTGGAGTGGAGGAGGAGGGGGAGGTAAGGGAAAGGAGGAGGGAGGGAGGGAGGTGGAAGTGGATGTGGGGAGGGAGGGGGAGGAGAAGGTGGAGGTGAGGGGAAGGAGGAGGGGGTAAGGAGTTGAAAAGTAGAGGTGATGGAGGGAGTGGAGGTGGGGAGGTGAGGGGAAGGAGGAGGAGGTAAGGGAGGTGGAAGTAGAGGTGGGGGAGGGAGGTGAGGTGGGGGGGAGGGGGAGGTGGAGGTGGAGGTGGAGGTGAGGGGAAGGAGGAGAAGGTGGAGGTGGAGGAGGGAGGAGAAGGTGGAGGTGGGGGAGGGAGGGTTGGGAGGTGGATGAGAAGTAGGTGGGGAGGGAGGGGGAGATGAGTGGAGGTGGGGAGGGAGGGGGGAGGTAGAGGTGGAGGTGAGGGGAATGAGGAAGGGGTAAGGGAGGTGGAAGTAGAGGTGGGGGAGGAGGTGGAAGTGGAGGTGGTGGAGGAGGGGGTAAGGTAGGTGGAAGTGAAAGAGGGAGGGGAGGTGAAGAGGGGAAGGGGAGGGAGGTGGTGGTGGAGGAGGAGTAAGTGGTGGAGGTGGAGCAGGAGGAGGGGGTAAGGGAGGTGGAAGTGGAGGAGGGAGAGGAGGACGAGAAGAAGAAGAAGAAGAAGTAGGCGGAGGAGGAGAGTACCAGCAAGAGGAGGAGGAGGAAGAAAAGGAAGCAGCTCGGGCGCAGGTGAGAGGCGACGGCCGGGCGGACGAGAGAATGCGCACAACGTAGGCACAAAGAAAGAGGAGGCGGAAAAAAATGTAGGCACTGAAGAAGCACAAATGAAAGCAAGAAGGTAAAAAAGAGAAAAGATGAAAAAAGAAAAAACAGAGGGAGTGAGAGAGCGCGAGAGAGATCCAGCACCAAAAGCGGCGCGGGAGCCGAGAATGCGGAAAGTGAAAAGCGAATGGGAAAGAGGGGGGGGGGAGGGAGAGGGGGGAGGAAGAGGGAGAGACAGAAATGAACTCGGACGAAAGAGGGAGAAAGCTCACCCTCAAGAGAAGTCGGGGAGCTCGGAAGAGGATGAAGGAGAGACACCCGACGAGAAATGTAAACATAAAACATTAACTCCTTTTTTTTCTTCTTCTTTTTTTTTTTGGGGGGGGAGGGGGGTAGAGGTAGAGAGGAAGTGCGATAGCAACGGAGGTCGAGTCTCTGCTGTCGAGGCTAGGAACACTGTCGGGAAGGGAGGTAATGAGAGAAGGGAGGGGGGTGAGGGAGAGATGAGGGATAGGGGGGAGAGGAAAGAGGGAGAGAAAGTAGAGTGGGAGATGAAGGAGGGAAGAGGGAGAGAGAGAACAGAGGGAGGTGAGGAAGAGAAGAGATGGGGGATAGGGGTGGGGAGGAAAGAGGGAAAGAAAGTAAAGGGGGTTGATGAAAGAAGGGAAGGAGGTGAAGGAGGAAGAGATGAGAGTTAAGGGTGGAGAGGATAGAGGGAGAGAAAGTAGAATGGGAGATGAAGGAAAGAAAAGAGGAGGGGCGGGGTGGAGCAGAAAGATGGAGGGAAGTGAGGGAGATGAAGGAGGAAGAGATAGATGGAGTGATGGAGATAGAGAGGAAGGAGGGAGATGAAGAATTAAAAGACAGTTGAAAAGGCAAAGAAAGATAAAGAGAGAGAAAGGACAAAAGAGGGAAGAAAGATGAGGAAGAAACACATGAAAAGATTACGATGAGGAAGAAAGTGGGAAAGGAAAGAATTAAAGAAGGGGCGCGGGAGATAGATGAGTGAAGGAGAGTGAGAGGAGAGAACGAAAGAACGAGAGAGAGAGAACGAACGATAAGGACAGAACAAGAGTGAAGACAAATCGAAATTAAGAGTGGAGGATTTTTTCGAAGGTGAAAAAGATACGTTAACGTTATACGTTATCTTCGGGAGGAGGAGGTAGAGGTGGAAGAAGAGGAAGAGAGGGAGTGAAAGGGAGAATGGGAGAGGAAGGAGGGGAAGAAAGAGAGAGGATGGGAGAGGAAGGAGGGAAAGAGAGAGGGAGAGGATGGGAGAGGTAGAAGGGGAAGAGAGAGAGAATGGGAGAAGTAGGAGGGGAAGAAAGAGAGAGGATGGGAGAGGAAGGAGGGAAAGAGAGAGGGAGAGGATGGGAGAGGAAGGAGGGAAAGAGAGAGAGAGAGGATGGGAGAGGTAGGAAGGGAAGAGAGAGAAAGGGAGAAGTAGGAGGGGAGAGAGAGAGAGGATGGGAAGGAAGGAGGGAAGAGAGAGAGAGAGGATGGGAGAGGTAGGAGGGGAAGAGAGAGAGAGAGGATGGGAGAGGTAGGAGGGGAAGAGAGAGAGAGAGAGAGAATGAGAGAGGTAGGAAGAGAAGAAAAATACTCATGAAAAGTTGGGGAAAAGGGCAAGATAATGCTCCTTGGTCGCTTCCACTTCATGCTCTTTCTTGCTACTTGTTTTGATGGCTTTAGAGATAGGTAAATGGATTTGTGGGATTAGCCTCCGTGTTTTATTTGCTTTAAGGATGGGTAATTAGATTAATAAGGTCAGTGTTTTGATTGTTTTAAAGATAGTTAAAATATGTGAGTAAAAAGAGCCCCGTTTTCTAATTGTTTTAAAGATAAATAGATAAAGAAAATGGACCCCGTGTTTTAATTGTATTAAAGATGATTAGATAAAGAAAATTGACCCCGTGTTTTAATTGTATTAAAGATGATTAGATAAAGAAAATTGACCCCGTGATTTAATTGTTTTAAAGATGAATAGATAGATAAAGAAGATTGACCCCGTGTTTTAGTTGTTTTAAAGATGAATAGATAGATAAAGAAAATTGACCCCGTGATTTAATTGTTTTAAAGATGAATAGATAGATAAAGAAGATTGACCCCGCTTTTTAACTGTTTTAAAAGTAGATAGATAGATTTATGAAGTGAGTCATGTGTCTCATTTTAAGATAGGTAAACAGATGAATAAAATCGGCCACAACGTTCGGATTTTAAGAACCAGTGTCCGATATTTGTCCTGAAGGCTTTGGATTACTTTAGCGTCATCTGTCTAATGGGAAGTCTGTTCGCTTTGCAGTTTTTTCTTCTCACGGTTTCGATTTTTTATTGTTTCATCTTTATTTCCTTCGCTCGAATCACTGATTAACTCATTTATTATTATTGTTATTATTATTATTATTATTATTATTATTAATTATTTTATTTATATATATTATTATTATTATTATTATTATTATTTTAGGGGGGGGGTCGGAGCATGCACAGAGACGGACACAGAACTCCCCCCCCCCACACACACACCCTCCCTCCCCCCGTTCTGCCACGCAAAGAAATGACGAAGGAGACGGAGGGTATTAAAAGGAAGGAGATAAAGCCGTAACGAGGGAAGGAAGAGGAGAGAGAGAGAGAGAGAGAGAGAGAGAGAGAGAGAGAGAGAGAGAGAGAGAGAGAGAGAGAGAGAGAGAGAGAGAGAGAGAGGAGAGAGAGAGAGGGGGGGGGGGTTTGTGAATGCAGGTGGATTCGGATTCTGTGGCACCATCACACGGGGGGAGGGGGAGGGGGGGGTTGTTGCGTGGAAGAAGAGGAAGAGAGGGAGTGAAAGGGGGAATGGGAGAGGAAGGAGAGGAAGAGAGAGAGGGAGAATGGGAGAGGTAGGAGTGGAAGAGAGAGGTATAAGAAGAGGAAGGAGAGGGATAGAGAGAGAAAGGGAGAGGAAGAAAGGAAAGCGAGAGAGTGAAAGGGAGAGGAAGGAGGGATAAAGAGAGAATGAGAGAGGAAGGAGGGGAAGAGAGAGAGAGGATAGGAGAGGAAGGAGGGAAAGAGAGAGAGGAAGTGGAAGAGGAAGGAGGAAAAAGAGAGAGAGAGAGACAGGAAGAAGAAGTGGAAGGAGGGGAAGAGAGAAAGGAAGAGGAAATGGAGTGAAGGAATGGGAGAGAGAGAATAGAGAGGAGGAAGAAGGGGAAGCGAGAGAGAGAGAGAGAGAAAGGAAGAGGAAAGAGGGAGTGAGGAATGGAGAAAGAGAGAGATGGAGAGGGGAAGGAGGGTGGGTGGGGGGGTGGAGGCACCGGCCGAGTGGCGCTGCGGCACCAGGTGAGGCGCCTGGGATGAGGGGGGGGGGAGGTTGGAGGGGGAGGGGGTGCCTAGCATGGTGTCTGGTGCGTGAAGCGGGTAGGGGGGAGGGGGGAAAGGGGGAAGGGGAGGAAAGCGTACGGAGGGTAGGGAAAGGGGGGGGGGGAGGCAGGCGAGGGGGCCGCTGGTGTCCCAAGACGGAGCTATCAATCAATATCTCCGTCCACGATCCCCTCCTTCCTTTGTTTATCTCTTCTTCACGTGGGTGATGAGCGAGGCCTTTGGCTTCAGCCTCGGCTTCAGCTTCAGCCTCGGCGTTGTTTCGGCGCGGGTGGGATGTGGCGGGCGGCGGCGGCGGTGGCGGCGGTGGCGGTGGCGGCGGGTTTCTTTTCCCCGATGGCTTCCGCTCGCGTGTCGGTTTTTTTTTTTTTCTTTTTTTTGGGGGGGGGGGATGGATTTGGCCTTTCTCTCCCCCCTCCCCCCTTTTCCTTTTAATTTTCTTAAATCTTTTTGATGAATTGCGTCGCGTTTTGTCTATATTGCCTTTGGTTTGTCAATTGGGTTATATATGTTTTTTTTTTTTTTTTTTTTTTGGTTGGGGGGGGTATCGTTATATGTAAGATACTCTGCACTCATTAAAGTCCTTTGACTCTGACGGAGAATTTGATTTCGCTCGTCCCGAATCCGGATATTAAAAGTGGACGTTAATTAGTCACGTGATCTCGTTTTCGTTTTTCCTTTCTCTTCTTTTCTCTCTTCTTTTTTTTTTTTTTTTTTTTTTTTTTTTGCATTAGCGGGGAGGGAAGAATCTTTTTTTTATTTTGTTTTCGTTCTTTTCTTTCGATTCTCTGGACCTTAAAACCCTCAGAATGTTTATACTGAGTTGTGTCAGCATGTTTCTCAGTGTAAGTCATTCTGCAGTGGCCTATTTCGCTCAGATTTACATAGCATGTGGTTGTTGATAAAGAAGATAGTGATAATTAAAAGAAAGAAGAATGTGCATAGCTTACTTCATTCAAATTAACGTAGCACCATGTAGTTATTCATAAAAATAATAATAATACACAAAAAATAGCACTAATAGCTTATTTCATTCAAACGAATAGCATGTCGTCATTCATATAAAAAAAAAAACACATGAATAATGAATATTTTTTTTCCAAGAGCACTGCCAAAAGTTGTTACACGGTTGACATCGCGCGTTTGTTTACGGATTCAGAACGGACGCGCCGGCATGGGAGAGCGAATCGCAGGATAAATAAGTCATTGCGAAATACATAAGCCAAGTGCAGATAGGGTGAGGCCGTTCGGATACGCGAGGGGAGCTGCGGCAAAGATTGTCTGCACGGGTATTAAGATTGCAAAACCCTTACTTTGGTGGAAGCTGGTGGGATGGGGTGGGGTGACGGGGTGGGATGGGGTGAGGTAGGGTGGGGGTGGATTTGCCAGACGCGTGTGTGTGTGTGGGCTATCAGCTGGGAGGAAGGTTTCGGGTTGGGGGAAAATTGTGTTTTTTTTTTTCTCTTTTTTTTTGGGGGGGGGGGGGGGTTGAGGTTTATGGTGATATGGGATGGCTTCGTTTTGGGTCTGAGTGCAGCGTCTCACTCGTCGTCTGTGTGTCTTTCTCCTCTCTTTTTCCTCTGTTCTCTCTCTCTCTCTCTCTCTCTCTCTCTCTCTCTCTCTCTCTCTCTCTCTCTCTCTCTCTCTCTCTCTCTCTCTCTCTCTCTCTCTCTCTCTCTCTCTCTCTCTCTCTCTCTCTCTCTCTCTCTCTCTCTCTCTTCTCTCTCTTCTCTCCATCTCTACCTCCGCCCCTCCCCTCCCTCATCGATACACCTCCACTACCTCATTCCCTTTCAGCCTCACCTTCCCACATCATCACCCCTCTCCTCCACACTCTCTCACTCCATCTCCCCCACACTCCTCCCTCACTCCCTCACACTCCCTCTCCTCCACACTCCTCCCTCATTCCCTCTCTCCCTCACCTCTCACACTCCTTCTCTCCACACTCCTCCCTCACTCCCTCACCCCCACACCCCTACACTCCTTCTCCTCCACACTCCTCCCTCACTCCCTCTTCTCCCTAAACACCTTCACCCCCCCCCCCCATCTCTCCCACCTGTCTTAATCCCCCATCGCTCAAAACCAGATCGAGTTCATCAAGCTTCCCCCCCCTCCACCCCAACCCACCCTCCCACCCCACCCACCTCTCCCACCCCCACCACCCACCCTCTTCCCACCCACCCACCTTCTACTCACCCCAACCCACCCTCTACCCCACCCTCTTCCCACCCCATACCACCCTCTGCCCACCCCAACCCACCCTCTTCCCACCGACCCACCCCAACTCACCCTCTGCCCACCCCATACCACCCTACCCCCCCAACCCACCGACCCACCCTCTGCCCTCCGACCCACCCTCTACCCACCCTCTGCCCACCGACCCACCCCACTGTTATTCACCTATAACTCCTATTCCGAGGCCTAATTGCGTGATGCCCGAAAGCCCACATCAAGACCCAGGGCCGGCGCCGCTCACCACCCTCTCCTCCGATACTCTTCCTTTGTTATGGGCGCCTTCATCTGCTACACCTCTCTCTCTCTTTCTTCTTTCTTTCTTTCTTTCTTTCTTTCTTTCTTTCTTTCTTTCTTTCTTTCTTTCTTTCTTTCTCTTTCTTCTCTCTCTCTCTTCTCTCTCTTCTCTCTCTCTCTCTCTCTCTCTCTCTCTCTCTCTCTCTCTCTCTCTCTCTAGAGTTTTTATTATTTATTGTTATTTATTTATTTATTTTATGTATTTTTATTTATTATTATTACTTTTTTAAGTGGGTGGGTATAGTGGGGGTTAAAATTACCCGTTGGTGCTGATGAAGATCTATTTAAGATGCTGTTCCTCTCTTTCCGTTGTCATAGCATAGATCCATCTCATCTGTCTTAATTAATGGGCGTGGTTATGAGGAAAGGGTGAGAGTAAGGTCGAATTCCTTCTTGAACATTCGGGAGACACTGAAATTAGTCGGGGTTAAAGAAAATGATCACGGGTGGGAAAAAAGGAAAGCTGGTGAATTAATGAGAGAGAGAAAGAGAGATAAAAAAAAGAGGAAGAAAAAGAAAGAAAAAAAGAGGGGAGAGAGGGTGAGAGAGAGAGAGGAGAGAGAGAAGAGAGAGAGAGAGAGAGAGAGAGAGAGAGAGAGAGAGAGAGAGAGAGAGAGAGAGAGAGAGAGAGAGAGAAGAGAGAGGAAAAAATGAAAGGTGTTGAATGTGAAATGGCGATAGAGGAAGAGAGAGATAAAAAACATGATATTGCGGAAAGAAAGTAGTTAGGCTAATGAAATTGCATAGGTATTACGTAATTGCATTGGCCTTGCAATTGTCTAGTAATTGCAGCAGTCTTTTAATATTGGAATTAGTAACAGCAGTAGGATTGCAGGAGTAGTTTGAAGTAGTTTGAAGACGTCGAACTAAATAGATCTAATGGTGGTAGTAGTCTTAATAGTGGCAACGGTGGTTCGTGTAGTATGGGTAGTCATAATTGTGTAATTATGTGCTGTAGTCTTAGTGGGGAATAGGGTAACGAATTCATTCCGATGCAGGTTGTATTAGTTTGGCGGGAGGTATTAGTACTAGTTGTAATATCAATAGCGCTAGTAGTCATGAGGGTAGCCGGTAGTAGTAGTGGTAATAGTAGTAGTAGTAGTAGAAGTGGTAATGGTAGTAATAGTAATAGTATTTGCGTTAGTAGTAGCATTGATAGTTTGCACCAGTGATAGCAATGGAAAATAGTAATAGTATAAGAATCGTATAAGTAGCCCTTATAGTAGTAACACCGGTACCTTGTTGTCTCATTGCAAGTCTCCCCGCCCACACGCAGCCCGGCCAGCCAGCGCGGGCGTGCGGCAGCGGAAGCGAAGGCAGCGCGCCCGCAACTCCCCTTTAAATCCCAAATCCCAGCCCTAATCCCGTTAGTTTGTCTTCGGGCACTGTATTACGGCGGTAAAAAGGGGCGCGCCTCCCCCTTAACGAGGCCCCTTTGTGGAGTGGGTGGAGAGGGGGGAGAGGGGAGAGAGAGGGGGGGAGGGAGGAGAGTTGCAAACACCATTATCTTCACAAATTCTCCCAGACCCTCTTAACCTTGTGTGTGGGCATGGAGGAAGGAGTGGGAGGAAGTGTGTGTGTGTGTGTTGTGTGTGTCGGTGTGTGTGTGTGTGGTGTGTGTGTGTGTGTGTGGTGTGTGTGTGTGTGTGTGTGTGAGAGTGTGTTTGCGTATATGGTGCGAACATAGCAGTATTTTTGCATTTTTGTGTCTTCGTAGGATGAACAGACGTATGAACCGATGTTCTTAGCTAATTTTGTACCCTGCACGACGTAGCCCTCGAAGAATACTGTAGCTGGGTATTCTTGGTTTTGTCTCCTGGAGATTCCTTTAGTCCTGCTGCCGCTGCTCTCGTAAGGTCGACATTAGCCCGCCCAGCTGTTTTGTACATTGGACTTCAAGATTTAATGAACAGCACAAACAAACCCAAAATTTTCTTATGATAAAACCTCTACAGACTTTGTTAAATAATGTTCTCGCAATGCTAGTTACTTCTTCTCACAGCATGCCTTTGTTCATGTCATATGGCCTGTAATTAAACAGAAATTGGTTGACTGTCATGTGTCATATCCTCGACTTGCAGAATAATGGCCGCAGGAAAGTATGAAAGTATATTTATTTGGGCTTATGTGTGTGGATGCGTGGTTGTATGTGGGTGTGGAAGTCGATGCCTCTGTGTACGCTTGTGTGTAAGTGAAAACCTGTTCGTAATTTTATGGCGAACCGTGTAGACGCAGTAACACGGAAGCAGGATGTTGCGTGTGAGTAAGTACCATACATGAATTTGGGATTTTTTTTTTTTTTTTTTTCTTTTTCCTTTATCAAATCCGTACAATGTATTATATTGGATCTTCCCGTTTTATCCTCCTGTTTTTCCCTTAGCGATAATCAGCGAATTTTAAGCCCCCCCTCCCCCCCCCCCCTTCCCCTACCTACCTTCTGCCTTGATTGGCCGTTAATTAACCCCCCCTTCGCTCCCCTTTCATCCCCTCCCTCCCTCCCTCCCCTCCCCCCCTTCTTCCCCTCCCTCCCCTCCCCCCTTCCCCTCCTCCCTCCCCCTTCCCCTCCCCCTCTCCCTCCCCTCCCCTCCTCTCCCCTCCCCTCCCCTCCTCTCCCCCCTCCCCTCCCCTCCCCCTCCCCCATCGAACACTAATCGGCGTAGGCTTATCGTCGGGGCGCTCCGCGAAGACACTCCAGCCTCGTTATTGATCCGGAGTTTAAGCCTTGACGTGAGGAGAGTTGATGATGGCGGCGGACGACGGTCGATGCAGTTAATTAAACGTTAGATGAGTTATTTACCGCGGGAGGAGGGGGGCGCTAATCGTGCTATTATGCCCGGATGTCGTGGCACGGAAGGGGAAGGGGGCGGCGCCGCTTCGCTTTCTGGGGTATGTGGGGTGTGGGGGTGGGGTTGTGGGGGAGGGATGTTTGCGTGCTGTTGTGTGTGTGTGTGTGTGTGCCTTGTCATTAATTTGATTTATCAAGGTCTTATTGATCGAGTCTATTGATGATATCATTTTTCTTCGGATGTCGACGAAGTTTCCATTCTCATCGTGTTGTTGCTTCGCCTCCACTTGTAATTCCTCCGTCCCTCCTTCTCCCCTTCCCTTCCCCTTTCCCTTCCATTGTCCACCCCCTTCCCCCTTCCATCGCCCATCACCCCCCTCCACCCTGCCCCTCCCCCCCCCCTCCCGGCCACCGCACTTTGCCAAAGTTATAGTCAGTTATAAACTTAAGCGTGACGAGTTCCCGGAGTCTCTGAACTTGTCCTTACCAAGTTGTCGCGGTTGATCAACTAAGGGTTTATTACCTTGTGTTTCCAAACTTGTTGAGATTGTTATAACCACGTTAGGAAGCCGAACGCCGCGCTGCTTGGTGTGTTGATGTTGTGGCACCCTGTGGTGGCACCTTCCCTCGCGGTGCCACTCTGCCTGTTGACGCCTCGTGCTTGGGGGGGTTTTGAGCTCGGTAGGGGGGGGGTGAGGGAGTAATGTTATGGGGTTATGGTGTTATTATCTTGATGCGTGTTATTTGCGAGAGTTTAATAACATGGAGGTATCGATGGCTCTGAGTTCCTGGAGATTTTCAAGTCGTGTCTCAAGGAATGATTGAGATTATTGAGTCATCTGTTGTTGTTGTTTTTTTTTTTCTCTCTCTCTCGGAGTTGTTAATAAAATAATTGAGTCTTCTGTTCTATTCTTGGATTGTTTTTCGTCGCAAATTCAGTCGAGGGACAGATGGAAAGGGAAAATGTTTGCCCCAAATAGTTCCTTCACTCGTTTTTTAGGCGATGTTTTTAAGCATAGCCTTATTTAGACATTGTTAGTCCCTGTCATTATGGTATGTAGCATACATACCCTTACATGTCCCCTTTTAGTCACTGATAGTTAACAGCATATTAGATGCAGAAGAACTTTAAACGCATCCGTATATCATTATTTATTTTTTTATTTATATTATTATTATTATCATTATTATTATTATTGTTAGCATTTTTATCATTATTATTGTTATTAGTAGTAGTATTGTTATAATTTTTATCATTATTATTGTTATTATTGTTATCATTTTTATCATTGTTATTGTTGTTGTTAATTATATTATTATTATTATTATTATTATTATTATTATCATCATCATCATTATCTCTGTGTTTTTATACATGCGTGTATGTACACTATGTGTCTACGTATGTGTGTGTACAAGAAGCATATAGTTACCATATGTGGACCTATTAAAAAAGTGCATCTTACACGCAGTCAAAGACGGTGCTGCACTGCCACAGAAAGTAACACTTGAGTGTTGAGGTACATCTTGAGGCAACCATAGGAGTACCTACGTTGGCAACGAAGTGCAAATGTGGCGTAAG
>NW_020869526.1:1244938-1262438 GCF_003789085.1 Penaeus vannamei | reverse complement strand
ATTCGTCCTAAATTTCGTTGTATATTCATTGTGGATTCGTGTAGCTTGTCTAGGATATTTTTTTTTATAGATGGGTAACGGTATTGACACGAGGGGCGTTGGTAGGGATGGTTAGCGACAAGGGAAAAAGAGGTGGAATTGGAGGTCAGAATGTTGTAATGGTGGCAGAAGCATGGCGGGTTATGGTGGCGATGGCAGGGATGGTGGGATGGACGGTGTGTTTGCTGACACCCACTTCCTGCAGGAGGGGCGTTTGCATCGGGATTTTTTTTTCTCTCTTTTTTTTTCCTCTCTCTCTCACTCTCCCTCCCTCTTCTCTCTTCTCTAGTCTTCTTCTTCTTCTCTTCTCTTCTCTTCTCTTCTCTTCTCTCTTCTTCTCTTCTTTCTCTTCTCTTCTCTTCTCTTCTCTTCTCTTCTCTTCTCTTCTCTTCTCTTCTCTTCTCTTCTCTTCTCTTCTCTCTTTCTCTTCTCTTCTCTTCTCTCTCTCTCTTTCTTCTCTTCTCGACCATGAGCTTTCTCTCTCGACCTTGCTTCGTTCCTCTTTCTCTCATTTTCTTTCTTCTCTCTGTCTCCTTTATCCTTTCCTTCGTTCCTCTTTCTGTTTTACCCTTTATCTTCCTCGTCGCTTTTCTTTCCTTAAAATTTGATCTCTTTGCTTCTCTAACTTCTCATTTTTCCTCCTCGTAATCTTGAGTTTCCCCTTCTCTCTTCTTTCTCCTCCTCCCTCCACTCTTTTACCTCCCCTTTCTTCTCTTTTCCCCTTTCCTCCTATTTCCCTTCCTTTACTCCTATTTCCCTCTCCTTCCCTTTTCTCTCTTCCATCCTTTTCCATCACCTCGCTTATTCTTACTTCTCCTCCCCCTTCTCCCTCCCTCTTTCCCCCAGTTTCCAGTCCTTTACTCTTCTTTTTCCTCTTCCTCCTACCTTCTCTTACTTCCTCCTTTCCCCAGTCTCCTCTCCCACTCCTTTTTCTTTCCTCCTTGTTCCTCCTCTTCCTCTCTTCCCCAACCACGCCACCCTCCTCCTCCTCCTCCTTTTTTTCTCCCCTCTTCCTACCTCCCCACCTGTCCTCCTTTCTTCCTCCCCCAGTCTTCTCTCCCTCCTCTCCTCTTTCTTCCTCCACACCACCCACCAGCCCTCCCCCTCCCTCCCCACTACCCAATCTTCCTCCCTCCCACCTCCCTACCACCCACCTGTTCTCCTCCCTCCTTCCCCACCTTCCAACCCTCCCCCTCCCCAACTCCTTCCTTCTTGCCTCCCCACTTCTCAATCTCCTCTCTCACAACCTCCTCCTCCCCTCCTCTCCTTCCTCACTGCCCTCCTTCCTTCCTCTCCACCTCTCAGTCTCCTCTCCCTCAACCTCCTCCTCCCACCTGCAGCCTTCTTCCCTCCTCCCCACCTCCCTACCTCCCCACCAGCCCTCCTTCCCTCCCCACCTCCCACCTCCCCCACCAGCCCTTCTTCCCCCCCCCCCCACCGGCCAGCCCTCCTCCCTCCTCCCCACCAACCCTCCTCCCCTCCCCACCTCCCCACCTCCCCTCCTTCCCTCCTCCCAAGACACGCGGGCAGACTTAGTGGTCTTTTGTGCGTCCCGGTGACCAGACGCTGCCCGCATCTTGGCGCGAGTGGGGCCGGAGGGGTCAGGGGAAAGGCAGGGAGAAAAGGGGAGAGAAGAGAGGAGAGAGAGAGAAGAGTGAAGGGGAGGAAGGATGGGAGAAATGAAGAAAGGAGAGAAGGAAGGGAAAGGTGGAGGGAGGAGGAGGAGAAATAGAAGAAGAAGAGAGGGAGGGTGAAGGGAAAGGCAGGAAGAAAAGGGGAGGGGGAAGGGAGAGGGAGAGAGAAGGTGAAGAAAAGGGCGAGGGACGGGGGAGAAATAGAAGGAAGAAGAGAGGCAGAGAGGTGGAAGAGAAGGAGGGACGAGAGAGAAATAGGAAAGAAGAGAGGGAGGGAAAGGAGGAGAAAGAGAAGGAAGAAGAGAGAAGGAATGAAGGTGGAATGGAGATGGAGATGGAAGAAGAGGGAAAAGGGAAAAAGGGGAAGAGGGTGAGAGTGAGAAACAGGATGAGAAGAAAAGGGAGGGAAATGAAGAGGGAAAGGGAAAGGGGGAAGGAATAAGAATAAAAGGAGAAGAGAGAATAGAGAGAGGTTGTTTGAGGTGAAAACCGAAGAAAAAGGGAAAATGAAAAGAAGATGGGGGAGAAAGAAAGAAGAAATGAGAGAGAAGGTGAAGGAAGAAGGAAAGAAGGGACGGAGAGGAAGAAAATGTAAGAAACGAAAAGGTGGAAAGAAAGGAAAAGGAAAATCAGGGTAGGGGAAAAAATATATATATTGAAGAGGAGGCAGGAGAGCAGCAGCAAGAAGAGGAGGAGGAGGAAGAGGAGGAGGAGGAGGTAGAGGAGGAGAGAGGATAGGAGGAGGAGGAGGAGATGAGGGGAGGAGGAGTGGTGGGGGAGGAGAGGAGGAGGAAGAGGAGTAGAGGGGCAGGGGGCAGGGCAGGGGAGAGATGAGGGCACCAAAAGGCTTGGAAATAGGACATGCAAGGCCAGCTGGGTCCCCCCCGCGGCTTTCCCCCTTTTATCACGGCGCGGAGGGGGACTCGGCCAAAAATTATCCTTTAATTTTGTTGTTGTGGACGAGGGCGAGGACGCGGTGTCAAGGCCTCGATGGGGAGGGCCTCGGATGGGCGTTGGGGGTGGTGGGTGGGTGGGGGGGGGGTGGGGGGGGTGGGCGGGTGGGTTTGTGGGGTAGGGGAGGGGCACTGAGGGAGGAGGAGAGTTGTAGGGGAAGGGGGCTTTCCTTTGTTGACGATGATGATGATAATGATGGTAATAATGATGTAGTGTAATGATAGGAATGATCATCATCATTACATCGCCGTCATCATCATCATTATCGTCATCATCATCACATCACCGTCATCATCATCATGATCGTCATCATCATTATTATAATTATCATTAATACTAGTGTTAGGAGTGCTACTATTATTAGCATGATATTTATCGCAATGTTATTACTGTCATTATTACTATATTATTATTTTTATCATGTCATATTACTATTGATAATGTTGTTGTTTTAGTTACCATACGCATTATTACATAAAATGCTAATATATTAAAACTTTAAGATATTTCCTCTAGAAAAGACCCCCCCCCCGGTCATCTCAGCTTACGTTGGTCTTCCAAGTGAATCATAAGACGTTTTGGACAAACCCGAGATTCAGGTGATTTTTTTTTTTTCTCTTGGTTCGAGTGTTCGTTAGTTCGATTCTTCCGTGATTTGCATCCGAATGATAGTTTGCGATGATTAAAAGGAAAATACTTGGTATAGTCTGATGTTCGTGTGTCGTCTTGTCTTCAACGTCGGTCCATACTCCTTTGAAACAAAAGAGATACTGGCAAAGTCCTTTCTTTTCTTTATTTTCCCTTTTTTCCCTTGTATATTAGGTTTCTTTGTTTTCCTATTTGCATGATATGCTCTCAACATGCATGTTCTCCTTCCTCCTGTTCTCTCTTATTTCTCGACATTCCTCTGGCTCGCATCTTCGTCCCGCCCATCAGACATAGTCAAACAGGACGCACGTAGGACGACGACGACGACGACCACGACGACCACGACGACCTGGGTCAGTCCAGGAGTCGTCGTCCAGCGCCAGCAGGAGGAGGAAGGCGTCCCGGGCCCCGAATATAGGCTAGAGAAACCTTTCCAGAACACTAGAGACATGAGGGAGCAATCCTCGAGCTATAAAAGTTGGAACTGGCCGGTATTGTATTATTTCCTAGCGGCCAACCGGGCGGGTCCCTCCCTTTGATGGGCCAACCTTTGATGCTCTCCACCAGGAAATAACTGCCACGGCATCTTCTGTCTGCCCGCCCGCCCCTTGCTCTGTCCGCTGGCTTTGTCTTTTAGGGGGAGGGGGCGCTGTGTCTCCTTGCTGCTGTGTCTTCTTCCAGGTTCCAGCTCTTATTGCTGTGTTTTCAGCTGCCGGTTTCCTTGGCTGTGTTCTGCTGCCGACGTCTCCTCCTCCTCCTCCTCCTCCTCCTCTCTTTGCCGGCTTCGCTGTTTGATGCAGTTTGTGTCGTCCAGGTGTTGTTATTTTATGTCTCTTTCTTTCCGTTCTTTCCTCTTTTTTCCCTTTGCTTTTCGAGATGTTGAAATCCTGATGAGGGATGGGTGAAGACAATGGTATAGTTGTGAAGTGCAAGACATTTTTGATGGAAGCTGCAGAGTAGAAGCTGAGGTGAAGCGTTGCTGTATGATGTGCTTCCACGGGCCAGTACTGCGGGATAAATGCAGTAATATGATGCTGTATATAATAAATTGAAGTAGTGTAGTGTCCTGTATAATGAAATAGTAAAGTGCTATAAAAGGTTTAATTAATGTCTCAATGGAAGTCGAGGGCTAAAGCACAGAGCACTACTTGACAGGGGAGATTGTGAACTAGACAAACAGACTCTGGACTCAAATGATACCAATTTACCCCGCAGTACAGTGAGAAGCAGAAGTGTAAGAACGGCCGGCGTAAGGACGATGTGCGGGAAGGAAGTGGTAAGGAAGGGGTACGCGGTGCCCGGGCAGAGGAGGGGGCGTGGCGACACAACAATCACGGCCAGCGGGAGGTATGTCGGCGGGCGCGCGAAACCCGCCGCCGGAAAACCCTTCGTGATTTTATTTTGGGCTTGGGAATCACGCCAGGGCGCTCTGCTTCGACGCCCGGCCTGGGGAGGGCGTGGAGGAGGCGCCCGGCGGGCGACTCGGGCTCGAGGGCGACGCAGGACTCCGAGGGGCGTAATCGGGGCAGAAGCGGGGCAGGCAGCAGGGCGGGAGCGCAAGCAGCGGGAGGGGCCAGCGGCATAGAAAGCGGCAGCCTTCGTCGTTCAAAGAGAAGGCTAATTGGGAACGATAACTATCACGGCGTCCCGACCCGTGCGCGGGGAGGCCGTGCATGCCGTGCCCTGTGCCCGGAGACGCCGCTGGGTCGGGTCAGGACGAAGGGCGTCCGAGGATCTCGAAGAAGCCCTCGCTCCACCGCCCTCGCCGAAGTCGGAGTCGTCCTCCCGGGAAGACTTCGGTCCGAACGAGCGCGGGAAGGCGGGCGGGCGAGGCAGGGATCCGGACGCAGTAAACATGTGATAGGACAATAGGGGGGTTCGGCAGTGGGTATCTTGGGTGTCCCTTCCCATGCACACAAGGACGCGGGCGGGGTGCCACACGGGCGTGCAAGGCGGGTTAGCATCAAGCGCCCGATCCCATTGTCTTGCCGCAGATCACGCAAGGGCCGATCTTGTGCTTGCGCCCGCTTGCTCGCCGACCGCTTGGGTGTTTACTGTTTCACTGCAAGCACTGCTGGGGCGAGGCTTCCGCTGTGAAGGGACGGTCCGATGGTCCGTATGCACGTTGTTATGAGGAACGTAAATATCTGCTTATTACTATCTATACCCTCTCTCTGTCTATCTACATATTTATCTATCTGTTTCTATATCTCTGTATATCTGTAACTCCCTTCCTCTCCCTCCCTTCTTTATACCTCTCCTTCTTCTTCCTTATCTTTCATCCCCCCTCCTCTCTCTCTCTCTCTCTCACTCACTCATTCACTCACACACTCACACTCGCTCTCTTTTTTTTTGTTCTTCTACTCCTTCCTCCTTCCCTCCCTATCACTGTCAATATCACAGTTTCTCTATCTCTCCCTCTTCTCTTTCCTTACTCTCTTGCTCTCCCTCCCACCCTCCCTTCCTCCTCTCCATCCTTTCCTTCTCTCTCTCTCTCTCTCTCTCTCTCTCTCTCTCTCTCTCTCTCTCTCTCTCTCTCTCTCTCTCTCTCTCTCTCTCTCTCTCTCTCTCTCTCTCCTCTCTCTCTCTCTCTCTCTCTCTCTCTCTCTCTCTCTCTCTCTCTCTCTCTCGTCTCTTTTTCTTCTCTCTCACTCAAGGCAGTTATAAAAAACAATGGCAGTCGTCGCTCCTTGCTTTTTAACGAGTCCAGTGTGTCAAATTCCTCCTAAAGCTTCTTATAAATCCAAACCGTGGCATCGGTTTCCCTTCCTAAAATAGTCCCAATTTTTTCTCCAATTCTGTGGTGGTGATGGGTTCGAAGACCCTTATCAACTGGGTCTATCGATCTGTGGGTTGAGAGCCGTCAAAAGAGGTTGGTCATTTTCCCACGCAGGCGCAGCGAGGTGTGTGTGAATCTCTTAAGCAAGAAGGCCCTCGTGTGATCAGGGGAGGAGTTCCGCCGTCATGGGTTCTCGTTTCAATTGGTCTGAGGTTAGGGTAAGGTGGTGTCAAGGTAGGATGAGGCGGTGCCAAGGTAGGGTAGGTGATAAAGGTAGGGCGAGGTGGTGTCAAGCAAGGTAGGAAGGCGGTGAAGGTAGGTGCAAGGTAGCCTGCCCAAGGTAGGATGAGGTGGTGCCAAGGATTTCATCTTGCGGATGGGCACTGCAGAAGGATGTATGTTGGGTCCATGGACAGTTATTTAATAGGTAAAATGTATCGCCAATTCATCTGCCTTATATACTGTGTTTTGACGTGGCAAAGTGGTTCTCTCGTATGGTTAACTGCCAGGTGAAATGTCTTATTTGTTCAATCGCTCGTCTAATGAAAGACTTTAGGACTTGCAATATTTCTGCAGGTAGGGTCGCGAGCTTGTTTGTTCTGTTGGGCTCCGTAGCCTAGCCAGATTCTGTTCTTGGTATATGAAGGGGCGTTGTGGTTGTGACTGAACCATGCTGGGGTTGTGGTCCTGAATGTCTGGGTTGTGGGACGGTGTGAAGGGACGATGGCAGGTATATTCTGAATCAGATATTGATATCTGTCTATCCCCCCTCTCTCTTCTATATATATCTATCTTTCTCTATCCCCCCCTTCTCTTCTCTCTCTCTCTCTCTTCTCTCTCTCTCTCTCTCTCTCTCTCTCTCTCTCTCTCTCTCTCTCTCTCTCTCTCTCTCTCTCTCTCCTCTCTCTCCCTCCCTCTCCCTCCTTATCCACCTCCCCTCTCTACCTCTCTCCTTACCTCCCTTCCCTCCTTACCCCCTCTCTCTCTCCCTTCTTTTCGCCCTTTCCTTCCTCCCTCACCCTCTCCCCTTCTCCCTCCTTCCCTTCTTCTTGCTCCTCTTCTTCCTCCATCCTCCTCCCTCCTCCCTCCCTCCCTCCTGCTCACTCCTTCGGCGATCTACCTCCCCGCCGGAACTCCTCCTCCTTTTTCTCTCTCACTTAATTTATTCATAGGCTTCTTTATCGGGCTTGTCTTAAGCGGCGTTCCTCCGTTATCCCTTTTTCGACTCGGCTGTGGACGGTTGATGCGACGGAGCCCATATCTCTGGCGTTTCTCGGTCGCGCAGTAAGAGGCCGGTGTGATTACTGGGGGTGGTGGGGAGGGTGGTGGTGGGGGTTGGTAGGGGGAAGTAGGGGAGGGGGTTGAAGTGGGGAGAGGTAGGGGAGGGTGAGAGACGGAGGGGGAGGTGGTGGTTGTGACTTTATTGATAGATTTTTTTTTGTAGAGTTGGGTTATTGTTTTTTTTTTTTGTCATTGTTTGTGTTTGTATGGGTTTATGTGTGTGGTGTATGTGTGTTTTATAAACACGCGTATGTGATATATATATATATATATATATATATATATATATATAATATATATATAATATATATATATATAAGAGAGAGAGAGAGAGAGAGAGAGAGAGAGAGAGAGAGAGAGAGAGAGAGAGAGAGAGAGAGAGAGAGAGAGAGAGAGAGAGTTCTCTATTCATATATGTAATATGTATGCATGTATAAATTTATATCTTGTAACTACAAGATCCATACATATATCTATGCCTGCGAGTGTTACTGTATGGAAGTGTGATTGTTGTGAGTGTGTTTGCGTTTAAGGGGATAGAAAGATGGATGGATAAAGGAGCGAATAATCTAGCATAAATGCAGGTAGATAGATAAATATATTGTTGAAAGAATAAATATTTATATGCACATATTAATTAATCTATAAACAACGCCGTTCTTTTTCTTTTTCCTTTTTTTTTTCTTTTTTCCAAGAGCAAAAAAAAATCGGCATTCCGAACTCTCCTACATCATACATTTTGGAAACGAGCGATAAAGACCATTTTTGTTCACGTTCATTCATTCATTGATTTCTTCACGTGTATCATTTTATTCCTACGCGTGCATATGCCCATGAATCTTTGATGAGGCAGCAAAACGGAAACATGTGAAGGGGGGGGCCGGGAGGAGGGGCAGGGGGGGGGGCGGGGGGGGGGGTCTTACGATCACGTGAATTTACTCGTCAAACAGCACCGACTTTTTCCGAATGTGTAAACAGAAATTTAAATACCGGGGCAAGAATGCGGCTGTAATAGTGCGGGCGAAGGAGCGAGCGGCGGTGTGTTTAAGGAGGCTATAATAGTAATAATGACGATTGTGTAAAAGGGGAGTCCGTGATTGGCTGGTACTTGCTAGTATTCCAGTCAGGATTTCGTTGTGTTTTTTTCTCTCGTGTTGAAATGAATTATTTATGTTTTGATAATGATTCGAGAAGGGAAGACACATTAGTATTTATTTTTTTCTCTCTCTCTCATTTTTGTGCGATGTTTTTTTTTTTCTCTTTTAGCTCTTTCGTTTCTTTTTTTTTTTTTTTTTTTTTTGTTCTGTTTTTGTCGATCGCTAATTAATAAGCTGAGGGACCAGTCGAGATTTTGGAAAATGTTCAGTTCTGATTCTCTTTTGCGCTGTGTCAGATATTCGTACGTGTGTGCCGTATTTGGTTAATTATTCTGGTCACCCGATTTCAGCCCTAATGGCCCGGGCGACTCAATACATCGGTCTGTATGTTTCTCTTTCTCTCTCTCGTTGCCGTCCTTCTCCTCCTCGTCCTCCCTCCTTCCCTGCCTTCCCTGCTCTTCCCTCCCTCCCTCCCTGCCTCCCTGCTTCCCTCTTCCGACATGCGTCCGTGTGCGCGTGTGACAATGTTTTTCACCCTTCCCTCTCCCCATTCCTCTCTCTCTCCCCTACCCCCCTACCACACCCCTTCCCTCCCTTCCCTCCCCTTCTCCTCTCCTCCCCTCCCTCCCATCCTCTCATCCCTCCCCTCTCCCCTATCCCCTATCCCCTCTCCCCACTCCCCTCTCCCCTCCCCCCCTCCCCACCCCTCCCCTCTCCCCTCTCCCCTCTGATAATCACCTAATGGCCACCTAGCCTCGCTCCTCATTATTAACTCGGGGAGACTCGGTGCAACGACGAAGCAAAAAACTCATTAATTAACTCTTAGATTCTCGTCGCGGAGGGTAAGGTGGGGAGGGAGTGGAGGGAGGAGGGAGGGAGGGAGGGAGGAGAGAGAGGACAGAAGGAGGGAGAGAGGGAGAGGAAGGAGGTAGTGGAGGAGGGGAAGGAGGGAGGGGGGAGAGAGGAGGAGAAGGGAAGGGAAGAGGGAGGAAGGGGAGAGGAGGGAATAATGTCAACGGAAATGGAATGCGTGGGTTGGGGGAGGGGGGGGGGAAGGGGTGACATCTTCGGTTTCGTCTGGTATCGGAAAAATTTAATGGAAAGCTCATTAAGACGGTTAGAATATCTTGGCCTAAATATTAAAATATCGAACCTTGTGTGACAGGACGAAATGGAGGCGCACTGGCTCAAGGGAGAGAAAGGGCGAAGGTGGGGGAGAGGGAGGGAGAGGGATGGGAGAGGAAAAAAGGAAGGAGGAGAGAAAGGAGAATGTGGGGATGGCAAGGGGTAGAGAGGAGGGAGAGGAAGTGGAGAGAGGAGGAAGAAGAGAGTGGGGGTGGCAAGGGGTAGGGAAGAGGGGAGGAAAGTGGGGAAGGAAGGGGGAGAAGAAGAGGAAGAAGAGAAAGGCATGGGGTAGAGAAGAGAGAAAGAAAGTGGGGAGAGGATGGAGGACAGAAGAGAAAGAAGGAAGTGGGGATAGCAAGGGGTAGAAAAGAGGGAAAGAAAGTGGGGAGAGGATGAAGGAGTGAAGAGAAAGAAGGGAGTGGGGATGGTAGGGAGAGTGAAGAGGCAAGGAGAAAGAAAGGGAGCGGAGATGGTAAGGCAAGGGGGATAGAAGGAGGGGGAAGGAGTGGAACGGAGATGGAAGGGAAGGAGGAGAGTGGAGGAAGTAAAACGGAAGGAGGAGAGATGAGAAAAAAGAATGTAGGACTAGCAAGGAGAGAAGAGTGCGAAGGAGGTAGAAGGTAGAGAAAGCGGGAGAAGGGAGAGAGGGGGAGACAGAGAAATGAAGGAGAGAAGAAGAAAAAGAAGAGGGAAGAGAGTGGGAGAGATGAATGGTGGAAGTAGAAGAGAGGAGGCTTAGTAAAGATTAGGTCAGGTATAAGTAAAGGATGTGGTGGTGATTGTGAAGAGAAAACAAAAATATCAATAAAAGGGAGAAGACACAAAATAAGAAAATAAGAATACGATATACTTTATAAAAGAACGAAAATGAGAATGAAGGGCAAGGAGAAAGAGGACTAAGATATGTTTGAGGAGATTACCGAAGAAGGATAGGAAAATTTGCTAAATAAGGGAAGAGGTGCATTAAGAGGGAGGGGAGCAGACCTGTAGTACGAGGAGGGACGACAATGTAATAAGGGAACGAAAATTTACCGAATAAAAGAGACGAAGATGTAATATAAGGCAATGGAAATTTGACTCAAGAAAGGGCCGAAGCTAGGCCTATCCCCCTACTTTCCCCACGTACTCCCCCTCCCTTTTTCCCTTTCTAACCCCCCCCCCCTATTTCGCTTCCCTCCCCCCTCCTCTCTCCCTTCCTCCCCCTCCCTTTCCGCTTCTCCTCCTCCACTCCTCCCCCTTTCCCTTTTTCGCTTCCTCCACCCCCCCTCCCTTTCCTCCCCCCCCCTAATACAAGCAATCCGAGTGCCGGCATCGGACGTTTGAGCGCCATAGGCCTATTGTCATAGGCCTACGGGGGGTGGCGGTCGGAGTGAAAAGGGTGAATCTTCAAGTCCCTTTTTCTCCGATTGTGAATAGGCCTATCCCCCCCCTCCCCCCCACACTCCGCGTCACTATATTAGCCTATTATTCGGGTAGGCTCTGTGGTGGTGGCGAAGGCGAGAGGCGGCGGTGGAGGAGAAGGGGGGGCGGTCACAGGGCACTCGCTTTTCCTTTTTCTCTCTCTGCTTTTATTTCGTTTTTGTGGCTTATTTTGCTTCATTTATTTATTTATTTAATTATTGTTGTTGTTGTCTCGGTTCTTTGTCTTCACTCTTCTCTCTGTTTTTTTCTGTATTTGGCTCTCTCTTTTTCTCTCTTTTCTTTCTTTCTCTCTCTCTTTCTTCGTCTGTCTGCCTCTCTTTCTCTCTGTCTTTCTCATTCTCTTTTTCTCTCATTCTTTCTCTTTCTATTTCTCTTTCTTTTCTATCATTCTTCCTTCTCTCTCCTATCTTATCTATCTATCATAATCTAATAGTATCTATTCTATCTTTATTTCTCTCCTCTCTCTCTCTCTCTCTCTCTCTCTCTCTCTCTCTCTCTTCTCTCTCTCTGCTCTCTCTATCGTATATATAATATATATATATATATATATATATATATATATATAATAAACAATAACACACACACCACATACACACACACACACACACCACACACACACACACACACACACACACACACACACACCACACACCACAGCACACACACACACACACACACACACACGCATGTAATATGTATGTATGTATATATGTATATGCATATACATATAATACACAAATATACATTTTATGTTTGAGGGAGGACGGAGTGCCTTTGTGCGGGTCGGCGGATGGGCGGGCGTCTGCGTGAGCGTCTGTCCGGATTCGTTCGCATTTGACTTCCCTTTTCCTTTTGCTCGGAATGCGGGTATTACATGAGAGCAAATGTTGTGTATCCTTGTGATGATTCCAGATGATTCCAATCTTTAATTACAGTTGATAATGAAGACTGGGGCTTGATTAGCTTGAATGGGGGGGAGGAGGGAGGGGGGGGGAAGTAAAAGGGGACGCTGGACAGAGAGGAAATGGATGTTGCGAAGTGGATAAAGATGGAAAAATGAGTGAGTATATTAGAAAGAGGGTTTTGGTGGTTCTTTGTTTTTTTATCGCTATTATCAGTCGTCGCATTTATCGCTACGAGATTTTGCTTTCTCTTACAACCCGAGATTTTGCGTTCTTTACACGCCACGAGATGTTGCTTTTATTACAACCCTGATTTTTTTCATTTCTTTCACAACTCGAGAATTTGCGACAACCGCGAGAAGTTGCTTTTCTACAACCCCAGGATTTTGCTTTCTTTCACAACCCCGAGATTTTTTTTTACAACCACGGGATGTTGCTTCATTACAACCCTGATTTTTCATTTCTTTCACAACCTCAAGAATTTGCTACAGCCGCGAGAATTTTCTTTCTCTACAACCCCGAGATTTTGCTTCCTTTACAACTCCGATATTTTGCTTCGCTTTTGCTTTCTTACACCACGAGATTTTTTGCTTTCTTTCACAACCCCGAGATTTTTCTTACAACACGAATGTTGCTTTATACAACCCTGATTTCATTTCTTTTCACAACCCCGAGATTTTGCTTTCTTTACAACTTCTAGATTTTGCTTTCTCTACAACCCCGAAATTTTGCTTTCTCAACCACCGAGATTTTGCTTCTCTTTTGCTTTCTCTACAACCGGGATGTTGCTTCATTTACACCACCTGATTTTTTTCATTTCTTTCACAACCCCGAGAATTTACTACAACCGCGAGAAGTTTCTTTCTCTACAACCCCGAGATTTTGCTTTCCTCTACAACCACGAGATTTTGCTTTCTTTACAACCACGGGATGTTGCTTCATTACAACCCTGATTTTTCATTTTTTTCACAACCTCAAGAATTTGCTACACCAGAGATTTTTGCTTCTTTACAACTTCTAGATTTTGCTTTCTCTACAACCCTGAGATTTTGCTTTCTCTACAACCCCGAAATTTTGCTTCCTTTACAACCCCCCGGAGAGTTTTTTTGGGATTGCGAAAGGGTTATGACCTTATTACGTTTATTCCGAGTGTGCGTGTTTTGAGCAGCTGGCGACGCAGGAAGTTCAGCGGGTGAGATCGAGGTCTATATTACGTGTTAAATTTAGGCCTTGGGGGTGAGGGGGGGAGGGGTTGTGGCGCCGCTGTCCTTCCGCTGGCCGGCCTATCTTTAATCGGGGTTCCCTTTTTGTTCTCTGCTTTACTGGTTTCTCTTCTTGTTTTAATCGGTTTTGTTTTCTTTTTGTGTTTTTTTAATCTGTTTTCTGTTTTTGTTTTCTTGTTTTTCCTTTACTCTTTCTTTCATTTTACTTTCATTTTCTCTGCCATTCTCTATCTTTTTCGCTCCCTCCCCTCCTCCCCTTTCCTCTCTCTCTCTCTCTCTCTCTCTCTCTTCTCTCTCTCTCTCTCTCTCATCTCTCTCTCTCTCTCTCTATCTCTCTCTCTCTTCTCTCTCTCTCTCTCTCTCCCTCCATCCCCCTCCCCTCCCTCATCTCATTCTTTTACCACCTGTTTTTCCTCTCTCCTTCCCCTCACCATCCATCTCCCTCCCCTCCCCCCCCTCCTCTCCTTCCCCCTCCTTCTCCCTCCCCACTCATCCACTCCCTCCTCCCCTCCTCTCCCTCTCCCCCCTCCCCCTCTCCTTCCCCCTCACCATCCATCTCCCCTCCATCCCTCCCCTCCCCCTCCCCCTGCTCCCTCTCTTCCCTTCTCTCTTTGCCCTTCTCGTCTCGATCTTTTTTCCTCCCCGTAAAGAGCAAACTTAAAGCTCGAATCGGCAACGCTCGTCTCGGATCAAAGGCTTCTAAATTTGGGGAAAGTGTTAAATGAGAGGGAAGAAAGATTACGTAGCTGGAAGATGCGCGCAAAGAAGATAAAAAGGCGAAGAATAGGCGAAACAGCGTTTGTAGAAAACAAAGGAGGTACAAGAAGGCGCGAGACAAAGGTAGGTAGAAGCTAGATCAAAGACCGACAGAGGATAGAAGTGGGTAGAAGAAGCTGGGTCAAAGAAGAGAGGGGATAAAATTGATTGAAGAAACGCGGTCAAAGAAGACAAGGGGATAAAAGTGGATAGAAGAAATTGGATCAAAGAAGATAGAGGATGAAAGTGGATAGAAGAAATTGGATCAAAGAAGATAGAGGATGGAAGTGGATAGAAAAAATCAGGGCCAAGAGAAGAGGGGATAGGATCAAAAGAAGTATAGAGGATAGAAGTGAGTAAAGAAGCTGGTCAAAGAAGATAGAGGATGAAAGTGGATAGAAGAAATTGGATCAAAGAAGATAGAGGATGGAAGCGGATAGAAGAAATTGGATCAAAGAAGATAGAGGATGGAAGTGGATAGAAAAAATCAGGGCCAAGAGAAGAGGGGATAAAATTGATTGAAGAAACTTGGTCAAAGAAAACAGAGGATAAAATGGATAGAAAAAGCTGGGTAAAAAAATGAGAATAAAAGTTGATAGAAGAAATTAGAGCAAAGAAGATGGAGGATAGAATTGATAGGAGAAGCTGGGTCAAAGAAGAGAGGGATGAAATAGATAAAATAAATGGGATCAAAGAAGAGAGGGGATAATATTGATAGAAGAACCTAGGTCAAAGCAGACAGAAGATAGGAAAGGATAGAAGAAGAGGAGGATAAAGGTGGATAGAAGATGAAGAGGATAAAATGGATAGAAGAAGCAGGGTCAAAGAACACTTGGGATCTAAATAGATTGGGGAAGGAAGTTTGCCCAAAGATGGCAGGAGATAGAAGTAGATAGAAACAAGGTCAAAGATGACAATAGACAGATGGTATAAAGCTGAAAGAGGATAAGAATGGACAAGAGAAAAGCTAGGTCAAGGAAGACGTAAGGGTGAAAGGAGATAGAAGCTAGGTCAAAGAAAAGAAAAGTAGATAGGGTCAAATATGACGATGAAAATAGATAGAAACTAGGTCAAAGATGACAGTAAATAAGGATGGATTCGAGAAGCTTAACCCTAAGTGGCAGGAAATAGAATCAGATAGAAGCGAGGTCAAAGGTGACAGGAGATAAAGGTAGATAGAAGTAGTTAGGTAAAGGAAAATAGACGATAGAAATAGAACAGAAAACTTGGTATTATAAAAAGAAAAAATGGAAAATGAAATTGAAAGTAAAAGACGTATAAAACGGTAGATATGAAAAAAATGAGAGTAGAAGAGAGATCAAAGGAGACAAAAGATAAAAAAGAAGAATGATAATAGAAACAATGCTTATAGAAAGCGGGAGGATCTGAGAAGGGACTGAAGATATGTGTGGGTAGAAGAAAGATCAAAGAAGAACAGGGAATAAAAATGTATAAGAATAGAGACAACGGAGGTGAGATAGCAGTAGGATTAGGAGTCTGAGGAAGCTGAACAACTTGCTTTTAGTGGAGGAAGAAGCGAAGGGAGATGTCGGTCACACAAACGCCTACGAATTCTCGATGCTAAAAGGTAGAGTGGGTTTGCTAGATGTGTGTGAATATATATATATATATATAGTAATATATATATATATATATATATATATATATATATGTATGTATGTATGTATGTATGTATGTATGTATGTATGTATGTATATCTCTCTCTCTCTCCTCTCTGCTCTTTCTTTTTCTTTTTTCTCTTTCGTCTTTTTCAATTTTTGATTTTTTTTCTGTTTCTTTTTCTTTCTTTGTTTCCTTTTTTTTATTTTTTAAAAATTTCTTTCTTCTTTCTTTCATTTTTTTCTTTTAAACCGACTCGGAATAAAGGAAAAAAAATAATGATAATAAAGTAAAAGAAAAAATAGATAAATAAAAAAATATATATAAACTCAAAATGAAGAAGGCGATTTAAGCAGACAATGGCGAAGGATTCAGACGACCTTCACGACAAGGGCGAGGCGAGGAAACACACCACGAGCAGTAATCCCTCGGAAAGCCTTGCCAAACAGAGATGCGGTGAATGGCTGTGCGAAGTTGAATGCAATTTGTTGATAGCAGTGTTGAAGGCCGCGGAGAGGGGGGGGAGGGAAGAGGGGGAGAGGGGGTAGGGGAAGGAGAGGGGGGGAGGGAAGAGGTGGAGAGGGGGTAGGGGAAGAGGAGGTAGTGGAGGTAGGGAAGAAAGGAGGGAGAAGGGGACAGGAGAGTAGGGGGAAGGGGAGAGAGGAGGTAGGGAAGGAAGAAGGGAGAGGAGGTGAGGAGAAGCAGAGAGAAAGGGGAATGGAGAGAGAGAGAAGAGGAGGTAGGGAGAGAGGGAGAAAGAGGAGGTAAGGAGAGGGAGGAAAGAGGAAGGCTTGGGGAGAGAAGAAGAGGAGGTAGGGAGAGAGTGGAGAGGAGGAAGGGAGAGGGAGGAGAAGAGGAGGGGGAGAGAGGGGGAAGTGATGGGGAGGGGAGGGAGAGAGAGGCGTAAGAGAGCCAAACACCTCGTTACTCTCGCACACAAAGGGTGATTGCTAAACGGGATAGGATGTAGGATGATCCGTTTGGAAGGACAGAACAATCCCTTACTGAGACCCCGGATGAACTGTGGCCGAGGAGGAGAGGAGGAGGAAGAGGAGAAGAGTAAGGGAGAGGATGAGAGGAGCATGGGAGAGGAGAACGACGGAACGACCAGAAGAAAAAGGAAGAGGAAGAAGAGGAGAATGGGAGGATGAGAGGAGGAGGACGACGAGGACGAACAGAAGTAAAAGGAAGAGGAAAAAGAGGAGAATGGGAGGAGGAGGAGAACAGCGAGGACGAGCAGAAGGAAAAGGAAGTGGAAAAGGAGGAAGAAGAGGAAAATGGGAGGAGGAGGAGAGGAGGGAAACGACGAGGACGAGCAGAAGGAAGAGGAGGAGGAGGAGGAGGAGGCCGTCCAGAAGCAACAGCGCGTCACGGATTCCTATTGTGTGATCCGTTCCAGGGTTTCAGATGGGGGGGCGGGGGGCGTGAAGCGGTTGCCCGATGCGTTTAAGGGTGCCCCGTTTTGTTGTTGTTTGTTTGTTTTCATTGCTGCTGTTTGTTGTTGATATTGGTGCTGTTTGTTTGTTTGTTGTTGTTGTTTGTTGATATTGATGCTGTTTTTTTGTTGCTGTTGTTGTTGTTTGTTGTTGATATTGATGCTGTTATGTGTTGTTGTTTTTTTATGTTTTGTTGCTTGTTTGCTGTTTTGTTGTTTGTTTGTTTTTATTGCTGTTGTTTTTGTTGTTCTGTTTGTTTGTTTGTTGTTTTTTATTGCTGTTTTTGTTGTTGTTTGTTGCTGTTCATGTGTTTGTTTGTCTGTTTGTCGCTGCTGCTGATGTTTTGTTTGTTGTCGCGTTGAGTGTTTGTACTTTACGTCAGAGATGGATTTTGTGAAATGGATCTATTGTCTTGGTGTAATTAATCGTTGTTGCTGAGTTTTGGTTTGCCATTTTGATATGAGGAAAAATGGAGCATAAAAGTATGAATATTAAGAGAGAAAGGAAGAGAGAGAGTGAGTGTGTGTGTGTGTGTGTGTGTGTGTGTGGTCAGGAGAGAGAGAGAGAGAGAGAGAGAGAGAGAG
>NW_020869526.1:1231571-1236571 GCF_003789085.1 Penaeus vannamei | reverse complement strand
GCGAGAGGGGGAGAAGGGAGATAGGTTGAGAGGGTGTGAGAATGAGATGGTGAGAGAGTGAGAGTAAGAGCGAGTGAGAGGGAGAATAAGCAAAACTAATGTTAATCAACAAATCTCAAAAATATATAACAATACGAAAAATAATAAATACATCCATAAATAGATATTAAGATGATGAAATAGATATTAAACGTATAATGGGCAAAAAATTAAAAGGAGATCTCCATGGTAATTTATATTCACACACTTGTCCTAACTCTAAAGAACTTTTCAAGGGTATACTTATGTATTTGTTTTTATCGTGTGGTCACTAGATACTACCTGGTTGATTCAGTAGGTATGTCGTCCACTGCAGATTATAACAGAATATAGTAAAATGTGATGTATGATATGATAAGTTTGAATATGGCATGATATATATGATGTGCAGTAACACGTAAAAGTAATTCTCATTTTTCTTTATCATTTGCTTTGGTATAGAACTTCATTCATTTCCTTCGAAGGGTCATTATCGTTCACACCCTTTAATCAATTCCTTCACTCTATCCATTCAATTCCTTCGCTTCATTCATTTAATCTTTTTCATTTATTTTTTTTCAATCCATCCATTCATTATATTCACTCATTTCGCTTAATTTCATTCGTAGTTTCCTTGCTGTTCTCACATTTGGTTCTATTCCTTCACTCTATCCATTCATTTCATTCACTCTATTCATTTATTTCATTCACTCTATTTATTCATTTCTTTCAGTCTATCCATTCATTATATTCATTCATCTCAATTTCATTCACTCTATCCACTAATTTCATTCTCTATCTATCATTTCTTTCAGTCTATCATCATTATATTCATTCACTCTATCCATTAATTTCATTCACTCTATTCATTCATTTCTTTCAATCAATCCGTTCATTTCAATTTTATTCACTCTATCCATTCATTTCATTCACTCTATCCATTCATTCATTCACTCTCCATTCATTCACTCTATCCATTCATTTCATTCACTCTATCCATTCATTTCATTCACTCTATCCATTCATTTCATTCACTCTATCCATTCATTTTCATTCACTCTATCCATTCATTTCATTCACTTTCCATTCATTTCATTCACTTCATTCACATTCTCTATCCAATTCATTTCATTCATTTATCCATTTCGCATTCATTTAATTTACTTATCCATTTTATTTCATTCACTCTATCTATTCATTTCTTTCAGTCTATCCATTCATTCATTCATCTCAATTTCATTCACTCTATCCATTTATTTCATTCACTCTCTCTATTCATTTCTTTCAGTCTATCCATTCATTATATTCATTCATCTCAATTTCATTCACTCTATTCATTTCTTTCACTCTATCCATTCATTTCAATTTCATTCACTCTATCCACTCATTCACTCTATTTCACATTCACTCTATCCATTCATTTCATTCACTCTATCCATTCACTTCTTCACTTCTATCATTCACTTCCTTCACTCTAATCCATTAATTTCATTCACTCTATCCATTCATTTCATTCACTCTATCCATTCGCTTCCTTCACTCTATCCATTCACTTCCTTCACTCTATCCATTCATTGTATTCATTCATCTCAATTCATTCACTCTATATATTTACTTCAATCTATCCATTCATCTCAATTTCATTTACTCTATTTATTTATTTATCTATCCATTCATCTCATTTTCATTCCCTCTATCTACTCGCTTCCTTCACCTCTTCCACTCCCCCGTTCGCAGGTTCCTCACCGTGGGCTTCATCCTGCTAGGATACGAGTGGCTGTACCAGTGGCGGATCCTGGACTGGGCTTGGGACTCGCTCGTCACCTGGTGGGCATCGCTCCTACTGGTTGACATGTGCTACTACTGGGTCCATCGCGCTAACCATGGTAATTGATGGTCGTTGGGGTGGTTGGGTGGTCGTCTCTTGGTTCTTGGGTTGTTCATCGCGCTAAAATATGGTAATTGATGGTCGTTGGGTGGTTGGATTGGTCGTCTCTTGGTTCTTGGGTCTTGTTCATCGCGCTAACCATGGTAATTGATGGTCGTTGGGTGTTGGTGGTCGTCTCTTGGGTCTTGGGTTGTTTCATGGCGCTAACCATGGTAATTGATGGTCGTTGGGTGGTTGGGGTGGTCGTCTCTTGGTCTTGGTTCTTTGTCCATCGCGCTAACCATGGTAATTGATGGTCGTTGGGTGGTCGTCTCTTGGTTCTTGGGTCTTTGTTCATCGCGCTAACCATGGTAATTGATGGTCGTTGGGTGGTTGGGTGGTCGTCTCTTGGTTCTTGGGTTGTTCATCGCGCTAACCATGGTAATTGATGGTCGTTGGGTGGTTGGGTGGTCGTCTCTTGGTTCTTGGGTCTTTGTTCATCGCGCTAACCATGGTAATTGATGGTCGTTGGGTGGTCGTTCTCTTGGTTCTTGGGTCCTTTGTTCATCGCGCTAAATATGGTAATTGATGGTCGTTGGTGGTTGGGTGGTCGTCTCTTGGTTCTTGGGTCTTTGTTCTGCGCGCTATGGTAATTGATGGTCGTTGGGTGTTGGGTGGTCGTCTCTTGGTTCTTTGGGTTGTTCATCGCGCTAACCATGGTAATTGATGGGTCGTTGGGTGGTTGGGTGGTGTCTCTTGGTTCTTGGTCTTTGTCATCGCGCTAACATGGTAATTGATGGTCGTTGGGTGGTTGGGTGGTCGTCTTGGTCTTGGGTTGTTCATCGCGCTAACCATGGTAATTGATGGTCGTTGGGTGGTTGGTGGTCGTCTCTTGGTCTTGGGTCTTTGTTCATCGCGCTAACCATGGTAATTGATGGTCGTTGGTGGTTGGTGGTCGTCTCTTGGGTCTTTGTTCATCGCGCTAACCATGGTAATTGATGGTCGTTGGGTGGTCGTCTCTTGGTTCTTGGGTCTTTGTTCATCGCGCTAACCATGGTAATTGATGGTCGTTGGGTGGTTGGGTGGTCGTCTCTTGGTCTTGGGTCTTGTTCATCGCGCTAACCATGGTAATTGATGGTCGTTGGGTGGTTGGGTGGTCGTCTCTTGGTTCTTGGGTCTTTGTTCATCGCGCTAACCATGGTAATTGATGGTCGTTGGGTGGTTGGGTGGTCGTCTCTTGGTTCTTGGTTCATCGCGCTAACCATGGTAATTGATGGTCGTTGGGGGTTGGTGGTCGTCTCTTGGTTCTTGGGTCTTTGTTCATCGCGCTAACCATGGTAATTGATGGTCGTTGGGTGGTCGTCTCTTTGGTTCTTGGTTGTTCATCGCGCTAACCATGGTAATTGATGGTCGTCGTCTCTTGGTTCTTGGGTCTTTGTTCATCGCGCTAACCATGGTAATTGATGGTCGTGGGTGGTTGGGTGGTCGTCTCTTGGTTCTTGGGTTTTCATCGCGCTAACCATGGTAATTGATGGTCGTTGGGTGGTTGGGTGGTCGTCTCTTGTTCTTGGTCTTTGTTCATCGCGCTAACCATGGTAATTGATGGTCGTTGGGTGGTTGGGTGGTCGTCTCTTGGTTCTTGGGTCTTTGTTCATCGCGCTAACATGGTAATTGATGGTCGTTGGTGGTTGGGTGGTCGTCTCTTGGTCTTGGGTCTTTGTTCATCGCGCTAACCATGGTAATTGATGGTCGTTGGGTGGTTGGGTGGTCGTCTCTTGGTTCTTGGGTTTGTTCATCGCGCTAACCATGGTAATTGATGGTCGTTGGGTGGTTGGGTGGTCGTCTCTTGGTTCTTGGTCTTTGTTCATCGCGCTAACCATGGTAATTGATGGTCGTTGGGTGGTCGTCTCTTGGTTCTTGGTTTGTTCATCGCGCTAACCATGGTAATTGATGGTCGTTGGGTGGTTTGGTGGTCGTCTCTTGGTTCTTGGGTTGTTTCATCGCGCTAACCATGGTAATTGATGGTCGTTGGGTGGTTGGGTGGTCGTCTCTTGGTTCTTGGGTCTTTGTTCATCGCGCTAACCATGGTAATTGATGGTCGTTGGGTGGTTGGTGTCGTCTCTTGGTTCTTGGGTTGTTCATCGCGCTAACCATGGTAATTGATGGTCGTTGGGTGGTTGGGTGGTCGTCTCTTGGTTCTTGGGTCTTTGTTCATCGCGCTAACCATGGTAATTGATGGTCGTTGGGTGGTTGGGTGGTCGTCTCTTGGTCTTGGGTTTTGTTCATCGCGCTAACCATGGTAATTGATGGTCGTTGGGTGGTTGGGTGGTCGTCTCTTGGTTCTTGGGTTCATCGCGCTAACCATGGTAATTGATGGTCGTTGGGGTGGTTGGGTGTCTCTTGGTTCTTGGTTTGTTCATCGCGCTAACCATGGTAATTGATGGTCGTTGGGTGGTTGGGTGGTCGTCTCTTGGTTCTTGGGTCTTTGTTCATCGCGCTAACCATGGTAATTGATGGTCGTTGGGTGGTTGGGTGGTCGTCTCTTGGTTCTTGGGTCTTTGTTCATCGCGCTAACCATGGTAATTGATGGTCGTTGGGTGTTGTGGTCGTCTCTTGGTTCTTGGTCTTTGTTCATCGCGCGCTAACCATGGTAATTGATGGTCGTTGGGTGGTTGGGTGGTCGTCTCTTGGTTCTTGGGTTGTTCATCGCGCTAACCATGGTAATTGATGGTCGTTGGGTGGTTGGGTGGTCGTCTCTTGGTTCTTGGGTTGTTCATCGCGCTAACATGGTAATTGATGGTCGTTGGGTGGTTGGGTGGTCGTCTTGGTTCTTGGGTTGTTCATCGCGCTAACCATGGTAATTGATGGTCGTTGGGTGGTTGGGTGTCGTCTCTTGGTTCTTGGGTCTTTGTCATCGCGCTAACATGGTAATTGATGGTCGTTGGGGGGTTGGTTGGTCGTAATCTTGGTTCTTGGGTCTTTGTTCATCGCGCTAACCATGGTAATTGATGGTCGTTGGGTGGTTGGGTGGGTCGTCTCTTGGTTCTTGTTCATCGCGCTAACCATGGTAATTGATTGGTCCGTATGGGTGGTTGGTGGTCGTCTCGTTGGTTCT
>NW_020869526.1:1205990-1225990 GCF_003789085.1 Penaeus vannamei | reverse complement strand
AAGAGATACCTTAAACTCTCCGATGAATGATTATAAACATATCTTTTATATTATTTTTCTTATTTCTTATTCTGTTTTTTTTTTTTTTTTTTTTTTTTTTTTTTTTTTTTTTAAGGGTGATATGAATTACATATAAGAGTCTCTAAATACCCCCCCCCCCTCCCGGCCACCAACCCCTGGCCTATAGGACTTTTCAAAAACAATTTCCACGCTATCAAGAACTAATCTTTTAAAGGTTTATGAACTACTGCATGGATTAAACTGTATTGCAATTAAAAAACAATTTCCGAAAATATCAAATCTTGTAAGGTTTGTCCGGTATTGCATTTCCTGTATTCGTTGTAGTCTGAACTGTAGTATATTTAAGTGTAGACATTATTAATGCGAGAAAATACATATCTACGTGAAAAGCAAATAGTATGTTTCGGACAAATGCCTTTCTGTCAGAAATGAAATAGCAAACTTATGATTATACTTCTGTATATAGCTAGGCTTATCTCTTATCATTGGGGTAAAATCCTAAAATTCGTGATTATCTGTGTGGTTATTGTATTCCTTATCTTTCTTGTTGAACTGACCTAGGTTAATATTCTACTGTATTACCTAAGGCACTTACATAAAGAATATAGGTAGACATATATATACTTGATTTATTTTCATATATGTATGTATATTTATGCACACGCGCATACATACACACACACGCACACACACACACACACACACACACACACACACACACACACACACACACACACACACACACACACACACACACACACACACACACACACACACACACACACACACACACATACATATATATATGTATATATATATATATATATATATATATATATATATATGTATATGTATATATATGGATTTATATATAGATAGATATATAGATAGATAGATCAGAGAGAAGAGGGAGAGAAAAAAAAAGGTAAATACACATGTATATGTAAGTGTGAATAACATACATAAATGTATATATATATATATATATATATATATATATATATATATATATATAATATATATATATATATATATTTAATGTGTGTGTGCATGTGTGTCTGTACACAACACACACACACACACACATATGTATGTATATATGCATAAATATATTGATATAATATATATATATATATATATATATATATATATATATATATATATATATATATATATATATATATATATATATATATATATATATATATATATATATATATATATATATATATATATATATATATATAATATATATATATATATATATATATATATATAATATATATATATATATATATATATATATATATATATATATATATATATATATATATTCATGTATGTCTATACATATAATGCACGCATACATACACACACATATATATGTATATATTTACATATATACATATATGTATAATGTATTTATATAATATATAAATATATATATATATTATATATATAATATATATATATATATTATATTTATATACTTACATATTTTTGTCAATCAATCTATCTTTATATACTGCATATACATGTATATATATATATATATATATATATATATATATATATATATATTATATATATATATATATATATATATGGATGTGTGCATTTACACATACACATTTATACATATATACATGAATATAATATATATACATATATATATATATATATATATATATATATATATATATATATATATATATATATATATATTATATATATATATATATATATATATATATATATATATATATATATATATATATACATATATATGCATACACGTGTGTGCTCGTGGGTATGTCTGCATTTATCTTATACGTATATACATATATATTCATATATGCAGATATATATGGACTCGTATATGTATACATACAGACATTTACTCGTATATGTATATATATGGACATATATACATATATTTGTACATATATTTATATAATATGTATATATGTATATATACATATATATTTATACATATACATATAAATACATACATACATACATACATATATATATATATATATATATATATATATATATATATATATATATATATATATATATATATACGCGTATGTATGTACGAAAGTATGCAGTTTGTGTATGTTATATACATAGGAAAGTATCTTTTATGTCTTCATTACATGAATAAAATGTTTACTGCTTATAAACAGCGTGGGAAACCTGCAAGCTTCTCGCCTGGTTCCCTTATCGCCGTTACATCAGAGTCTGGCCTATAAGAAGCAGACCAGAGACACGACCGCCACTTCCTGCTCATTCACTCGCCAACCATGAGGACCTTCGCAGCTCTCGCGCTCTTCGCTCAGGTGAGTCGGCATCGCTCATTTGCTTTCTTGAAAGAATGACAATATTATTGGAATTCTACTCAGACACTTAATTCAATTCATAAGGTAGCATAATTCAGTAAGTTAGGTTTGCGAGGGCATACTCCGACGGTGATTTATATAATAAAGTGAAGTCTGTGATGCCTTCTGAACTTCATGTTCTCTTGGTCCTCAGGTGTGCCAGCTCGCCCTGGCCATCGAATCCGCTCCTTATGACCTAGTTAACTCCGCTGAGGTAAGTCGTTTCCTCGAATCCTGTTTTTTAATCCACTATATATTTTCATATTAGAATTGCCTGCTTTTTATTTTTCTATTTATTTATTAATTCATTATTATTATTATTATTACGTTCTCCTTAAAACAACTGGTGTAACATGTAATAAGAGCCAAGTGTCTGGTTGCAGACGTACGAGGAGCGCGTGTACCCGGCGCAGAAGTGGGTCACCACATCCCACCTCTCCATCTCTCACCACGAAGCCACCAGTGACGTCATGTTCAGCAAGCTGTTCAACTACATCGACGGACAGAATGATGCAGGTACTATAATGTTGCAAGGGTGTTCATATGATTTTCCGTATTAATCTTATTTCTATGAGACACAGTAAACTTTTTCATACATTTATATTTATTTATAAACATATGAAATTATGTATGTATATATTTTCACCCCATAACATTCACTATGTGTGCGAAAAATTAAGGAAATAAGTGGACAGAGGTAATTCATAATAGCGAAATAACTATGCAAACTAGTAAGACGTAGCAAGAGAAAGAATAATAGAAATAGGCAGGGTGAGTGATATCCAGAAATTTAAAAAGTGTTCTCTCCGCTCCTGCACAGCCATGAAGATCGACATGACAGCTCCCGTGACGACGCTGGTCATCCCCGGAGAAGGACCCAACTGTGAGAACAACTTCACCATGAGCTTCTACGTCCCCGCCGCCCACCAAGACAACCCGCCCACGCCCACCAACCCTGACGTGTACATCGAAGAGCGACCGGAACTGCACGTCTTCTCCAGGTAAATTGTTTTCAGTGTTCGTTTCTCTTTATCGTAGTTTATAGGAAGCGAAAACTGAATCTCTGGTACAAACCCTGACGTAAAATAAAATAAAATACTGTATTTGTTGCAGGCGGTTCCACGGGTTCGCCAACGACGAGGACTGGATCGTGAACGCCGCGCAGCTTCACGACGACCTGGTGGCAGCCGGCGAGGAAGGCGTCGACTTCCAGACCTACTACACTGTTGGCTACGACTCTCCCTTCGTCATCATCGGCCGAAACAACGAAGTCTGGTTTATGAAGAATGATATGAATTGATAAACTACTCTAATCAACTTTGTAATGTTAGCTTATTTATTATTTATTGTTTTAAGTACAGATATGCAAAAATTAAAAGCGTAGTACATGAGAACATTTGATTTTTTCCCCCGAAGTTTTAACATTTAATGTGAATTCTTGTGAACTGTGCACAGGACTAACATGGCATACATTAGAACTATAAAACTTTAAAAGCTGCCTTTGTCCTAGTTGAAAATAGTAATGCTTAACCAACAATGCAAGTGTATAGTGTATGCTAGAGACTCGTGGGCTGTAAAGCCTGTGTCTTAAGCCGCCCTCTTCTAGACCCAGACTGAGATGCTTGTTTTTTATGATTTTTACATCGCGCATTCTAAGCGAATAATGATGCTAAAAAATAAATAAGATAGAAAGATGCAACAGGTGGTCATTTAATGATCAGTTATAGAAAACAATAGCTTTCCATGCGCCGTGGACACGAATACTCACTCCTCCCAGCTTCATGTGGACCTCAGCTAGGAAGCTTCGATTTCTAACTATACTCGCTACTTGTTGGCACTTGGAGCAACAGGTTGCACTAAAGGTAAGGTCGTGGCCAATCGGCGTGCGGACACGCACTGGGTTCGTGCTAACTGCTGCCTCCTTACCCCCTGTGGTTAATGAGTGGCTTTGGGGAGGTGGGCCTTGCCAGTCTGCCCCCCCTATCCCCAGAGACTACCGTAACAGGCAGTGTCTTGCATAGGTGTTGATTCTGGGGGAGGGGAAACATCCCTCCCACTCAACAAGGAAGGCTATGGGTTCCTCTGGGTTAGTTGCTACCAGGACTCGGAATGGGAGCCAATTACCTGATCCATCCGCATTCCGGTAGCCGCCAACCTGGCGTCGGACCCCACAGGTGGATCATGGACCCTGCGTCCAGCCACCTCTCATAATGCAGCCAAGGAGATCGATCACACCCTCGTTAAGACTTGTTGGAGGATCTTCAGAACTGCAGGCTGTATAGGTGTGCTGAGTTCTGTGGTACTGACTACAGATTAGTTGTGGCTACCCGCCGAGTCCACTTCAAAATTCCCTGTTGGTCTGATGATCCCCTTAGGGTGTTTCATCTGGACAAGTTGAGCGAGGGAGAGTGTGCCTGGGGGTTTGCTGAGGCAATCTCTGGTCGCTTCGCAGCACTCAACAACCTGACAGACTGTAGTTCTGTGGGACACCTTCAAGCGTGAAACATTTGATGCAGAAGTTTGTGCGGATTGTCTGATAGGGAATTGCGATTTGCATCTTTCCCAGGTGTGCAGGTCAAAATCCATTTCTTAGTAAATGACCTTTGTCTTGCTAACCAAGCTCCAAGGCCTCTTCATAGGTTACTGCAGTCTGCTTAGTAGGTGGCCAGATTGTCTCAGATCCTGTTGGTGTATGGGAGCACAGGGCTGCGTAGTTTGAGTAACTGTAGTAGGTTGATCACCAACAGTTAATGGGTAGATGTGGGTAGTGTCGAGATTCCACTGACAGATCAACCAATCAGTGAGGATCTACCCTCCCTAACTGAAGTCAGGGGGGAAGGGCGATTTCCAAGTTTAAGAGTGACAAAACACAGATATCCGCAGCATCCCAGCTGAACTATTAAAGGCTGGTGGTGAACCTATGGCTCAGGGTTTGCATGCTGTCCTGACTGCCATCTGGAAGTCTGCTACCATTACCTTGACCTGTTGAGGGGTGTGGTCATCGATGGGACTGCAGCAATCATCGAGGCATCACACCACTCAGTATACCAGGCAAGGTTCTTGCCCACATCTGTCTGAGACATCAGAGATCACCTGCTGAGGGACCAGAGGCCGGAGCAACATGGATTCACTCCTGACAAGTCCACAATACACCGTATCCTGGCGCTTTGAGTTTATTTTAGAGTGCCGTTGTGAGCTAAGGTGTGGGCTATTTGCAGCTCACAATGATCTTAAGAAGGCATTTGATACGGTGCATTGGGAATCACTGGAAGATCCTGTTGAGAGGCAATCCAACAAGAATTATTGGACTAATGGGAAGTTTGTATACAGGTACTGAAAGTGTTGTGTGTGTGGTAAAGTGTGGTGAGGGCCTGTCGAGCTTCTTTCCTGTTAGTTAGGAGTGAGGCAAGACGGTGTCTTGCACCAACATTTTTCAACACTTGAAAGGGCTGGATACTGGGCAGAGTTACTGTTCAAATTCATTGTGGAACAACTCTAGGCAATATCAGGGTTACTGGCCTTGACTTTGCTATCGATTTTGTTATTCTATCTTGAATCCTTGGAAACCCTAGTGGTGGATCTGGGAGCGAAGTCCCTGGATCTAGAGGCCTCTTGGACCAAGATTCAAGATTTTGCCGACTTGCCAGAACCTGTTTGGTCAGTACATCCTTGCAGTGAGGACATTGGTCAGAAAGAGCTTTACATACTTCGGTAGTGTAGTTCATAACTCTAGGCTGTCAGACCAAGAAGTCAGTAGACGGATTGGCCTGGCAGCAGGGTCATGAACCCTCACAACAAGAATATTTAGAGATGCTGGTACCTGTGTAGAAGGCCCAAGCTACATGTTTTCAAGGCCCTGATGATGCCGGTTTTACTATATGGTCGCCGTGGAGTTGAGGGGCGTTGGGGATGGAGTCCACGTCGCTGGGTGATCAATGGAGCTTCCTATAACTAAGTCATCAGTTGACCATCTTCATTTTATTTATTTTTTTCTATTAACATAATTTCCTTTAGACCACTGTCATCAAAACTGGAAGCGTTTTAGGATGTGTGGTTTAACAGTCATACTAAAAGCATTCAGAGAGTCTCTAATGCAATAAAATTATTCACACTTGAAGAAATACAATAAAATCACCTCTTTTTTAAGTACACTGGTTTCCCTATCTCGCATTGCTAACGAATCATTTTAAAAAAATCCCCCCCCTCAAAAAAAAAAAATATATATATATAATAATAAATGAATAAAAAAATAAATAAAAAAATAAATCTGTTAATATCTTGAGTTATCCAGCACGGGATCCGGATCATGATCCGGATCATCACCAAAATCTGATGGCATCTAAGTTGGCTTGAGAATTATCCTGCTAACCAACAAAATAACCAGTGCTACCTAAAACATAATCTTCTTGCTTCAGAAAGCGTCTTAAGAGAAAGATGTAACAGTCCGTGAGTCTCCAGCATTCACAACTACCCAATAGCGTTAAGAATTAAAAGTTAATATTTTCAGTTAGAACAAAGGCAGCTTGATTTTTCTTTTAAGAAAATATAGTTCCAATGTCTGCCACTTTTGCTAATAAAATGCACAATTCACAAAGAATTCATAGTAATTGGTAAAACTTAGGGAAATAATAATAATAATAATAAAAATCATGTTTTCATATACATTTTATATTTTTGCATATCAAAAATAATATCAATATATATAATAAAGAAGGTAGCATTATAAACTAGCCTTCGATGCCTTCCTCGCCGGCTGCCACCAGGTCGTCGTGAAGCTGCACGGCGGTCACGATCCAGTCCTTGTCGCTGACGAACCCTTGGAACCTCCTACAACAAATTTAGCAGTTTTTTGAAGTCAGGGTTTGTAGCCGGGATCAAGTTTTCACTGAGCAAAAGAACTTGCCTTCCTATGAACTACGTTAAAGAGAAAGGAACGTGAAATCCAATTTACCTGGAGAAGATGTGTAGTTCCGGTCGCTCTTCGATGTAGACGTCAGGGTTGGTGGGCGTGGGCGCGTTGTCTTGGTGGGCGGCGGGGACGTAGAAGCTCATGGTGAAGTTGTTCCCACAGTTGGGTCCTTCTCCGGGGATGACCAGCGTCGTCACGGGAGTTGTCATGTCGATATTCATGGCTACATAAACACGGAGAGAATACATTTGAGTTTTGTAGCTTTCACTGTCTCACATTCTTTCTCCTGCTATATAATCCCTTGTTTCTATAATTATAGCACATATATGTGTATGTATATACTGTATAAATAAGTATATTTCTGTCTGATGAAGCATAGAAGGCATAATACTTTTTTCTTGATCAATTCCAACTAAAAAGTAGAATGCATGAACAGATATTAACTGCTAATATACATATATGTCTTTCTCTCTATATATATACATATATATATATATATATATATATATATATATATATATATATATATATATATATATATATATATATTTCATATATGTATAATTCACACACACGCACACACACACACACACACACTATATATATATATATATATATATATATATATATATATATATATATATATATATATATATATATATATATATATATATATATATATATATATATAATATAATATACATATATATATATATATATATATATATATATATATATATATATATATATATATATATATATATATATATATATATATATATATATATATATATATATATATATATATATATATATATATATATATATATATATATATATATATATATATGTATATTTATGTATATTTATACATTCATATATAAATATGAATATATATATGTATGTATGAGTATATATGTTATTTATATATATATTTATTCATACATATTTCTATCTATCTATACATACATACATTATATATACATATATAAATATGTATATATATGTATACATATACAATATATATATTATATATAAATATGCAATACATATAATACATATATTTGTATATGTATATATTATGTATATACATATATATAATACATATATGTATATGCATATGTATATATCATATATACAGATATATATATATACACAGCACACACACACACACACACACACACACACACACACACACACACACACACACACACACACATATGTATATATATATATATATACATATGCATATATATATATATATATATATATTATATATATGTATGTATATATATATATATATATATATATATATATATATATATATAATATAATATATATGTATATATATACATACATACATATATATATATATATATATATATATATATATATATATATATATATATGTATATATATATATATATATATATATATATATATATATATATATATATATGTATATATATGTATATACATATATATATATATATATATATATATATATATATTATATGACACACACACACACACACATATATATATATATATATATATATATATATATATATATATATATATAATATATATATATATATATATATATATATATAATATATATATATATATATATACATGTATGAACGTAAATATGCAATATGTCTTATAGGAAAATATTTCTTTACATCTCCATGTACGTAAGCAAAATAGGTCTTCCTATACGTGAATAAAATACGTTTTTACTGCTTATAAAACAGCGTGGGAAACCTGCAAGCTTCTCGCCTGGTTCCCTTATCGCCGTTACATCAGAGTCTGGCCTATAAGAAGCAGACCAGAGACACGACCGCCACTTCCTGCTCATTCACTCGCCAACCATGAGGACCTTCGCAGCTCTCGCGCTCTTGGCTCAGGTGAATGCATTGATCATTTGCCTTCTTGAAAGAAGAATGACAATTTCATTGAAATTCTACTCAGACACTTAATTCATTTCATAAGGCAGCATAATTCAGTTCAATTAGGTTTGCGAGGGCATACTCCGACGGTAATTTATATAATAAAGTGAAGTCTGTGATGCCTTCTGAACTTCATGTTCTCTTGGTCCTCAGGTGTGCCAGCTCGCCCTGGCCATCGAATCCGCTCCTTATGACCTAGTTAACTCCGCTGAGGTAAGTCGTTTCTTCGAATCCTGTTTTTTTAATCTACTGAATTTCTTCATATTAGAATTGCCTGCTTTTTATTTTTTCTGTTTATTTATTAATTCATTATTATCATTATTATGTTCTCCTTAAAACAACTGGTGTAACAAGTAATGAGGGATAAGTGTCTGTTCGCAGACGTACGAGGAGCGCGTGTACCCGGCGCAGAAGTGGGTCACCACATCCCACCTCTCCATCTCTCACCACGAAGCCACCAGTGACGTCATGTTCAGCAAGCTGTTCAACTACATCGACGGACAGAATGATGCAGGTAATATAATGTTGCAAGGGTGTTCATATGATTTTCCGTATTAATCTTATTTCTATGAGACACAGTAAACTTTTTCATACATATATATTTATTTATAAACATAAAATTATGTATGTATATATTTTCACCCCATAACATTCACTATGTGTGCGAAATTTAAGGAAATAAGTAGACAGAGGTAATTTATAATAGCGAATAGCTATGCAAAGTAAGAAGAGCAAGAGAAAAAAATCATAGAAATAGGCAGGGTGAGAGTGACGTCCAGAAATTTAAAAAGCGTTCTCTCCGCTCCTGGACAGCCATGAAGATGACATGACAGCTCCCGTGACGACGCTGGTCATCCCCGGAGAAGGACCCAACTGTGAGAACAACTTCACCATGAGCTTCTACGTCCCCGCCGCCCACCAAGACAACCCGCCCACGCCCACCAACCCTGACGTGTACATCGAAGAGCGACCGGAACTGCACGTCTTCTCCAGGTAAATTGGATTTTATGTTTCTTTCTCCTTCACGTAGTTTATAGGAAGACAAGTTCCTTTGCACAGTGAAAACTAATTTCTGGTACAAACCCTGATGTAAATAAAAACTGCTGACTTTGTTGCAGGAGGTTCCACGGGTTCGCCAACGACGAGGACTGGATCGTGAACGCCGCGCAGCTTCACGACGACCTGGTGGCAGCCGGCGAGGAAGGCGTCGACTTCCAGACCTACTACACTGTTGGCTACGACTCTCCCTTCGTCATCATCGGCCGAAACAACGAAGTCTGGTTCATGAAGAATGATATGAATTGATAAACTACTCCAATCAACTTTGTAATGTTAGCTTATTTATTATTTATTATTTTAGGTACTGATATGCAAAAATAAAAAGTGTAGTACGTGAGAACATTTGATTTTTTCCCGAAGTTTTACCATTTAATGTGAATTCTTGTGAACTGTGCATAAGACTAACATGGCATAATTAGAACTATAAAACCTTGAAAATGGCAACGCCTAGCCAACAACGCAAGTGTATAGTGTATGCTAGAAAGACTCGTGGGCTGTAAAGCCTGGGTCTTAAGCCGCCCTCTTCTAGACCCAGACTGAGGTGCTTGTTTTCTATGATTTTTACATCACACATTCTATGAAAATAATGATGCTAAAAAGATAAATAAATAATATAAAAGATGCAACAACAGGTGGTCATTTAATGATCAGTTATAGAAAACTCCAATAGCTCTCCATGCGCCATGGATGCGATCATCACTCCTCCCAGCTTCACGTGGACCTCATCTAGGAAGCTTCGTTTTCTAACTACACTCGCTACTTGTTGGCGTTTAGAGCAACAGGTAAAGGTAAAGTTATGGCCAATCGGCGTGCAGACGCGCACTGGCTTCATGCTAACTCCTACCTCCTTACTCCCTGTGGTTAATGGGTGGCTGTGGGGAGGTGGGCCTTGTTAGTCGCCCCCCCCCCTCCCCAGAGACTATGTAGCAAATACCTATACAATTATGTCTCGCAATAATGTGAAAGAGGAGCCACTGCCACCACCCATTTAGATGAGCATCCTCATCTGCTTCCTGGTAATTCGTCAAGTTGGCAGGGAAATACCTATCTCTCCCCCTGGGAAGATACAGGGGCGTCTGATTAACACTCCTGTGGACCGAAGTGTCTAAGACCAGACGAACAGACAGAAGCATCTGGTCCCAATCCTGTGGATGCTGACCCACCAATGTCGCCAAGGAGTCCTTCAAGACCCTGTTTACCCTTTCCACCATCCCGTTTGCCTGCAGGTGATAGCATGTTGTGTACATGGTTTTTACTTCCAAGATCTGGCAGACCTGTTTAAATAATCTATTCGTGAACTCGCTACCATTATCCATTGGTAATGTCCGAGGCGGCCCAAACAAGGTGAAGAAACGTTCAATGAAAGCGACTGCAACTGAGTCAACATCTTTGTTAAGTAATGGAACAAGTTATAACGGGAATAAAATATATACATATGTTACGGGATAACGGGGAAAATGATCAATTACAACCAAGACATACCGATGCCCTCTGGCAGACGTCACCATTTCGATCAAATCAGCCGAGACTCTTTCAAACGGCTGAGTTACTTCCGGCATAGATGCGAGAGGAGCCTGCCTAGATGCAAGTCCTTTCCTCCTCTGACACTGTATACATGACCTAACAAACTTGGTGACCTCAGCTAACATTTGCGGAAAATAATACCCGTCTCTTAGCCTACAGTAAGTCCTAAATATGCCCGGGTGAGCGGCAGATTTGTCACAATGCACAAACTCTAGTACCTTACTCCTTAAAGGTCGAGGGATGACAAGTTGCTGTATGACCCTTTCTGGCAATACACGTTGGTGATACAAAAGGCCATCTTTGAGTTCAAATTCATCAAGTGGAAGGGAAATCCTCCTAGGAGCCCTTTGTTCCCTGAGGTATAAAATGATATCATTCCATAGCGGATCATTCTGCTGTGCCTCTGCTACCTGCTGTGAATCGAAACCAGCATCAATAAGATCTACTTTGCGACTGAGGAGATCTGGAAGGTGATGTGAAGCACCTGGTTTGTACTTAATTTCGTAATCATAAGAGGAAAGTTCGTGGCTCCATCTTGTCATCCTAACAGACTTTGTAGATTGTTTAAAAACATACACCAAAGGTCTATGATCTGTATAGATGGAAAAATGACCATAAAAGTGACGTACTGACTCAACCACGGCAAGCGCTTCTAAGTCTATCACTGGATAATTATGTTTGGACTCTCTTAACTTCCGTGAGAAATATGCCACAGCTTGGGTATACCTTCTCGTCCCTTTGCATTAAACAAGACTATTGCTACACCTGAAGCATCAGAATGAACTTCAAACTTCCTGCCAAAATCTGGTTTTCGTAAAACAGGCGCTGTAACTAACTTATGTTTCAAACCATCAAAAGACTGTTGTTTTCGTCCCCATGTAAATTTTTCGTTTTTCCGCAAAAGTCTAGTTAATGGGGCCGCCAACGTAGCATAATTGTCTACGTGCTTGCGGAAGAAGCCGGTGGCACCCAAGAACTGACGGACCTGTCTTATCGTCCGCGGAGGCTGCATCCTCGAGATGGCTTCTACCTTCTCGGGGTCAGGTGATATACCCTGTGGAGTGATAAGAAAGCCTAAGAACTTGAAAGAATTTACTGCAAGTTAACATTTTGATACGTTAAGCCGAAATCCTGCCTGGACTAAGAGGCCAAACTCGTCAAGGTGAGACAAATGTTCTTCAAATGATCTTGAGTAAACTGCGTTAATTGCACGTTGAAATGTGCTTGAGGCTGTTGCCAAGCCAAAAGGCATACGATTAAAATGTAGCAACCTAAATCCATCACTAAATGCAGTCTTATTGCGATCTTTAGGCTCAACCTCAATCGTCCAGTAAGCAGACTTCGCATCGAGCGCTGAGAACCACTGCGTACCTGATAATTCATCAATCATTTGGTCCAACCTGGGCATGGGGAATGTATCTGCAGTTGTTACTCGGTTCAGACCTCGGTAATCCACACAGAAGCGGATACCTCCATCCTTTTTCTTAACAAGCACCACAGGTGACAACCACGGAGATGTTGACGGTGCAATTATACCTTCCCTCAGCATCTTATCACACTCCTCCCGAATGATTGCTCGCGCACTCTCGAGTAACCTCCACTGGCAAGTGTGTATCGGATCTGTGTCAGCTGTAGGAATATGGCGTTTGATATTAGGTACTTTCCCTAGTGGTGCAGACTCATCAAATAAAACAGAATGGCGCTGCAACACTGCCATCAACTGACTACTTCGGTGTGAACCAAGATGATCGAGTTTAGCTTTTGCTATACAAGACTCCGAAGGAGTAGAAATAGGCAAGACGTCCGTACTTACAGTGGGAAAGAGATCAAAATCATCATCATTGTAACCAAAGTCGGTTGTACCAAAATGTTCATCAAACCATCTGTGAAGTCATCAAAATCTGAAAAACACGAACAATTAGAATGTGCAAGACCTAAACTACTGTCAAAACCAAAACCATCACCAGAATATCCAAAGTCGGCATTAGAAACGCAAAAACAATCTGAACTAAAAACTTCATGAGGAGTATCAGCGTCATGACACTCATTACTAAAATCATTAAAATGACTAAAATCATCATCTTCATTTAACGCTGAATCATAAGATTCATTCCTAGGGGATTCATAAACCTGGTCTATGCCTTCAATAACAGCAATGTTTACTCCTTGTTTTAAAATCACAGGATATTTGTGATCATTCACTACCCAAATAGATAATTTGCCTCCCGACACCTGGGTTACACGCGTGGAATGAGCACCTGAGCAGTTTTGCCCGTGACCATAGCAACCATCTGAATGTTGTCCGGAACCAGCCCTGTAATAAACTTTCCCGTCTCTGGTGGACAAACTACCGTTTCAGCACACATCACCTGCATGGTACTATTAGCTTCCTTTGGCTGATTATACATACGACGCTTTGAAAGTATTTTAATACACAATGATGGCGTATCACTAAAAGTCATACGGACACGAACTCCGTTTAGTGTAATGTAACTCCGTTGTGGAGAGTGATATGAAACTATCCTAAAATTAAACCTCCTTAACCAGTCCATACCTAACAGGATGTCGCCTGGGAACTTGACATCTTCCGAGACTATATAGACATCGTGTTTACATTTTACGTTGTGGTTGAGGTCAAAAGAAAGGTTTGCACTCTCGTTCGCGCGAAACGAGTGGCCTGAAGCTGCTCGTAATGTGCGAGACGGTCTAAGTGAATGTATATTCAAATCAGTTTTCAATCTGTTTCATTAATGTGATTTCTGATCCTGTGTCGTTAAAACAAGTGCAATAAACACCGTTAACCTTAAGAGATATAAGTGGCCTTCCTACTTTAATCTTGTCATTAACAGGTGAAACCATGGCCATGGCCTCGTTACTTGTGGCTGAAGGGATTTCCCGCCGAATTCGCCGCACGGGAGGCTGGGAATGGGCGCGTCCCGTGGGCTGTGGAAAAGGGGCAGTTTCGTGAGAGGTGACCTGCCTCATTACAGGTGTAGCACTTTAATGAGTCATTACTTCCGGGCGTAGCCTGCCTCCCCTTACAATCTTTCGTATTGTGGGTGTGCGATTTATGGAAGGAACAATACATAGGAGATTTTCGAGAGCGTGAGGTCCGATCGTTTGGTATCCCCTGACTTCCCATAGACTCATACGGGCGCTCCAACATCTTTGCGCGGCATCTATCAATACTTGAAGAGGGTCTTCCTCTTTTAACGCTAGAGCTTCCCTTAACCACTGGGGTAAACCCTGCAGGAATACACGGCGGATTAATTCGTCTGGCATCCCAACAGATCGCGGGTAATCCCTTACACCTTGATACACGATGGATTCTATAGTAACAAAGAAATCTATTGGTGCTTGCCCTGGAGCCAATCTATAGTTACTCAAGTGGTTGAAGAAGTCGGTAGATGAACACGTGCCCCTGAACTTTACTCTAAGTTTCTCCTTAAAATCCACCCATGAAGTGATTCCGTCAAAGATAGGCGAGTTAACTACAAGATCCGCAGTCCCGCGACATGAACTCGCAGCTCTGATGTACGCATCGCCCGTTCGTGGTTGCGTCGCGTTTTCAATGTGCCTGAGCCAGGATTCGACTTCCTGATGGCGCTTTAATGGTTGTGAAGCAGGAGTTTCGGCCTTGAAAGGTGGAACGACATCTTTATAAAGGACAAACTCCACCGGAGATGGAGTAGAACTAGCGGCACTATTACTATGATTATTGTTAATACTCTGAGCGCCATAGCTCTGCGCTAGTGTGGCGTATTGCTCCTGCATTGCTGCAAGTTGATCACTAAGTTGTTGGCAGCGCTCGCTTAATTCTTCATACATTGGCATAACCTCCAGCGAAACCTCAGCTGACCTTGGTGAACTAGCATTTGACGGCCCTGCGGTAACATCGTCATCAAGTGTGCTCTTACTTCTTTTTCCCATGTTGAAATATCAATGTAAATGCCGACACAATACTTCCAAGATACGAAACAGAAAAGCACAAACACAAAAGAAATCTCAGTAGCATGTGCTAGCAAACGAATATCATCGAGTACGCTCTCACCTTGAGTGATTGTTTTAGCACTAATTAGCGTATGCACAAGCTTTATTTTAAGCACTTGTTTTACCTGTGGTTTCACTCGTTTACCTGGTTAAGTAAAGCATGGTCTCGTTACCAATCACGGTGATTATCTGCTTGGATTCGTCCCGCCGCTCGCCGCCAAATTATACATATGGTGTAGGTAGTTGTAGCAAATACCTATACAATTGTGTCTCGCAATAATGTGAAAGAGGAGCCACTGCCACCACCCATTTAGTTCACGACGTATGGGAACGTAGTTTATATGTGAGAAGAATGATAGTGTGGAAGACGGATGTGGGGAAAGGAGCGAAAGAGTGTAAATGTAGTATGTGTGTGTGGTGTACATGTATGGTGCGAGATCACAAAGGTTGGTACGCGTGATTTTGAGCCGAGGAGAGGCGTGTGCGGGGAGAGTCCTCCAACGCAATCAAGCAGATCACCACATTGATATAATGAACACAAAGAAATAAGGCATATCACTAGAGGGAAATGAGCTGTTACCACCCTTCCTAGTATCCTTTTCAACGATCAAGTTCGGGCGTTGATAAAACGAAATATACTTAAATATTTATTTATTTCGGTATCAAACTGATAAAACACAATAAAACGAAGTAGTAAAACAAAACACACAAACATAAAACGAAACGAAGATATCAAAACAAATCATAATATGAGGTAAAATACAGAATACAATAAAGGAACGATAAAGCAAAATGAACTTAAAACATTAAAATAAATCGGTAAAGCAAACTAGAACAATAAAACAAACGATAAAACAGAAAGCACTTAATACATTAAAATATGAACATAAAACACGAACACAGTTAAACACATGACAATAAAAAGCCCGAAGATGATAATTAAAAAAAAAATGCACTTGTCACGAGATCACTTAATCGGATAAATAGTCTGGCCAATTTCTCTTACCACCTTATGTTTAAGTATCCCCACGACCACTTAGCTCTCTTCAGACAGGTGGAAGCCCATTCCGGGGTTCCACAGACCGTCTTCCTAATAGCAGACCACCGGCAAAAATCCCCTTGACTTTGTGTCTGCAGTTCCCTTGTTAATTGTGGGCGGGAATAGTGCAAGAAGTTGGTTCTTTTCTAATTAAAATTGATAAAAAATTAAAACTAGTGTGAAAATATAAATCTAAATTAAAATAGTAAAATAAATTGAAATGATAATAATAAAACAAATAAAATACGAAAAAGGTAATAATTAAAATAATTAAAATTTAATACGTATGTAAAAATCAAATTGACCTCTGCTCTTTAAAAGAAGGTATATATATATATATATATATATAAATCTTAAAATGTAAAAAAAATGAGAGTATCATCTTCGGGGGTACATATTATAATACAATAAAAACAAGAAAATAATTTATTTTATTAAAAATAAATAAATAAATGAATAAAATATTGGGCAGCAGAATGGCAAGAGTGGCGAGTGCGGAGCATCCTCCTCACTCCGCGAGATAAACACCCTTTTCTGTAGGCCTGTGGTTGGTTTCTACTCTCGGAGAAGGAGCCACGCGATAGAGTTCATACCATTGGGCAAAGGGGTGATGTTATCAAAGCAACCCCACAAACCACCTTGGAAATTGCAGGGCATTTAACGTCTCATCGCGGGTCGCACCAGGTACAAGTGTTGCCACCTTGAGTGCATCGTTTTTTATTTCGGTTGCCCGTGGAGATGTTGGAGGTGAGAAAGAATATTTCAATGTGATTGCATTACCTCCTGGAGTGATCTGTGGATGCATAGCGTAGTAGATCACTACAACTACCGTAACAGGCAGTGTCTAGCATTGGTGTTGATGCTGGGGAGGGGGGGACATCCCTCCCACCCAGCAAGCCAGGCTCTGGGTTCCTCTGGGTTAGTTGCTACCAGGACTCAGAATGGGAGCCAGGATTACCTGACCCATCCGCAACCCGGTAGCCGCCAACCTGGCGTCCAGCCACCTCTCACTTTGTGGGGCATCATCAGTGATTGAAATGAGATAGCTGAGAGTTGAGGTGGCTGCTCTCTTGGAGGTGAGAAGACCTGGCAGTGGCACGATTGGTGTGGGTGACTACACCTATTACTGGTCGAGCTGCAGCAATGGTCATCTCCAGGAAGTAGCTATAGCCATCTCTAGCAGACTTCAGCTCTCGCAAGTAGAGGTTAATCCAGTCGATGACCTTATAATACTATTGAGACTGAAGTTTCCATTTGGCTTCGTCTCTTATATTGCTGTTTATGCTCTTAACAATGATTGTAAACTCAATGTGAATGAGTTGTATTAGGCCAAACTTGCTTCTGTGTCGGTGACTTCAATGCGGTATGTGGCTGCAATTGAGCTGGCTATGAGATTTCTGTCAGTCCCCATGGTTCGGGAATAATGCAGCCAAGGAGATCGACCACACCAACGTTAAGACTTGTTGGAGGATCTTCCAGAACTGCAGGCTGTATAGGAGTGCTGAGTACTGACTACAGATTACTTGTGGGTCCCCACCGAGTCCACTTCAAAATTCCCTGTCGGTCTGATGATCCCCTTAGGGTGTTTTATCTGGACCTTCGTTTTGCCTACGAAGCTCTGAGAAATCTGAACTTCAAGCCTTCTTCATAGGTGACTGCAGTCTGGTTGGTAGGTGGCCAGATCGTCTCAGATCCTGTTGGGAGCATAGGGCTGAGTAGTTTGAGCAGTTGTACTAGGTTGATCCACCAAAAGTTAATGGGTAGATGTGGGTAGTGTCGAGATTCCACTGACAGATCAACCCATCAGTGAGGATCTACCCTCCCTAACCGAACTCGGGGGGGGGGGCAGAAAGTAGCAAAACAGATAACCGCAGCATACCAGCTGAACTGTTAAAGGTTGGTGGTGAACCTATGGCTCAGGGTTTGCATGCTGTCCTGACTGCCGTCTGGAAGTCTGGTACCATTTCCTTGACCTGTTGAGGGGTGTGGTCATTCCTCATTGGAAGAGGAAAGGGGATCGATGGGATTGCAGCAATCATCGAGGCATCACACTGCTCAGTATACCGGGCAAGGCTCTTGCTCACATCCTTCTGAGACATATCAGAGACCACCTGCTGAGGTACCAGAGGCCGGAGCAACAAGGATTCACTCCTGGTAAGTCCAAAATAGATCATAGCCTGGTGCGTGAAGACATTTTGGAGTGCCGTTGTGAGCTCAGGCGTGGGCTAGTTGCAGCTTACAATGATCTTAAGAAGGCATTTGATACAGTGTATTGGGAATCACTCTGGGAGATCCTGAGATTGAGAGGCCATCCAACACGGATCATTGAACTAATGGGAAGACTGCATACAGGTACTGAAAGTGTGGTGTGTGGTAAAGTGTGGTAAGGGCCTGTCAAGCTTCTTTCCTGTTAGTAAGGAGTGATGCAAGGCGGTGTCCTTGCACCAACATTTTTCAACAGCTAAATGGACTGGATACTGGGCAGAGTTACTGTCCAAATTCATTATGGAGCAACTCTAGGCAATATCAGGGTTACTGGTCTTGACTTTGCTAATGATTTTGCTATTCTATCTTGAGTCCTTGGAAACCCTAGTGGTGGATCTGGGAGCGAAGTCCCTGGATCTAGAGGCCTCTTGGACCAAGATTCAAGATTTTGCCGACTTGCCAGAACCTGTTTGGTCAGTACATCCTTGCAATGAGGACATTGGTCAGAAAGAGTTTTACATACTTCAGCAGTGTAGTTCATAACTCTGGGCTGTCAGACCAGGAAGTCAGTAGACGGATTGGCCTGGCAGCAGGTGTCATGACCTCTCACAACAAGAATATTTAGAGATGCAGGTACCTGTGTAGAAGGCCCAAGCTACATGTTTTCAAGGCCCTGATGATGCCGGTTTTACTATATGGTCGCCGTGGAGCTGAGGGGCGTTGGGGATGGAGTCCACATCGCTGAGTGATCAGTGGACCTTTCTATAACTAAGTCATCAGTTGACCATCTTTATTTTTTTTTTTTATCATAATTTCCTTTGGAGAACTGCCATCAAAATTGGAAGCGTTTTAGGATGCGTGGTTTAAAAGTCATACTAAAAGCATTCAGAGAGTCACTAATGCCATAAAATTATTCA
>NW_020869526.1:1180990-1190990 GCF_003789085.1 Penaeus vannamei | reverse complement strand
TCCAATAGCTTTCCATGCGCCATGGATGCGATCATCACTCCTCCCAGCTTCACGTGGACCTCATCTAGGAATCTTCGATTTCTAACTACACTCACTACTTGGCGTTTAGAGGAACAGGTAAAGGTAAAGTTATGGCCAATCGGCGTGCAGACGCACACTGGCTTCATGCTAACTCCTACCTCCTTACTCCCTGTGGTTAATGGGTGGCTTTGGGGAGGTGGGCCTTGCCAGTCCGCCCCCCCCCCTCCCCAGAGACTATGTAGCAAATACCTATACAATTATGTCTCGCAATAATGTGAAAGAGGAGCCACTGCCACCACCCATTTAGATGAGCATCCTCATCTGCTTCCTGGTAATTCGTCAAGTTGGCAGGGAAATACCTATCTCTCCCCGTGAGAAGATACAGGGGCGTCTGATTAACGCTCCTGTGGACAGAAGTGTTTAACGCCAGACGCACATACGGAAGCATCCGGTCCCAATCCTGTGGATGCTGACCCACCAATGTCGCCAAGGAGTCCTTCAAGACCCTGTTTACCCTTTCCACCATCCCGTTTGCCTGCGGGTGATAGCATGTTGTGTACATGGTTTTTACTTCTAAGATCTGACAGACCTGTTTAAATAATCTGTTCGTGAACTCGCTACCATTATCCGTTAGTAATGTCCGAGGCGGCCCAAACAAAGTGAAGAAATTATCAATGAAAGCGTCTGCAACTGAGCCTGCATCTTTGTTAAGTAATGGCACAAGTTATGAACAAAATGATCAATACAACCAAGACATACCGATGCCCTCTGGCAGACGTCACCATTTCGATCAAATCAGCCGAGACTCTTTCAAACGGCTGTGTTACTTCCGGCATAGATGCGAGAGGAGCCTGCCTAGATGCAAGTCCTTTCCTCCTTTGACACTGTATACACGATTTAACAAACTTGGTGACCTCAGCTAACATTTGCGGAAAATAATACCCGTCTCTTAGCCTACAGTATGTCCTAAATATGCCCGGGTGAGCGGCAGATTTGTCACAGTGCACAAACTCTAGTACCTTACTCCTTAAAGTTCGAGGGATGACAAGTTGCTGTATGACCCTTTCTGGCAATACACGCTGATGATACAAAAGCCCATCTTTCAGTTCGAATTCATCAAGTGGAAGGGGAATCCTTCTCCTAGGAGCCCTTTGCTCCCTGAGGTATAAAATTATATCATTCCACAGCGGATCATTCTGCTGTGCCTCTGCTACCTGCTGTGAATCAAAACCAGATCGACTTTTCGACTGAGGAGATCTGGAAGGTGATGTGAAGCACCTGGTTTGTACTTGATTTCATAATTATAAGAGGAAAGTTCGTGACTCCATCTTGTCATCCTAACAGACTTTGTAGGTTGTTTAAAAACATACACCAAAGGTCTATGATCTGTATAGATGGAAAAATGACGACCATATAGATACGCATTATAATGACGTACTGACTCAACCACAGCGAGCGCTTCTAAATCTATCACTGGGTAATTATGTTCGGAGTCCCTTAACTTCCGTGAGAAATATGCCACAGCTTGAGGTATACCCTTCTCATCCCTTTGCATTAAACAAGAACCTATCGCTACCCCTGAAGCATCAGAATGAACTTCAAACTTCTTGCCAAAATCCGGTTTCCGTAATACAGGCGCTGTAAGTAACCTATGTTTCAAACCTTCAAAAGACCGTTGTTGTTCGTCTCCCCATGTGAATTTTTCGTTCTTCCGCAAAAGTCTAGTTAATGGGGCCGCCAACGTAGCATAATTATCTACGTGCTTGCGGAAGAAGCCGGTGGCACCCAAGAACTGACGGACCTGTCTTATCGTCCGCGGAGGCTGCATCCTCGAGATGGCTTCCACCTTCTCGGGTCAGGTGATATACCCTGTGGGGTGATAAGAAAACCTAAGAACTTGAAAGAATTTACTGCAAGTTGACATTTTGAGACGTTAAGCCGAAATCCTGCCTGGCTAAGAGGCCAAGAACCTCGTCAAGGTGAGACAAATGTTCTTCAAATGATCTTGAATAAACAACAACATCGTCTAGATAAGCTAGAGCGTGTTTCCCTAACACTGGACTGAGGACTGCATTAATTGCACGTTGAAAAGTGCTTGGGGCTGTTGCCAAGCCAAAAGGCATACGATTAAAGTGTAGCAACCTAAACCCATCACTAAATGCAGTCTTATTACGATCTTTAGGCTCAACCTCAACCGTCCAGTAAGCAGACTTCGCATCGAGCGCTGAGAACCACTGCGTACCTGATAATTCATCAATCATTTGGTCCAACCTGGGCATGGGGAATGTATGCAGTTGTTACTCGGTTCAGACCTCGGTAATCCACACAGAAGCGGATACCTCCATCCTTTTTCTTAACGAGCACCACAGGTGACAACCACGGAGATGTTGACGGTGCAATTATACCTTCCCTCAGCATCTTATCACACTCCTCCCGAATGATCGCTCGCGCACTCTCGGGTAACCTCCACTGGCGAGTGCGTATCGGGTCTGTGTCAGCTGTAGGAATATGGTGTTTGATATTAGGTACTTTTCCTAATGGTGCAGACTCATCAAATAAAACAGAATGGCGCTGCAACACTGCCATCAACTGACTACTTCGGTGTGAACCAAGATGATCGAGTTTAGCTTTTGCTATACAAGACTCACCCGAAGGAGTAGAAATAGGAAAGACATCCGTACTTACAGTGGGAAAGAGATCAAAATCATCATCATTGTAACCAAAATCGGTTGTACCAAAACGTTCATCAAAACCATCTGTGAAGTCATCAAAATCTGAAAAACACGAACAATTAGAATGTGCAAGACCTAAACTACTGTCAAAACCAAAACCATCACCAGAATATCCAAAATCGGCATTACAAACGCAAAAAAAATCTGAACTAAAACGATCTGAAACTAAAAGTTTCATGAGTATCAGCATCATGACACTCATTACTAAAATCATTAAAATGACTAAAATCACTATCATTTAACTCTGAATCATAAGATTCATCCCTTGGGGATTCATAAACCTGGTCTATGCCTTCAATAGAAGCAATGCTTACTCCTTGTTTTAAAATCACAGGATATTTGTGATCATTCACTACCCAAATAGATAATTTACCTCCCGACACCTGGGTTACACTACGTGGAATGAGCACCTGAGCAGTTTTGCCCGTGACCATAGCAACCATCTGAGTGTTGTCCGGTACCAGCCCTACAATAAACTTTCCCGTCTCTGGTGGACAAACTACCGTTTCAGCACACATCACCTGCGTGGTACTATCAGCTTCCTTTGGCTGATTATACATACGACGCTTTGAAAGTATTTTAATACACAATGATGGTGTATCACTAAAAATCATACGGACCCGAATTCCGTTTAGTGTAATGTAACTCCGTTGTGGAGAGTGAAATGAAACTATCCTAAAATTAAACCTCCTTAACCAATCCATACCTAACAGGATGTCGCCTGGGAACTTGACATCTTCCGAGACTATATAAACATCGTGTTTACATTTTACATTTTGGCTGAGGTCAAAAGAAAGGTTTGCACTCTCGTTCGCGCGAAACGAGTGGCCTGAAGCTGCTCGTAATGTGCGAGACGAAGGTCTAAGTGAATGTATATTCAAATCAGTTTTCATTCTTTCCTTCATTAATGTGATTTCTGATCCTGTGTCAATAAAACAAGTGCAATAAACACCGTTAACTTTAAGAGATATAAGTGGCCTTCCTACTTTAATCTTGTCATTAACAGGTGAAACCATGGCCATGGCCTCGTTACTTGTGGCTGAAAGGGATTTCCCGCCGAATTTGCCGCACGGGAGGCTGGGAATGGGCGCGTCCCGTGGGCTGTGGAAAAGGGGCAGTTTCGTGAGAGATGACCTGCCTCATTACAGGTGTAGCACTTTAATGAGTCATTACTTCCGGGCGTAACCTGCCTCCCCCTACAATCTTTCGTATTGTGGGTATGTGAGTTATGGAAGGAACAATACATAGGAGATTTCCGAGCGCGTGAGGTCTCATCGTTTGGTTTCCCTTGACTTCCCATAGACTTTACATTGCTCATACGGACACTCCAACATCTTTTGTGCGGCATCTATCAATGCTTGAAGAGGGTCTTCCTCTTTTAACGCTAGAGCTTCCCTTAACCACTGGGTAAACCCTGCAAGAATACACGGCGGATTAATTCGTCTGGCATCCCGACAGATCGCGGGTAATCCCTTACACCCTGATACACGACGGATTCTATAGAAACAAAGAAATCGATCGGGTGCTTGCCCTGGAGCCAATCTATAGTTACTCAGGTGGTTAAAGAAGTCGGTAGATGAGCACGTGCCCCTGAACTTTACTCTAAGTTTCTCCTTAAAATCCACCCATGAAGCGATTCCGTCAAAGATAGGCGAGTTGACTATAAGATCTGCAGTCCCGCGACATGAACTCCTCGCAGCTCTGATGTACGCATCGTCCGTTCGTGGTTGCGTCGCGTTTTCAATGTGCCTGAGCCAGGATTCGACTTCCTGATTGCGCTTTAATGGTTGTGAAGCAGGAGTTTCCGCCTTGAAAGGTGGAACGACATCTTTATAAAGAACAAACTCCACCGGAGATGGAGTAGAACTAGCGGCACTATTAGTATAATAATACTCTGAGCGCCATAGCTCTGCGCTAGTGGCATATCGCTCCTGCATTGCTGCAAGTTGATCACTAAGATGTTGGCAGCGCTGGCTTAATTCCTCATACATTGGCAGATCTAAATTCTCCCGCGACTGCATTGGCATAACCTCCCGCGAAACCTCAGCTGACCTCGGTGAACTAGCATTTGACGGCCCTGCGGTAACATCGTCATCAAGTGCTCTCTTACTTCTTTTTCCCATGTTGAAATATCAATGTGAATACCGACACAATACTTCAAAGATACGAAACTAATAGAAATGCACAAATACAAAAGAAATCTCCGTAGTACGTGTTAGCAACGATTAACATCGAGTACTCTCTCACCTTGAGTGATTGTTTTAGCACTAATTAGCGTATGCACAAGCTTTGTAACAAGCGCTTGTTTTACCTGTAGTTTCACTCGTTTACCTGGTCAAGTAAAGCATGGTCTCGTTACCAATCAAGGTGATTATCTGCTTGGATTCGTCCCGCCGCTCGCCGCCAAATAATACATATGGTGTAGGTAGTTGTAGCAAATACCTTATACAATTATGTCTCGCAAGAATGTTGAAAAGTAGCCACTGCCACCACCCATTTAATTAACGTATGGGAACGTAGTGTATATGTGAGAAGAATGATAGTGTGGAAGACGGGTGTGGGGAAAGGAGCGAAAGAGTGTAAATGTAGTGTGTGTGTGTGGTGTATATGTATGGTGCGAGATCACAAAGGCTGGTACGCGTGATATGAGCCGAGGAGAGGCGTGTGCGGGGAGAGTCCTCCAACGCAATCAAGCAGATCACCACATTGATATAATAATAAAAAAAAGAAATAAGATATCACTAGAGGGAAATAGGCTGTTACTACCCTTCCTAGTATGCTTTTCCAATGATCAAGTTCGGGCGTTGATAAAACGAAACAAACATACTTAAATAGTTATTTATTTCGTGATAACTGATAAAACAATAAAACAGTAAAAGAGAACACAAACATAAAACGAACCAAAGGTATTAAAACCAATCATAAAATGAGGTAAAACAATACAATAAAAGGAACGATAAAGCAAAATGAACTTAAAACATAAAATAAATCGGTAAAATGAACTAGAACAATAAAATAAACGATAAAACAGAAAACACTTAATACATTAAAATAGGAACATAAAACACAACACAGTAAAACACACATTAAAAAGCCCGAAGATGATAATAAAAAAAAAATGCACTAATCACGAGGTCACTTGGTCGAATAAATACTCTGGCCAATTAGTCTTACCACCTGATGTTTAAAATATCCTCACGACCACTTAGCTATCTTAAGACAGGTGGAAGCCCATTCCGGGGTTCCACAGACCGTCTTTCTGCTCGCAGACCACCGGCAAGAATCCCCCCTGACCTTGTCTGTACTTCCCTTGTTAATGGTGGGCGGGAAACAATGTGAGAAGTTGGTTCTCTTTTGATTAAAATTTATAAAACAAATCTTAAAACTGATTTGAAAATATAAATCTAAATTAAAATAGTAAAATAAATTCAAATGATAACCCATAAAAATTAATTAAAATAATTTGTATAAAAAGAACCAATGTTAAAATCACGGAGTAATTAATACAGACCACTTGAAGAAAAAGTTAAGAAAAAAAAAAAAATAATTAAGATAATTAAGATTTAATAGGTACTTGTAAAACCAAGTTGACCTCTTGCTCTTTAAAAAGAATATGTATAAATATAAATCTTAAAAACGTAAAAATGAAAGTATCATCTTCGGGGGATACAATACACACAATAAAACATAAAATAATAATTTATTTGGTATAAAAAAAAAAAAATATTGGGCAGCGGAATGGCAATAGTGGCGAGTGCGCGGCATCCTCCTCACTCCGCGAGATAAACGCCCTTTTCTTTAGGCCTGCGGTTGTTTTCTGTTCTTGGAGAAGGAGCTACGCAATAAAGTCCATGCCATTGGTCAGATGTTACACGCAACCCCACAAACCACCTTGGATTTGCAGGGTAATTATCGCCACATCGCGGGTCGCACCAGGTACAGTGTTGCCACCTTGAGTTCCTCAGTTTTTATTTTATTTGCCTGTGGGAGATGTCGGAGGTGAGAAAGGATATTTCAATGATTTTGTTACCTCCTGGAGTGATCTGTGGATGTATAGTGTAGCAGATCACTACATTGGGCAAAGGGGGGGGGGAGCAGGCACGTGACGACCACAACGCAAACGTAAAAACACGATCGAAAGAATGAGAAATAATGAAAAAATAGAAATACATACAACGTTTTTTTTTTTGGGGGGGGGGAGAAGGAAAAAAGATAGACAGTGAAAAAGAGATATTCAACAGAAAGAAAAGAGAAAGAGAGATACCGATAAGGGAAGAAAAGGAAAGATATTTACCACATGCTCAAGGGACCTCCACGATGTAGGCCTCTCCCAACCCTTGTTTACTTGAGCCATGTGCTTCGGGGAAGTAGGCCTAAGTGTTTGGGTTTTGTTACTGTGCAGGTATATATTTGTATACATTTGCTGATGTGTGTGTATTTATAAATGTGAATATATATGTGTGTGTGTGTTTGTGTGTGTGTGTGTGTGTGTGTGTGTGTATGTGTGTATTTTATGTGTAGGCCTATATATATAAATTTATGAATGTGTGTGTGTATGTATAAACGTGTGTGTGTATATGTATGTATATTTATGTATATATGTCTGTATGCGTGTATGTATGTTTGTGTATATATACTCTGATGGAAGTAATCGTAAGGGTCTGCTTTTCATTTCGCAAATATTTTTCATTTATTCCATGGAAACGATGTTGCTATTTTTGTTAAATCTCAATTTCAGATAATAGATCTTTCAAGCGACGTACTTTCTGAATTGCATGATTTTGTTTCGTTATTATTTATTGTTTTTTGTTCATTATTTTTTTATTATTCTGATTTTATCTTATCATATTTTAAGAATTGCATTTTTTCTAATAGACTAACGATGTTTTTGTTCATTTCTCAAGGTTTCATTTCCGGTATCAACGAATTTTGAAATGTCTCGCTCGCTCTCTAATTCTCTCTCTCTCTCTCTTTCAACGAGAGACTAACGATGTTTTTTGTTTATTTCTCAAGGTTTCATTTCCGGTATCAACGAATTTTGAAATGTCTCGCTCGCTCTCTCTCTCTCTCTTCTCTCTTCTCTTTTCTCTCGTTCTCTCTCTCTTCTCTCTCTCGTTCTCTCTCTCTCTCTCTCTCCTCTCTCTCTCTCTCTCTCTCTTCTCTCTCTCTCTCTCTACTCTCTCTCTCCTCTCTCTCTCTCTTCTCCTCTCTCTCTCTCTCTCCCTCTCTCTCTCCCTCTCTCTCTCCCTCTCTCTCTTCTCTCTCTCTCTCTCTCTCTCTCTCTCTCTCTCTCTCTCTCTCTCTCTCTCTCTCTCTCTCTCTCTCTCTCTCTCCCTCTCCCTCTCCTCTCTCTCTCTCTCTCTCTCTCTCTCTCTCTTCTCTCTCTCTCTCTCTCTCTCTTCCCTCTCCCTCTCCCTCTCCCTCCCTCTCCCCTCTCTTCTCTCTCTCTCTCTCTCTCTCTCTCTCTCTCTCTCTTTCTCTCTCTTTCTCTTTCTCTCTCTCTTTCTTCCCCCTATCTCTATGATAATCAAAATAAGACAAAACACGAGCTTAGTCAGTTATGCGAAAATGAAATATGAAAATTAATGAAGAAGGAGAAAAAACATGAAAGAAGAGAAAATGGCTTGGAAGTCACGATAGGTCCCGGAGGTCACACGAGGTCAGTGGAATGTATTCCCTTGTTCGCGCAGAGGAATTAAAGCTTTATGGTGCTTTTTATGCGTATCTGAATAAAGGGAGACAGAGAGAGAGAGAGTGAAGGAGAGTATACTCATGTCAACAGAGAGAGAGAGAGACAGAGACAGAGAGAGAGAGATAAAGGAGAAAAAGAGAGAGAGAGAAATAGTGTAAAATGTACGTTTGGAATCGTGTCTGTTCTCCTGTAGTTGTAATGTATGTGTACGTACGATGCGTATTGCGTTCACACATCGGTTGGTTATGTATGTGTGGTTGTAAGTGTATATGTGTACGGTCGTGGACTCTACCTACCACCTCCCCCCCACTTTCTCATTTCACACTCTCTTCTCAATCTCTCTCTCTGTCTCTCTCTCTCTCTCTCTCTTTCTCTCTCTCATCTCTCTCTCCTACTCTCTCATACTCTCTCTCCTATCTACTACTAATCATATCTATCACATCTATCTACCACTATACTCTCCAACCAATAACATAAACTAAACTAATATAAATAATATATATATATATATATATATAATATATATGGATGGTGTGTGTATGTGTGTGTGTAGTGTGTGATGTGTGTGTTGAATGTGTGTGTGGTGTGTGGTAAGCTGTTGCTGTGTGAAATCTAATGTTTACACACCACACACACACACCACGCACTCACAACACACACACATCACACACAACACAACACTACACAAACACACACACACACAAATGTATAATATTATATATATAATCATATATATAATTATTAAAATATTATATATATTAATTAGTATAATATGAATATATGTGTTTATATATATATGATATATAATATATAATATAATATATAAGTGTTATGTGTGTGGCGTTGTGTATGGTGTATAAGTGTGTAAGTAGTTACGTATGTGAGTTCCAGCTGTATAATTATTAATTAATACTCATAACGCAAGCATTCTTAGCAACTTCAGATAGTGTCAATCCCCAGTGTACCTCCTAGATGTCCGCTCTCTCGCTTAACCTCACCTCCGTGCTACCCCCCCGTGCTCACAATTACTCATTGCCACCCGGCTCTGTAATTATATAGTCACGGGTTATTTAAGCGCCGGCATTATTTACGTCGACCCAGTTCGTGCTCGCTCGTCCCGCTCGTGGTGTTGTGTCCACTGCACTCCTGCGTGCTCATCGTCGAGGCTCCCGTGTCTGATGTCTTGTGTGTTATCTGCGTGTGCTCGTGGTCGCGGTTTTTTCCTTCGGGGCCCTGACGTCTGTGTTAGTCGTGCTCGTTTTCTGTTGCGGGGCAGTTAACTAATTGCCGAATAGTAGTGACTACGGATGGCTGTGTGTAGTCTTGGTTTGGCTTCATCTCAAGCGCACCGAGCCATTTCTCTTTCGTATTGTCTCTCCTTACTTCATACTTCTCATCCATTCTCCACATTCTACAAACACACACTCGCATTCGTACTTTTTCTTTCTTGAAGAAGATGAGAGTTACCTCGTAAGCTAACATGTGAGTGGACCTATTCGCTTTTTTTCAGCTTCTTTTTTTGTTTTTGGTCGCTTCTCGCTCTTTCTTTCTGTTT
>NW_020869526.1:1175410-1180890 GCF_003789085.1 Penaeus vannamei | reverse complement strand
ATAAGCTAGAGCGTGTTTCCCTAACACTGGACTGAGGACTGCATTAATTGCACGTTGAAAAGTGCTTGGGGCTGTTGCCAAGCCAAAAGGCATACGATTAAAGTGTAGCAACCTAAACCCATCACTAAATGCAGTCTTATTACGATCTTTAGGCTCAACCTCAACCGTCCAGTAGCAGACTTCGCATCGAGCGCTGAGAACCACTGCGTACCTGATAATTCATCAATCATTTGGTCCAACCTGGGCATGGGGAATGTATCTGCAGTTGTTACTCGGTTCAGACCTCGGTAATCCACACAGAAGCGGATACCTCCATCCTTTTTCTTAACGAGCACCACAGGTGACAACCACGGAGATGTTGACGGTGCAATTATACCTTCCCTCAGCATCTTATCACACTCCTCCCGAATGATCGCTCGCGCACTCTCGGGTAACCTCCACTGGCGAGTGCGTATCGGGTCTGTGTCAGCTGTAGGAATATGGTGTTTGATATTAGGTACTTTCCCTAATGGTGCAGACTCATCAAATAAAACAGAATGGCGCTGCAACACTGCCATCAACTGACTACTTCGGTGTGAACCAAGATGATCGAGTTTAGCTTTTGCTATACAAGACTCACCCGAGGGAGTAGAAATAGGAAAGACGTCCGTACTTACAGTGGGAAAGAGATCAAAATCATCATCATTGTAACCAAAATCGGTTGTACCAAAACGTTCATCAAAACCATCTGTGAAGTCATCAAAATCTGAAAAACACGAACAATTAGAATGTGCAAGACCTAAACTACTGTCAAAACCAAAACCATCACCAGAATATCCAAAATCGGCATTACAAACGCAAAAACAATCTGAACTAAAACGATCTGAACTAAAAGTTTCATGAGTATCAGCATCATGACACTCATTACTAAAATCATTAAAATGACTAAAATCACTATCATTTAACTCTGAATCATAAGATTCATCCCTTGGGGATTCATAAACCTGGTCTATGCCTTCAATAGAAGCAATGCTTACTCCTTGTTTTAAAATCACAGGATATTTGTGATCATTCACTACCCAAATAGATAATTTACCTCCCGACACCTGGGTTACACTACGTGGAATGAGCACCTGAGCAGTTTTGCCCGTGACCATAGCAACCATCTGAGTGTTGTCCGGTACCAGCCCTACAATAAACTTTCCCGTCTCTGGTGGACAAACTACCGTTTCAGCACACATCACCTGCGTGGTACTATCAGCTTCCTTTGGCTGATTATACATACGACGCTTTGAAAGTATTTTAATACACAATGATGGTGTATCACTAAAAATCATACGGACCCGAATTCCGTTTAGTGTAATGTAACTCCGTTGTGGAGAGTGAAATGAAACTATCCTAAAATTAAACCTCCTTAACCAATCCATACCTAACAGGATGTCGCCTGGGAACTTGACATCTTCCGAGACTATATAAACATCGTGTTTACATTTTACATTTTGGCTGAGGTCAAAAGAAAGGTTTGCACTCTCGTTCGCGCGAAACGAGTGGCCTGAAGCTGCTCGTAATGTGCGAGACGAAGGTCTAAGTGAATGTATATTCAATTCAGTTTTCATTCTGTTCTTCATTAATGTGATTTCTGATCCTGTGTCAATAAAACAAGTGCAATAAACACCGTTAACTTTAAGAGATATAAGTGGCCTTCCTACTTTAATCTTGTCATTAACAGGTGAAACCATGGCCATGGCCTCGTTACTTGTGGCTGAAGGGATTTCCCGCCGAATTTGCCGCACGGGAGGCTGGGAATGGGCGCGTCCCGTGGGCTGTGGAAAAGGGGCAGTTTCGTGAGAGATGACCTGCCTCATTACAGGTGTAGCACTTTAATGAGTCATTACTTCCGGGCGTAACCTGCCCCCCTACAATCTTTCGTATTGTGGGTATGTGAGTTATGGAAGGAACAATACATAGGAGATTTCCGAGCGCGTGAGGTCTCATCGTTTGGTTTCCCTTGACTTCCCATAGACTTTACATTGCTCATACGGACGCTCCAACATCTTTGTGCGGCATCTATCAATGCTTGAAGAGGGTCTTCCTCTTTTAACGCTAGAGCTTCCCTTAACCACTGGGGTAAACCCTGCAAGAATACACGGCGGATTAATTCGTCTGGCATCCCGACAGATCGCGGGTAATCCCTTACACCCTGATACACGACGGATTCTATAGAAACAAAGAAATCGATCGGTGCTTGCCCTGGAGCCAATCTATAGTTACTCAGGTGGTTAAAGAAGTCGGTAGATGAGCACGTGCCCCTGAACTTTACTCTAAGTTTCTCCTTAAAATCCACCCATGAAGCGATTCCGTCAAAGATAGGCGAGTTGACTATAAGATCTGCAGTCCCGCGACATGAACTCCTCGCAGCTCTGATGTACGCATCGTCCGTTCGTGGTTGCGTCGCGTTTTCAATGTGCCTGAGCCAGGATTCGACTTCCTGATTGCGCTTTAATGGTTGTGAAGCAGGAGTTTCCGCCTTGAAAGGTGGAACGACATCTTTATAAAGAACAAACTCCACCGGAGATGGAGTAGAACTAGCGGCACTATTAGTATGATTAATATTACTCTGAGCGCCATAGCTCTGCGCTAGTGTGGCATATCGCTCCTGCATTGCTGCAAGTTGATCACTAAGATGTTGGCAGCGCTGGCTTAATTCCTCATACATTGGCAGATCTAAATTCTCCCGCGACTGCATTGGCATAACCTCCCGCGAAACCTCAGCTGACCTCGGTGAACTAGCATTTGACGGCCCTGCGGTAACATCGTCATCAAGTGCTCTCTTACTTCTTTTTCCCATGTTGAAATATCAATGTGAATACCGACACAATACTTCAAAGATACGAAACTAATAGAAATGCACAAATACAAAAGAAATCTCCGTAGTACGTGTTAGCAACGATTAACATCGAGTACTCTCTCACCTTGAGTGATTGTTTTAGCACTAATTAGCGTATGCACAAGCTTTGTAACAAGCTTGTTTTACCTGTAGTTTCACTCGTTTACCTGGTCAAGTAAAGCATGGTCTCGTTACCAATCAAGGTGATTATCTGCTTGGATTCGTCCCGCCGCTCGCCGCCAAATAATACATATGGTGTAGGTAGTTGTAGCAAATACCTTATACAATTATGTCTCGCAAGAATGTTGAAAAGTAGCCACTGCCACCACCCATTTAATTAACGTATGGGAACGTAGTGTATATGTGAGAAGAATGATAGTGTGGAAGACGGGTGTGGGGAAAGGAGCGAAAGAGTGTAAATGTAGTGTGTGTGTGTGGTGTATATGTATGGTGCGAGATCACAAAGGCTGGTACGCGTGATATGAGCCGAGGAGAGGCGTGTGCGGGGAGAGTCCTCCAACGCAATCAAGCAGATCACCACATTTGATAATAAAAAAAAAAATAAGATATCACTAGAGGGAAATAGGCTGTTACTACCCTTCCTAGTATGCTTTTCCAATGATCAAGTTCGGGCGTTGATAAAACGAAACAAACATACTTAAATAGTTATTTATTCCGTGATAACTGATAAAACAATAAAACAGTAAAAGAGAACACACAAACATAAAACGAAACGAAGGTATTAAAACCAATCATAAAATGAGGTAAAACAATACAATAAAAGGAACGATAAAGCAAAATGAACTTAAAACATTAAAATAAATTGGTAAAATGAACTAGAACAATAAAATAAACGATAAAACAGAAAACACTTAATACATTAAAATAGGAACATAAAACACAACACAGTAAAACACACATTAAAAAGCCCGAAGATGATAATTAAAAGAAATGCACTAATCACGAGGTCACTTGGTCGAATAAATACTCTGGCCAATTAGTCTTACCACCTGATGTTTAAAATATCTCACGACCACTTAGCTATCTTAAGACAGGTGGAAGCCCATTCCGGGGTTCCACAGACCGTCTTTCTGCTCGCAGACCACCGGCAAGAATCCCCCCTGACCTTGTCTGTACTTCCCTTGTTAATGGTGGGCGGGAAACAATGTGAGAAGTTGGTTCTCTTTTGATTAAAATTTATAAAACAAATCTTAAAACTGATTTGAAAATATAAATCTAAATTAAAATGGTAAAATAAATTCAAATGATAACTCATAAAAAGTAATTAAAATAATTGTATAAAAAGAACCAATGTTAAAATCACTTGGAGTAATTAATACAGGCCACTTGAATAAAAAGTTAAGAAAAAAAAAAATAATTAAGATAATTAAGATTTAATAAGTATTTGTAAGAACCAAGTTGACCTCTTGCTCTTTAAAAAAAATAATATGTATAAATATAAATCTTAAAAACGTAAAAATGAAAGTATCATCTTCGGGGGATACAATACACAATAAAACAAAATAATTTATTTGGTATAAAAAAAAAAAATATTGGGCAGCGGAATGGCAATAGTGGCGAGTGCGCGGCATCCTCCTCACTCCGCGAGATAAACGCCTTTTTCTTAGGCCTGCGGTTGTTTCTGCTCTGGAGAAGGAGCCACGCAATAAAGTCCATGCCATTGGTCAGATGGGCGATGTTACACGCAACCCCACAAACCACCTTGGATTTGCAGGGTAATTATCGCCACATCGCGGGTCGCACCAGGTACAGTGTTGCCACCTTGAGTTCCTCAGTTTTTTAGTTTATTTGCCTGTGGGAGATGTCGGAGGTGAGAAAGGATATTTCATGATTTTGTTACCTCCTGGAGTGATCTGTGGATGTATAGTGTAGCAGATCACTACACTATCCTTCCCGTGGAAAAGGAGCGGGGGAGGGGGTGGTAGGGGTGGTAGGGGGCGGCGGGTGCTTGTTGGTTGGTGATGGAAGTTGTGGACTCGGGGTTGTGGGTGACTGAGAGAGAGAGAGAGAGAGAGAGAGAGAGAGAGAGAGAGAGAAGAGAGAGAGAGAGAGAGAGAGAGAGAAGAGAGAAGAGAGAGAGAGAGAGAGAGAGAGAGAGAGAGAGAGAGAGAAGAGAGAGAGAGAGAGAGAGAGAGAGGAGAGAGAGAGAGAGAGAGAGAGAGAGAGAGAGGAGAGAGAGAGAGAGAGAGAGAGAGAGAGAGAGAGAGAGAGAGAGAGAGAGAGAGAGAGAGAGAGAGAGAGAGAGATCTGCGCTCGCTGTGTTCTGCTTGTAAGGCGTGAATCGTGGTGCGTTTTCCCACGTGTCTGGCTGCCGTGGCTGGTGGCGCAGGTTGTATTATAAAAAAAATTAATATTACAAAAAAAAATAATTAAAAAAAAAGAATTAAAACAATAAGAAATAACATATGTTACATAATTTTAATAAAAAAAAACAATAGGCGAATAACAAAATGTTACATAATTTTAATAAAAAAAATATAACAATAAGCAAATAACAAAATCTATAAATTTAATAAAAAACAATAAGCAAATGACAAAATGTTACATAATTTTAATTAAAAAATAAATAAAACAATAGGCGAATAACAAAATG
>NW_020869526.1:1157910-1160410 GCF_003789085.1 Penaeus vannamei | reverse complement strand
TTGCTATTGTTTTTATTCTTAACATTATCATCATCATTATTGATTATTTTATCACTATCATCATTTTTGTCATTTTTATTGTTATTACCATCATTATTATTATCATTGTTATTATCATCATCATTATCATTTTCATTATTGTCTTTATCATTAAAATTATCATTATTATCATTATCGTTATCATTACCATTGTTATTGTTATCACTACCCACATTGATTTCATTATCATTATTATCACCATTATCGTTGTTATTTTATCATTATGATCATTTTATCATTGTTATTTTTATCATTGATGGTATTATCATTATCATCAATATTGCTTCTGCTACTACTGCTACCATTTTTATCACCATTATTATCCTCATTATCATCATCTGTGTTATCATTATAATTATTCCTACTAATACCACTATTATCATTATCATTCCTATTTTTATTATCGTATTTATTGCTACTAATAGTATCATCATTATCACTGCTATTATTATTACTATCATTATCATCATTATCGTTATCATTTTATTAGTTATATTATTAAAAATATTATTAGCATTATAAGCATATCATCATTATTAGTATCATGACTATGACTATCATAATCATTGTTTATCATCGTCATCACTAGGATTCCATATTATTACCCATATCAGTAATACTACTATTGTTATCATTACAATTCATTATTGATATGATTATTCTTATAACTACCGATCCCGAGCCAAGAATGAGAGATTATCGGCTGTTTTATTAAAATTGTGTGATGCCCGATCCGATTTTTTTTATTATTATACATTAATGTATATACATAGATATGCATGCATTTCTATCAGTCGAGACAGATAGACAGACAGAGACAGACAGACAGAGACAGACAGACAGACAAGACAGACAGAGACAGACAGACAGACAGAGACAGACAGAGACAGACAGAGACAGACAGACAGAGAGACAGACAGACAGAGACAGACAGAGACAGAGACAGACAGTTATAGCTACATAGAGAGATTGATGTGTATGTATATCTAATAGATAGACAGCTCTGGATTTGTTTGTGTGTGTAGGCATGTCTGTATGTAAGCAGAGTCATTGGGTCATTTTACTCGCACAGTTTTAACAGACTGGACGTATCTATGCTGTTTCTCAACCTTGTCTGATGCACTCAACACTCCTCCTGCAGATCCACGCCCGCGCCCTCCCTTTCCGCATCCACGCCCCGCGCCCTTCTCTCACCATCCCCGCCCCGCATCTTCTCTCTCCACCATCCCCGCCCGCGCCCTTTCTCTCCATCATCCCCCCGCCCCTCTCTCTCCACCATCCCCGCCCGCGCCCTTTCTCTCGCCCATCCCCGCCCGCGCCCTTTCTCTCCACCATCCCCGCCCGCTCTCACGTTCGAGGGTAACTTCCAGTAGCAGTTCGTCAATCGCTGACGAGCCGCTGCGACGAAGAGGGAGAACAAGACGCTGCGACGAAACAGCGGAAGAGGGAGAACAGCGGAGAGAGAAGGATTTGGAGTTTGGAGATTAATTTGGATTAATGTGGGGATTTTTCTTGAATTGATACTTCGGTGTCATAACTTTTAACATTCTCCATATTTCAGTTTAGATAACGTTGAATTGAACCAATATCCTATAAATTCAGTTGATGTGATTAATGGCCTGGTATCTGATCATTAGCACCTCAATAATGGTAATGGAACTAATGAACACTTTTTCAATGGGCGTCTCCACGACATAGGTTTCCGGAAGGTGGTATGTAGTATATATATAAATCATGGTAAAAATATCCCTAACAAGAAACTGTCTAATTGTGATACCTTCATAGAACAATAGTTTGATCATCTTAATTATAGATTTGTATTATCTTTGTTAATTACGACTAAAAGATGGTCTAAGTCCATTAACTACCACGCAAGAGGTGGATCTGTACTATTAGTTTTATGTAATTCATTCCACTGTAATATTCGGCAAGGTATATCCCGCTAAGGAGCTACAGCATACGCGCTTTTTGTTTGGTTTGGTTTGTCTGTCTCTTTGTCTGTCTGTCTTCGTTTGCCTGTTTGTCTCTTTGTCATTGTTTTCCTCTCCGTTTTATTCGTTTGTCTGTGTGTTTGTTTTTGACTGAATGCCTGTCAGTCTGTTTTATTTGTACCTTTCTGGAATTCCAGATATAATTTCCTCTTCTCGAAACCTTCTCAGTTACATAATGGACGACATTACTTTGAATATTCTAAAATATGTGGAATTCAACGTAACCATCTTATCACTTTATTTTTTTACTTGTGTTTAGCTCACCCACCTGTGTCGAAGTCAACCCTCGCTAATTTACATGTGGTTTAATGAACTGAGAAATATTAAATTGGGCGTACCTCAAGGTTCGATACTTGGACCGATGTTTTATTATAATTATTATTATCTTTATCGACGGTATTTTTTTCAGCGACGTCTTGACTTTGCTGAATGCAGGTGACACAGACATCTTCCTACAGAGTTAAAGCGAA
>NW_020869526.1:1135410-1142910 GCF_003789085.1 Penaeus vannamei | reverse complement strand
TTAAATAATAAATGATAACATAAAATTGTGAAAACACAATATAATAAGATAAATTACATAATAAGATGTCAATAAAATATATGGATAAAAATAATGAAATAAGGATGATTGCTAATAATATATGGAAAAAGTCATAAGGATAATATAATAATTAATGGTGATAAGGTAAGATAGAAGCAATAGTCATATAAGATAAACTAAATAATATAGGCAATAAACCATTAGCAAAAGATATCAATGACAATGGTAATGAATGATAATAAGAAAGAGGAGACGTGAAAATTATGGCGCAATAAAGTCTACGGGTTCTTAATCTTCACATTTCACTTACCCTGATTTCGATATAATTGGTTGAATATATATGCATCCTATATGCATATGCATATATATATATATATTATATATAGTATATATATATAATATAATATATAATAATATATAATCTGTGTGTATAAATAAACTATAATACTGATATATATGATTATAATATATATATATATAATATATATATATATATATATATATATAATATATATATATATATATAGTATATATATATACATATATATATATAGTATATAATATATATATATATAATTATATATATATAATATATATATAATATATATATATATATATAATATAATATATTATATATACATACATATATAATATATATCTATATTATTATATAATATAATATACATATATTATATCTAAATATATATAATATGTAATATATTTGTACATATATTATGTATAATATATATATATATATATATATATATTATATATATATATATATATATATATGTATATATAATATTATCTATATAGGAATATATGTATACATATACATATATATATATATATATACTATATATATATATAATATATATATACAGTATATTACATATATAAACATAATAATATATATATAATATAGTATAATATATATATATATAATATATATATAATATGTATATATAATAATACATGTGTAATATATAATATATATATTATATATATATATATATATATATATAATATATATATAATATATATATAAATGTGGTGTATGGTGTATGTGTGGGTTACAATAGAATACATATACTAAAACATAATATATTATATATATATATATATATATAATATATATATATAATATTATACATAATATATTTATACATATATATATATTATATACATAATATATATATATATATATATATATATATATATATATATATATTTGATATATAATATGTATAAATATTAATATATACAACAACCACACGACACACACACACAACACACAACACACACACACACACACACACACACACACACACATAATAAATATAAATATATATATATATATATATATATATAATATATACACACACACACACACATCACACACCACACTACACTACACACACACACAGACACACACACACACACACATATAATATATATATATATAATATATAATAATGATATATCTCTGTTGTGTGTGTGTGTGTGTGTTAATACACACACACACACACACACACACACACACACACACACACACAACACACACACACACACACACATATATTAATATATATATATAATATATATATTAATATATAATATATATAATATATATATATATATATATATAGCATATATATATTATATATAATTATGCATATAGAAAAATATGCATACATGTAATGTGTATGTATATGTATATATAGCTTTTGTGCGTGAGTGTGTGTGTTATATCTTATCTTTTCCTATTAACATATTTAATGTTGTTTTCATAATCATTATTATTATCACTATTATTATCATTATTATGACTATTGTTGTGGTTGTTATCATTATTCTGTCAATATTTGAAAATCTTAATCATTAATATCATTTTCTTTCATTATTTTGATTACTAATATTATTATCATTTTGTTATTGATTTGTAAAACTTATTATCATTATCAATTATCACTCATCATCATTATTGTTATTGACATTTATATATTACTGATAATAATGTTATCATTATTAAGTCGTTGTTAGTTTAATTGTTGATGTTATCATTATTATTATTATTATCATTATTATTGTCATTATCATTATTATTGTTATCATTATCTTTATTACTACTATTGATATTATTGTTATTATTATCATTATTTTTTATATTATTGTTAAATCATCAATATCATTTTTACTTTTTGTAGTAATAGGAATAGCTGCAGTATTGTTATTGTCACTATTGTTATTATTATTACTATTATCATCATCATTATCATTATCATTGATGCTGTTACTAGTATTATCTTTATTATAATCATAATAAATATCACCATTACTATTATCATTATCATCATTAGTATTGTTACTATTATCATCTTCATCATTAGTATCATATCTTAATTATCATGATTTTTAGCCTTATTATCATTAGTTTGATCATCATATCGAAAATTCCTTTTATTATTAATTTTATCATTTATATTACTTTTACTATGATTTCCATTGTTTTTCTTTATTGTCATTGTTATTAGCAACATTATCAATATTGTTATTACCATTAACATCATTGTTATTATTGTTGCTATTACCAAAATTCATTGTTATCATTGTTATTATTATCTTTACCATCATTATCCTCATTGTTTTAATTGCAGTTATTTTCATCTTCTTTGTCAATATTAACAAAATGTTATTACTGTTATGATGATTATGATTTTCATTTTCAGCGATAGCAGTTTTCGTTGTAGTCTTAGGAAAATTACAGATTATTATTATCATGATTATTATTTTCATTATCATCACTGTTGTTGTTATTATGCTTTTGTTATCATTATCATTACTTTTTCATTGTTATTTATGTTATAATTATCGTTCCTACAATTATTATTATTACTTTCATTATCACTTGTAGTAGTAGTGTCATTATTATCATTATATTTTGATTATCCTCATTATCTTCATTATTATATTTATTATTATTTATTATTTCACAACTTTATTATCACTTTAAAAATATTTTATTGACATTATTATCATTGTTTATCTTATCTATATATCATTATCATTACTATCATTATCATCATCATTTCAATCATTATCGTTATTTTCGAATTATTCTCATCCTCTTCGCTAATATAAACAGAACTATTATCACTATCATCTTTATAATAATAATCACCATTTTCACTAGTGCAACTTGTCCTTGCAGCAATGGCCAAAATCACAGGAACGAATGACAATGAATAACATCACCAATCTAAAATGTACAATAATGGCTTGGTTGTTACATCTCATTAGAATTACGTAATTTTAAAAATGACTTACTGGCCTATAACTATCCTCTACATCCTATGAACTGAAATAACCGGTTTTCGAAATTAGGTCATTATATTTTTATCCATATTTATTCTAGTCACGATAGAAGCTGTTGATTTAGTAATGACAGTGATGGCATTACTGTTATCATCATTATCAGGATCATGGTCGATCTTTATGACTAGGATCATCAGCATCATGATTTAAATTGTTGTCATTATCGTCATTATCATTTTCATTGATAGAATTATGTCACTTTTAGCATTAGGATTAATAATACTGATTTCATTATCATCACTAATCGTATTATTATTTATCATAATTATCATTATATAATCATCATTATATTTATCATTATATATATCATTATATATAAGTAATTATCATGGACATTATATTTTTCATTTGCCTTTATCATTTCACTGTCATCAATATTTACGTTAGTATTAATGCCACTGAAAATATTTATGACAATAACAATAACGTTATCAAATTGTTATCATCCTTATCATCATTTTCTTTCCTTCTGTACAGTACAGTCATTGATGTGGATTTTGCTATATATATCATTATAATGTTTTTATTTCATGGATTGCCATCACGATCATCTGCTTTGTTGTTTGTGTTAATGATACTATTTTATTGTCGTTATTACCGTTTTCGTTACTGACTGATCGTTATCATCATTTTCTCTTTGTTTTATCATCTTCGTTGTCCTTTGTCCTTTCTGTTACCTTTGTTTTCTCATATAATCATCATACAACTTGAACTAGGTTTTAGTTCACTTATTCAAATTATGGCTTTTGTTATCATCAATGTTGCATCATTTTCTTTTTCAGTTATTGTATCACTGCATATATATATCACTAATTATTATATATCACTAATATAGTTATTATATCACTTATATATATCACTAATATATATATCACTAATATAGTTATTATATCACTATATATATCACTAATTATTATATATCACTAATATACCACTAATATATTACTAAAATATCACTAATATATCGTGACACTGATATGATTTTCGTAATAATGCCATAAGCATCACATATATCACTGACATAATCATTACCCTCAATATTATCAAAATTACTGATGTTTTAGCAAGGTTATCATGATTTTATGTTATGTCCATTATTATTATTATCATCATTATCACTATCATTTCTATCCATCGTTATTATCACCGGCAATATCATCATTCATATGATTTATCTCGCTCACTGATGATATCAATACAAAATCATTGTTCCGCATCATTATATGCATATTTATGCATATAATGATATAATTTATGCATATAATTTAGTTGAAAATTTCATACTTGTGCTCGTTTGTTTATGCATGTTTAACTTTGTGCGTTTATTTTCACCGTGAATAAGATATATCAGTTTTTTTCTCCTCTTTTCGACTGTTTGTATATAATCTTGAATTTGTACATATATGGTAAAACGGTTTTGGAAACCAGTGGATCTGTTTAACAACATTTATTTGGATGATCCATTTTGAACGCGAATTCAAAACCGCCGAGATATATCCACATGCTCTTTCCACCCACATATCTGTACGTTCTGCTCGGAAGGTATGAACGTCAGCGAAAACGTTTCATAAAATTCCGCGGCAAAAATACGCCAAACAAAGACCGCGGGAGAAAATATGTAATATTCTTGTATAATTCGCTATAGCGCCTACAACAAATCTTCAAAATGGCACCCCCGGCCTCGGCAATACATTCGGTCAATTTACCTCTTGATAGAATGGCTGTGCAATTAACAGCTCCGCACTCGATTCACTACTTTTCGTTCACCTGTCAGAAATCATAAACCATTTTAATAACGTTCCCTCCGCGTACCCGACCGCGTCCTGCACGTTGCAACAATCGGGAAACAGGAGTCATCGGTGTGGCTGCACGACCATGGCTTACGATGAGCGGAATGCCAACAAATTAGCCGCGATTATGCGGGGATGTGGATTAATGGGACGGAATTAACGGGGTCCAACAATACCCTAAACACCCAAACAAGTCCTGATCTTGAACTATATCTTCTGAAAATTCACAAATTGAGGTAGCACGCGCCTATTAACTCGATAACTGTGCGAGAAGGCCGTAACCCACGAGCCCCCGCGAGGAAAGCTAACCCTCCCGCTCTCGCACCGTAAGGGCCAAAACCCCTTGACGGCGACGGCCCGCGGGGACTTTTTACCCTGACGGCCCGTGCATGGTTATGATGGGTAATTCGAGCACCGGCACTGCTGTTTTCGGCAGTGTAAAAATGGCCCTTCACAATGCAGCGTATTAAGGCATGAATGTTGATGCTGTTTCCCGTTGATTGTTATAAGAATTAAGTACCTGTGGGGGGAAAATGAATTTAGACGAAGTAATTAAGGGACCGCCGGGGCAAGGGATTCCAAAAGCAATGTATATATTTACCTTCCGCCCAAAAAAAAAGTTGGGGGGGTTGGGAGGGGAAGGAAAAAAACGTCGTTCGAATGATCACATGCGGCCAAAAATCGTAATGGAGTTCCCTTTCTCTCATTCCACCACACCCATGGAAAGGCTGGCTGCTGGCTCGCGTCGCGGAGAGGGAGAGGGAGAGAACGCCGGGGCCTCTTGTACAGTACTGCGAGGACGGGGTACACTTGCGAGAGAGTGTACAGTCCGTGTGCTCTGTTTACGTGTGTTTGATGGGTATTTTATGCATGTTTACGTATGTGTGTGTGTGTGTTGAGAGAGAAAGAAGAGAGAGAGAGAGAGAAGCTGAGACAAAGGGACGGAAAAGGACGAATACAAAGAAAGAGAGAGGGAGGGGGGGAGGGGGGGAGAGGGGAGAGAGAGAGAGAGAGAGATTGAAACAGACAAAGGGACGGAAAAGGAAAAATACAAACACAAAGAGAGAGAGGAGGAGGAAAAGAAAAGAGAGAGAGAGAGAAAGAAGTGAAAGAGACAGAAACAGAAATACAAACTGACAGAGGGACGGAAAGAGACAAACACCAACAGAAAGAAAGAACACAAGAGAGAGGAGAGACGAGAGAGAACAAGAGATAGGGTGAAAAGCAGGAAAGAAAAACATAGACATCACACATATTCATGCACATATGCTAGTCTGTCCATGAATGTGGCTTTTGCATGATGCATTTCCGACAAGAACGTGACCGTTAATCATTATCGTGTTGCGGTGAGGTTAATTATCGCTGCTTCCGTTAATATGACTGCTTGTTTGATTAATGACGTTTCCAAATGAAGATACTAAAGACCAGATTTGTTATTGCTGTCATCATGATTATCAATGGAATCAAATCATGCTCATCATATCCGAAACGATTAACATTTGAAAATCACTCTGAAATATAACGGCTGTTTCGAATTGGTTATGTTTCTTGTTCTTGAAATCGCTGTTTCTGCAAAGAGTTTGTACATCAATCTATATATCTGTATCTATATATGTATGTATATTTACATGCACACATGCACACACACACAAACACACGCACACACATCTCTCTCTCTCTCTCTTTCTCTCTTTTTCTCTTTCTCTTTCTCTTTCTCTCTCTCTTTCTCTCTCTCTCTCTCTCTCTCTCTCTCTCTCTCTCTCTCTATATATATATATATATATATATATATATATATATAATATATATAATATATATACATATACACATACAAATGTGAACACTAATACAAACACAATAGCCTGTGCACAAAGATAAAAGGAAACGCGGCTACAATAAGTATTGAAAATGAACTTAGCGCTTCGGAATCCCCGAGAGTTCCTCATCAGACGAACAAATAACCGAAATGTTTACAGTAAGAAGATTCAGACAAAATTATGTAAAGCGGCAGCGAGACTCGGAACAAGAGCTGAATTAGGTTAGTCTTGCGAAGGTTTAGCAATTAGGTTGAAATTCGACAATGTTCAAATCTTGAGAGCTTTTAAGATTTTTTTTTTCTTTTTTAGCATTAATTCGGGTATATATATATATATTATTTTATCTTCCAGTTAAGGTCGTGGCTTTTATCAGGTAAGTGGATAAAACCACGCATTCAATTCCTTAGCGCACAGTATCATGATTATCTTAATTAATTACTACAAAGCTCTGCCTGTTTCGCCTGTATGAAACTTAGGACAGTCATTACACGACACAA
>NW_020869526.1:1122910-1125410 GCF_003789085.1 Penaeus vannamei | reverse complement strand
AAATTGAGGATTTATCTATACTTTGATAAATTAGTCATGAATAAAAAGACATTCACATGTGTACCAAATAAAAAACTCATATGATCAATGTAATCAAATCAATATTTCATATATTCAAATGCCTATTAGGATGCAACAAAATATATAAAATCACGATCATAATCAAATGTTAAATTATCTGTTCTACTTACTATGTTAACAATAGTAAGTTATGAGCTGATCTACTGCTGCTGATAAATATGATAATAATGAATAATGACATTTAGCAAGACAGAAAATTCTTATCTTGTCCTCTCACCTGTACACTTTTATCATTGATTCCTCCAGTGCACATTGAGACATCTAGGAAAGTCAGGTTCGGCACTGAAGCTGCTATATTCACAACTGCCTTCCAGCTGAGTGGCAGTGAGGCAACATTGAGTAACTTCAAGCTGGGACGGGGCTCCTTGCCAAGGGCTTCCTCAACACTCTCAGAGGTGACTGCATCGAGGTGGGAAATGTTCAGCTCTTCAAGGTGCTTCAGCTGTCTTAATGCTCTGATACCATTCTGCAACAAGAACATCAGTTCATGTTTTTCACAAAACATGATTTTATCTTCAGCTAAAATGAGTTTCCATCCATAAGATAATCTTACACAGAACAGGTGTTTAATTTTTTATATGTTGAGAAACAAAGTGAAATTCAGTATATCCTAATTAGCTGTAATAATGTCTCAGTATCAGAAAAAAAAACATAAAAATGACAAATTTATTACAGCAAAATGAGTGACCTTACCTCAGTAATTCCTTGACATCTACGGAGGTTTAGCTTCTTGATATGGGTAAGATGTTGACACACAGAGAGCACTGCCAAGTCTGTCATGCGAGAACACAAGCTCAAGTCAAGATCTAAGATGGATTTTTGGTTCTGACATAGCAAGTCCACTCCACTCTTAGACAGCTGGTCACATGACATTAAATGTAAAGACTCAATCTCTAACCCAGGAATTTTTGATAAGTGATACAGCGATTCACTGTCAATAGTCGTCCTGCCAAAGCTCAGTTCCTTTAGCGTCTTAGCGTTTTCTTCTACGTATTCTAATATGTGCTTGAAGGTGAGCACGTGATCGGACACTTTCACTCGTCCATCAGAGGGATAGAACCTTTTGTGAATGGCAGACTGGAAAGAGATCTGACATCCTGCTAGAGAGAGTTTTTTGAGGGGCCCCAAGACCGAGGTGATGCGAGTAAACAGAAGATCAGTCAGGTATCTTGAGCAGGCGAGGTGAAGTCTAGTCACGTTCTTCAAGGAAGCTGATAGGAGCTGTCTGTCTTCAGGGTTACTTAGCAAGGTTCCTATTTAAAAACCATTCGGATATTAGTCTGAGTTTACAAAAATATAATATTTGACAGTATATCATTAAGGTCTACAATCCCTTGCTCAAGGAGGAATAGTCACAAAAATAACAAATCATCAAATATTCAACAAAAAATAAAACCATGAAATGTAAACTTTCCTTATCATAGTTCCCTACAGTTACTGATAACTGTAAATTTATCATCTACTTACTAAATGCAGTTCCTCCTCCATTACTTTACTTCATATCACACACACAAACAATAAAAAACATTATCAACATTTCCAAATCACATGCTGATACAAAATACATTACTCCAATGAAGCTTGTGAACTACAAGGAAAAAATAAACCCAAATGAACAAGACATGCTCTGCTATTTCACTCCTGACGTAAATCTGATGAAACATGTCAAAATACATAATAGCATCTACAGTAAACTTCCCTCTACGTATAGACATGTTTTAGAAATAGCTCTATGTACTTTTTGTGTTCCTAAAGTAGAGAAACCACAATTTATATTAGTCTTAAACTGGAGTTATGTTTTCAGCCACAAAAAAATTGAAACACTAAAAATCTCTATAATCTTTTTACAATAACAAAATTGATAAAATGTCGTAAAAGAGGAGAAATCAAAATAAGAATAATGACAAGCAAAAAATTATGATAAAAAGTGCTGATAATTATAATAAAAATACAAATAATGATATCAGTGACAAAAAAGATAATAATGGTGATAACAATGATCAAAAGTAACAATAATGCTGATAACAATGACATACAGAAAAAAAATGATGAAAATGATGATGTGATGATGATAACAATGATGATGATGAAAATGGTGATGATGACAATGATGATGAAAATGATGATGAAAATGGTGATGATGAAATGATGATGAAAATGGTGATGATGAAAATGATGAAAATGATGACAATGATGATGATGATGACAATGATGAAAATGGTGATGATGACAATGATGAAAATGGTGATGATGAATGATGATGAAAATGGTGATGATGACGATGATGATGATGAATGGTGATGATGACAATGATGATGATGGTGATGATGATGAAAATGGTGATGATGACAATGATGATGAATGAAAATGATGAATGATGATATGATGAACAATGATGATGAAAAATGGTGATGATGAT
>NW_020869526.1:1112910-1115410 GCF_003789085.1 Penaeus vannamei | reverse complement strand
AGTAGTATAAGCAGTTGTACTAGTAGTAGTAGTGCTAGTAAATAATCAAGTAACTAAATAGTTTAGTTTAATTTAATTTTACAATGGATATTCTTTAATGTGACAGGATGTCTGCTTATTTGCTTCTAAATCACCCCCTGTGTGCAAAGAATGGCCAGGGTTACCATTCACTGGCAGCGCTTAGGATTCAACGCAGGTCAGCAAGATTGCTAGACAAGATTGCTACAGCTGCAGCACACAGCACTCACATTAGTAGTATTTGTAGTAGTAGTAGGACTAGCAGTAGTATTGGCAGTAGTAATAGTATTGGCAGTCCTGGTTATGGTACTAGTAATAGTAGTAGTAGGAGTAGGCCTACTAGTCGTATTCATACTAGCAGTACTAGTACTACTAGCAGTAATAGCACCAGTAGTAGTAATAGTACTTATTGTACTGGTAGTAGTAGTAGAAGTAGTAGTAGTAGTACAACTGTACTACTGGTACTAGCAGCAGTATTACGAAATGGAGTAGTTAAAGTAGTACCAGGAATAATAGAAACAATAATGACAATGTGTGTTTGTGTTTCTTTTTGCATGTTTTTTGTTTGCTTGTTTGTTTGTTTGACTGTGTGTGTGTGTGTGTGTGTGTGTGTGTGTGTGTGTGTGTGTGTGTGTGTGTGTGTGTGTGTGTGTGTGTGTGTGTTGTGTGTGTGTGTGTGTGTGTGTGTGTGTGCATGAGCCTATGTGAGTGTGTGTGAGTGTGAGTGTGAGTGAGTGTGAGTGAGTGAGTGGTGAGTGTGTGAGTGAGTGAGTGAGTGTGTGAGTGTGAGTGAGTGAGTGAGTGAGTGTGAGTGTGAGTGTGAGTGAGTGAGTGTGTGTGAGTGAGTGTGAGTGAGTGTGTGAGTGAGTGAGTGAGTGTGAGTGTGTGTGTGTGCGTGTGCGTGTGCGTGTGTGTGTGTGTGCATGCATATGTGTACGAATATGTGTGCATGTATATGTGTATGAGTGTGAGCGCATTTGTGTGCATGCGTGCGCACATGCGTGTGTGTGAGTGCATGTGTGTACGTCTGTATTTACATCTGTTTGTGTGTGCTTGTCCTTTTATGTGTATTAGCGTAAGAGTCTTTTTGTGTGTGCACCCACACACACGCACGAACACAAACACACAAGTATGAAGAAAGGGGAGAAAATCAGAAAGAATGCATGAGATTATAACAATAGCAAGTTTTCCACCAACCTTGAATACCCAGTTGTGATAAGGTACGGAAGATGCAAGGAAGGTGTCCACAGCAGGGTTGACATCATCCGTGATCATGATCGTCACGCGGTCTGCAAGGAGGTAAGAAGCTGCCTCCCTCCATAGTCTTGACACTTGTGACACTGACAGAAGATCACTCACTCCCAGATAATGGAACAGTCCAACTAGGACCTGCAAGTTATGAAAATTGTTCAACGAGCATATACAAGATACTGTGAATCTTTTTTTTCCGCTGGTAAACTGTTTAGGAGGAATGAAATGCAATATGCAACCAAAAATACAAATTTTAAAATAAAAAGATACCTTGGCTGTCATATTGCTTAAATCTTTATAATTCATTATGTATTAAGACTCATTTCAGCACGTCTCACCAGCAAGCAAAATGTATACAAACAAGCTAAATCTAAAGATCGAGATCAGCATTGCTTCTAACGGACGGCAAATACATTCCTCTAGTGGTTGGATCTCTTGCCCATCTTAATGCGATTTGAAATATGGTAGTGCGTCATCACTCTTCCTTTGCCTTGACATATATTACAGTCCCCTTCTCAGAGTAGTTCTATAGTCTAGTCTACAAATAATGCCCAAATCCAAAAAAATAAACTTCATTCTAGCTGCAGCTTTAAACTGGACAACAATTTAAACCCGAAATGTTCAAGTAAATGCTACAAAACACTGCTGCCACACTTGATTCAACTCAAGAAGTCATACAGGAATCATAAGCCTTAATTACAACTAGATTTAACCTCGGGAATAAAATGAAATCAAGAAAAAATTGTACCAATTCACAAAAGAAGAAAATAATATTAACTTTGTTTATCTTATGATGTCACTGGAACTATGGATAACCAAGTCATACTAAAATGACCAACACATAAGTTAAAAGACACTACTCAGACTAATATGCCCAAAGACCAAAGTAATATTTCATGATATGACGATAATATCCAATGAAAAAACTGTTTAAACATATGAAAAGAGTGCTCAACTAGCACCAAAGCTGACCTCAATTGGTAAACATTCAGCTGACATGATACGGTGAAGGTCTTCCGCTGTCTGACAAAAGCCAAAAGCATTCAAAAATACCAAATTCAACAAGCAAAGTTGAGGAAAATTTTCTTAAATCGCTGACCCCAGGTGACACTGACAGCACATTTTGCTCACATCTATGTTATTTTTATGAATGAGATTTGGTTTTGAGTTACTTGAAAGTCTGTATAAGCCTCACGGATATTACAAGTAATACTAATTTATAATGAATCAC
>NW_020869526.1:1105410-1107910 GCF_003789085.1 Penaeus vannamei | reverse complement strand
GATGGATGTGTGTGATGTGTGTGTGTGTGTGTTGTGTGTTGTGTGTGTGTGTGTGTGAATGTGTGTGGTGGATGGTGTGTGGTGAAAAGCAAGATTGATAGAGAGGCCAGAATTCCATACAAGACTTTTTATGGAGATGCATTGCTTCTCTAATCCATATATGATATGCCTGATTTGCTAGAAGAAAATACATCATTTGCTTTCAGTGGAATGGGTGCTAAGTGAAATTCTTGAGTCCAGCCCAAGCTGAAAAGAAGAGATTTGCATGGCTAAAGAATAACTGAATGGTGTTGGACGCAGGTGTTATAGTACGTTGAAATGAAAGGATGGTTAAGATTTTTTTTCTCTTTACCTCAAAAGTTGAATTTTTGGATTTCAAGAGAAGAGGTTAGTTTTTTAAAAAGAAGTCTTGAGATCTTAATTGTTTCTTAAATCATGAGGTTTTAGACCACCTAAGGAATTAAGTAGTATAAAAATGATTTGCCCGAAGTACTAAAAAGAAGAGAAAAGAATTAGATCAGATAATTAGTAATATATATATGATAATTTACGTTACTTAACACACAATATAGAGAAACAGAAAAGATAATAAAACAGATACATTTTAACAATACAATGGATGAAAATTATATGTCACTATTTTAAGCGTCAAGTATGAAACTATGTATCCAATTTAATCTGTTGCAGGTTTGACCCCATGGAATTTCTTGTGTTCTCTAAGAAGAAAGGCAGTGTCTTTAGGAACTGAATATGTTAATGGGAAAGTAACAGGATTGGAACATCATAGCTTAGATGACATAATCACATAAGCTCTAAAAAATAATCACAGAAGTAACTGGCACATCAGTATTACTACAAAATCTCACACTGTGCTAGGGAGAGGTCATTTGGATAAGAATTACTGCTTTAGGTTAATTTTTAGATAGATATGTAACATAAATTTCTTTTAAAACTTTGATAATGGCTAAACATGAAACGATATAGTGTTTCCAAGATCATTGTTTCTCACTGTCTCTCTTTTTTTCTAACCATGGCAGATTACTCTCCCAGATGGTGAAAAGCGAAACATCAGGTTTTCAATATGTGTGGTGGCCGCTGGAGCATGGTCAGGCGAAGTTGGCCGATTGGTTGGCATTGGAAAAGGAACAGGAATCATGGGTGTCCCAATACCTGTTGAACCTAGGTTTGTAGAATCCAAAAAATTGAAGCCAATTACCATAATACAAGGTGGAGCATATATTGGTTTGTCTGCCCATAGATTTCATGTTTTAGTAATTAATGAGCAGCATTTTTAGCATAAAGTGAGAAATTCTACATATAATCATACTACCAAGCATAAAAGTATCAATGATTAGTACACAGTCAGATTTGAACGAGACAAAATTTAGCTTCATTAGAAGTGTAACATAGATTCAACCACTGCCAGAGCTCGTTTTTACAGATATTATGAAAATTGTCAATCAGGATTGATAGTCATATGATATTTACACATTATTTCATGTCAATTTAAGTGGAGTTTCTTATTTTCAGAAAGCGTTACGTGTATTGTGTGCATGCTCCAGATGGCCCAGGGTTAGACAGCCCGCTACTTATTGACCCAAATGGAACATACTTCCGAAGAGAAGGGTTGGGAGGCTTATACCTTTGTGGCCAGTCACCCACAGATGAATGTGAACCCTCTATCGAGAACTTGGATGTGGATTACGACTTTTTTGAGTCAAATGTTTGGCCAACTATTGCTAACAGAGTACCTTCATTTGAAAACTTGAAGGTGTGTATTTTGTAGTGACGACTCATTGTCTTTTTTTATCCTAATATATATCAGTTTCAGATCTTGAGTAAGAAGATGCTAAAGCCATCCATTCATTGTAGTGGAAATTTAATGTCAGTCCCTTTAAAAGTCAAATTCCAAATGAGGATCCTTAGTAAAATGATCCTTTGGAGAAAATTTTCCATTGGAAATTATATCATCTATATGCGGCAAATAAGTTATAATCAATATTTTTATTTACAGCTACAAAGTTCTTGGGCAGGATACTATGACTACAACACCTTTGATCAGAATGGTATAATTGGACTCCACCCAATCTTTACAAATATGTTCATTGCTACCGGATTTAGTGGACATGGTAAGTGTTCGTTTTTAATTGCATGTTAAATTATTTTTCTTCCCCTTTTAATTGTTTTAAACATGACAAGATTGGCTAATACAAGTATCAATATTTTCCAGTTGTGCATAGATTCCTTAGGCTATTCTCCTGTTTAATCTAATGAACTTCACAGTACACTTTGTGGGGATGTGTGATAGAAACAAGCTCACTCTCTGACAGGAGAATCATTTCATTTAATACCTGATCCCAGACACGGGTGTTGGATAATAGTTTAGACCTTAATATATATACTAAAAGGAAGAAAATATATGTAAGGTACATTAATTGACTGCTTGTTATTAGCTATGGTTCTAATCAGTTTTCTGGTTATCCTTTTGTAGGACTGACAG
>NW_020869526.1:1087910-1092910 GCF_003789085.1 Penaeus vannamei | reverse complement strand
AAGGTTTCTCCTTCAAGGCAAAGTGCTGAGCCGCTGGCAGTTCAAACTCCAGAAAATTGTCACTGCAAATTCATACAATTAAATGGTCCATCTCTCATATACGAAAATTTAACTCAGGACCAGGACTTGACTGAATGATCACTAGAAACTAGTTGACACCGAAAAATAATAGCTCAAATATAAAAATCGGCTCATTAATAAACACTGATAAACTCATTGAAAACTGCTCGATAGGCTCTGTTTTATGCTACCATGTACCATGCAATTTAGTCTTAAATTACATATTTTGATAGGCCTTGAAAAGCACTATAAAAATCTTTATCTTGTTTTTTAAATTAAATAACTGCAACATTATAGGGGCAGATGTATGTGTAATGCGCGGGAAACACGGAGGGGTAAAGCCTTTCTGAGGTTACAAATTATGGCAATCTTTGTCACTTCTGGCTGAAGTCCCAGAAGACAGGATGCAGCCAATGTATCAGAGTGACTCATGACTTTCTTTAAAACGGTAATCGAGGCTGAGCTGACCTGATTTCCACGTTAAATCTTCTAAAAACTATGACAACGGTAGGGATTATCGTGGATTCTGGTAGAATGCTAGTAATGGGATTGTTGCTTCTGAATACCGCAACGCCACATAGAATATGCATGAGATGAGTAGAACCGAGTTATAAAAGAAACACCAAGGACACTATGGATGGCATGATGTGTGAGTATTTTTACATTTGGGAACGCAGGCGAGGTTAGAAGCGTGGGAAAGGGAAGTAATTGAAGGGCAAGTGTAAACGGCCCAAGAAACTGAAGTGGACTCAGAGAGCTAACATTTTATTTCAAAATAAAATGTGCCTTGCTTCAAAGTCTAGACAACGTGATCCAATTACGCGAATTGATTTTAGGATTATTGGAAATTCGATGTTAAATGACAGAGAGAGCGGGATTAAAAATTTAAGACTGAATTTTCCGGGATCGCCAATAATTCATGAAATTAAAATCTAAAAAAGAAAGAAAAAACAGCAGTCGGTGCTCGACAACGACATATTGACTCACGAATTTACATAATAACCTCTGCTGCCAAAATAATACAAACCAATTAAAAAATATACTTACTAATATAATATGCAACGAACTAAATGAACGCTATTCACTTAGAGTGGCAAAGCACAGTACCATTATCGGATACAGACATATATGTTGGCTAAATATCGAGGACAAGATTCAACATGGAACATTACCTTCCTAATCTGATTAAAAGTCACTTCGAAGTTTCAGACACCATATGCCATGTGACCTGATGGATGAACGGACATCCCGAACGGGCACATCCACAAGGACCATAAATAGGAAAACATAAGACGAATACTTAGGCAAAGTGACTTGAAATATTCGATATACATTCATAATCTAAATGTTTAAGAATATATCTATAGCGTTTAAGGTGTAAATATAAATTGTCCATTATATAGAGCTGGTTATACGACGTACTATTATCTAATAGTCATGAATTTTCAATAAAACTCTTCCAAACAAGTGAAAAGGGATTATATAATAGTTACCCTTTAAATATTTCAGTTTTCTGCTAGACACGAGTATGTACGTTTTCTTTCATTCTCGGCTTTTTCTCAGTAACACCTTTATCTTATGAGGCGCTCATGCTGCTCCTCTCACCTGGTGGCGGAGCGGACCATCGGCCCACCACCACTCAGCCCCCAGCACCACCGCCCATTTTACTGACCCCGACATTTAACCCTGGCTTCGATTGCCAAATTTAAAAATCAACTTACGGTCGTGCAGAAAAAATACGAAATGTTTAATCGATAGAGGCAGTCTATCCAAAAAAATACTATATAGTACGGAAAATACATTATCTTTCAGATATAACATGACGGTGAGCATAATCAAGAATGAAACCTAAGATCACTTTAAAGAATTTAGACAAGGAAAGGCGTGGCTCAGCGGTGGATCGAATGGTGGGTTACGATGCCCAACCGCAGGCGGGGAGGGGGGGACCAGCCCTGAAAAGTATTGCCATATCAACTAATTGTGAAATATTTATAGTACTTCCATTAGATTTGTTTATAATTCACTTTCCGATCGTAAATGGTTATTTAGATCAAAACAGCACCATATAAACAGGTATATTGCCCTAACTTGCCAGTAATTAGCTCCGGGGAGAGAGTGAGAAAGCATCGTACACCTTGCGAGAGGTTGCGGTGGCGGCACAGGATCGAATTACAGGGCAGAGCATGTTTGTTTGTTTAAGATTCGCTTCGGCTGTCACTATTTTCACACCTTGGAAGATGGATGGGACCACCCACCTTGAGGTCTTCCAGAGGGCTTCGCCTTTATCATGTGGCATCGCTGCGTTTCACTTCTTTGTTCTGTTTCATTTTGAAGGTGTTGTTTCACATGGTAATTGTTAGCAATAATAATTAGTTTGTTCGTGTCAAATTTTCATAGATAATTTGTTACTATAGATAGTTCACATATACTTGATTCCATAAAGTCTTGTTCACGCCGTTCCAAAAAATTTCGCACAAGCAACCGGCTGGAAAATGCCCGCTGGAAGAAAAGAAAGCTGAGCGAAATTGGTCGTAGTTGTCGGAGTGTGATTTACCCATGTTTGATTTTCCTTGGCTTGTTTATTCCTTTAGATAATCAAATCACAAGTTTTCTGATGGCCAAACATTGATTTTGTAGAAACGGAATACTTAGATGAGATGTTTCGCCGATTTTGTAAATATGAAATTGAACACTAAAGTATGAAAAAAATACATTTGGGATGAGTGCCCTCATAGGTATTTTCCCTCCGGCAAGGAATAGGTAACCAGTGCCCCTAAAAGTAACAAATTATTGTGGATTCACGCTTTAGTATTTTTAGAGGATAAAAGATATATATGCACGTAAGCACTTGATATAAACTGTAAATCTGTCATTTCCCCTTTCGCGAACAGATAAGACACCTCTAAATAAAGATAGGGAAGAAATGGCAGCAGTCGTTCCAGCATGGGTCCACCCAGGTAGATAATGATGGGGTAGAAGGAAGGAACGGCCACGTCTGTGTGTTTAAGATTCGCTGCGGCTGTCGTCGCCTTCACACCTTGGCTGCCCGGACGCGACCACACACGTCGAGGGTTCTTGCCACATGCCCCAAGCAGCGTCAATTATTCCTTAATTTTGTGGGATTGATGGCTTTGATTGACACGGGGCGAGGTAGTGGTCGAGTTTTGTGCTTAAAGTTGAAGGAGATGAAGTGTGTTTTTGTGCTATATTCCTGAGATTTTCGAAATCAATTTCGAATTGCTTCTCGGGTTAGATTTTAGAAATATATTTAAATGTACTTAGAAATTTGTCTTTGTAAATTTGATTTGATATGAATTTAAAAGGATGTACCTTACTGATATATCTGCTTTATCTTTGGAAGTAGTAAATACTTCGGTGTTTCTTTTGATGGATAAAGAATAAGAAGCTTCCTTTATTATTCAATTTTTAACATTATGAATAACATAGAAATCATTAACTGATTTGTAAATATAGGTAACTTCTTGTAAAATGTACACCAAAACCTCCGTAACTTGTTCCTAAATCCTATACTCTGACCAGCATGAGGATATGGCGATATCTGGCATCTCTCCAGTCTATGGCCTATGGCGACCAATTTGTAAGTTTGTTCAAGATTAGCCTCGGCTGTCAGCGCCTTCACACCTCCACGTGATTAATGGGACCACACACGTTGGCCAGGGAAGGGGCGGAGCCTAAGAAATGGGCGGGAATTCAAACCTTATTTCTATAGGAGAAGAAATGAATGAGGAATTCCTTCACATTCTTTCTTTGTCAACAGCTGTTTTTAGGTTCTGAATCAGTTTGTTTATTGATACATGCGTGGACATTATCTAATAACTCTAAGTCTTCAGAGACATAGAGTGAGAAGCCGAAGTATTTAATTTCCCGCGAAAGATTAGAACAAGAAGAGGCCATGTGGGAGGAGTCTACGATAAGAGGGGAGGAGTCACGCCGAGAGAATGTTGTAGTGGTGGAGAAACGTGTGATTCTTGAACGGAAGATGATAGTTGGGGCATGAAAGTAATGGAGATTTGCGTATGCTTCGACCATTCCACCTGCATGACGGGGGTTTATTTTTTATTTCTCTTAAATTGTTAGACGTGCGATGCCGAAGAAGCACGGAATATTATACAAAGCGAATGACAGGTACAGGAAAATACGCCTGATAATTTCCCAACATTATTACAAGTAAGAACCGCGAAGAACCGAATTTATTTACAAATGAATGAAAAACTATGAGAGCAGGCATGGGATAAGTGTGAGCAGGCGTGGCAGCCAGAGGAGCGCCGGCAGTTCTGCGTGCGCACCGCCCCGCCAACAGGAAAACATAAAACTGAGGGCTCTTCTGCCGTCGCGCTGGAAAACAGGGCCCGGCGGTGTATGTTTACTAATGTCGTTTTTTTAACATTCCCGACAAAGTAGAGTTACTAGACTCTCAGAAACATTAAAAGAAACTGAATTTGCAATGAATTACTGAAGTGAATGGGACTGATGACCATTCAATCCATTAATCAAATTGTTTATAGAAGAAAACGTACGCAATGTACGTTTTCTTAAATATTTAGGGGTAAGCTTGTCTAACTTGCAATTGTTCACAACTTTAGAGGTTTCATGGTATAACCACTTAAACATTAAAATAATAAGAAATAAGTAAGATAATAAAAGAAATAAGAATAAATAATTAAATAAAAATGATGCTATCACTAAAGATGATAATGGGAATTATACAGCTACTGCCACTACTACTATTACTACTACTACTAACCCTATTTCTCCTCTTCCTCCTTCTTCTATTACTGCTACTCCCACTTTTACTCCTCCTCCCCATACTACAACAACTACAATTACAACATCAACAACAACTACTACCACTTCTACTAGAACAACAACAACGACGACTACTACTACTGCTACTTCTGCTGCTGCTGCTGCTACTACTA
>NW_020869526.1:1075410-1077910 GCF_003789085.1 Penaeus vannamei | reverse complement strand
TCTCCTTCTACACATCTCTCTCTCTCTCTCTCCTCCCCTCTCTCTCCTCCCTCCCTCCCTCCCTCTCTCTCTCTCCTGTCTCTGTCTCTCCATCTTTAATTCTCTCTCATCTTCACAACCTTTCTCTCTCTCTCTCTCTCCCTCCCTCTCCTCTCCCTCCCTGCCTCCTCTCTCTCTCTCGCGCGCTAGTGTGTGAGTCTCCTTCTCAAAAAAACAATAATGAGAATGTGGTAAACCTTATCCTTTATGAGAAAGAACAATCACCACTTGGCGTATAAAGAGGAAGAATGGCAGAGTCCCATGGCTACACCAAAGCTTCATCCTCCTCCACATTCCTGAGCAGGACATTCACTCGCCAATGTTGGCCCATTCTTGCGATGTATCGGAAAAGAGTGATTCCCTCCGTGTTTTGTGGTGACCTCACAGCGGCGGCGGCCCTTGCTGCGTGGGTTGATCAACCTGTTGGCGGGGGAGGACTTTTGGTTCTTCTCTGACTGATTTGACTTATTCTTCCCCAAGACCGATAGTTGCCTTCGACACTGTAGTTCCAAATGTGGTTGAATCTTGTGTAGAGAGGTTTGTTGCCAAGGGAGAAAGGAATTCTGTTTGCAGGCACTAACGTGAATTTGTTTGATCAGATCTAAGTTGTGCCTATGTTGGAAAACCTTGAGGGATCAATAGCCCTAGTATTATTTAGGTATATAATACAGAGGTAATTTAAATATATGAGAGTGATATATCGGGTATGATATATATATATATAATATATATAGGATATAATATATATATGTAGATGGTATATGATAGTAAAATAATACATAATGTATAATATATATATAGTAGATATAATATATGTACTGTAAGGGGGGGGTGGTGTATTGTATATATAAGTATTATTATATAAGTACATATATATATATATAAATAATATATAAAATATAAATTATATTGATATAAAATAATATTATCAATATATACAACCACACACCATGTACATATAATATATAATATATATTCATATAATAATATATATATATATAGTATATATACATATATATATATATATGTGATCGGACTATATATTTATATATATACATTGTATGTATATATGTATATATATGTATAATAAGTGATATATATGTATGTGTACTATATTCATGTATAAATATATTTCATACATACATATACATATGTATTTATTGTACTACTGAGATATACATATCATACAGCACACACGCGTCACACACACACACAACCAGCACACCACACACACCACACACGACACACACACACACCACACAACACCACATATATATATATATATATACTATATATTATATATATAAGGTATATAATATTAATCACACCAGCACACACACAACACACCACACGGACACACACACACACACACACCACACACACACACACACACACACACACACACACTTTGTATTCATTATATGGGATGCATGAACATATAAACATCACGAAGATGAATCATCATCTTCACAATCTCTAATATTTTGCAAGGTTCCCCCTGCCACGAATTTGCAATTTATTTTTGGGCAACATTGTCAAAAAAGTCTAAACAAAGAAGGAAAGTAAAAATAAACAAGCTGGGATCATTTGACTTCGGAGGAAAGTTTGAAATGGAAATGTAAAAAATTGGGTTCATGTTATTACTGATTAATAAAATAAATGTTATTGCTTTTATCAAGTATATAGAATTCGGGGAAGTCATCATGTTACAGTGAGCGATAAAGAGAGAAAAAAAAATAGAAACCGATTTTTTTTATTACACTCTAAGCGATAGCAGAGATAAGAAATCAATTATTTTGATAACGAAACATTTTGCGGCACTTTTTGAAAAGGTGAATCTAGGGAAGAGAGATCTGAAAAGAAAAAAATATATATTATTTAAATATTTAACAGACACACACACACACACATATATATATATATATTATTACACACACACACACACAGTCATATGTGGCATGTGCGTGTTCGTGTGCGCGTGCTTGCGTGTGTTTCTGTATTTGTGTGGTGCACAAAAATGAATACGTATACTTACCTATATAGACAACTAGAAAGAAAGGTGTATATATATATAGACACACAACCACACGTGTGTGTGCATGAACATCCACGTGTCCGCCTGTGCCACGCCGGCATGTATGAATTGCGTGGGTGTACGAGTGTGTCTCCGTTGCAGGCAAAGTGGGCCATCTTGCCTCCGCTTGCACAGGCCGAGACAGCCCGGATCGCTGCCTCTTATCGGCCTCGACGTCGGAAAGCTGATCCTCGAGCCCTCGCCTCGACCTCGCCCTCCATTCCCGAACATTGTCCCGAGTCTCCGCGTCCTTCTGACCCATTTCGCGCCCCCGTTCCTCCCGCGCATGTGTCGGCTTATCTCGCCTCCATCAGCAGCCTGTTCGTTCTTTCTGCGCACGTGTTTCTCTCCTCGTACGTGACTTTGATGATAATGCGCATCTGTGTT
>NW_020869526.1:1065410-1070410 GCF_003789085.1 Penaeus vannamei | reverse complement strand
TACCCTCTAACTTTTCTGATAATACTCCTGTTTTATCTATCTCTAATCATATCTCTAACCTGCTAGTCGACCCTGCCTACTTCTATTACCACTTGTCTACATTCCTCTTTCTTTTACCTTTGCCTATATTCTCTATTTCTATGACACCAGCTGTATCCTGTCTATTTCTCTCTTAGCACTTTATTCTATTTCTATGACCACCATGCTGTACCTTTTCTATTTCTCAAACCACATTCTATTTCTATGACACCAGCCTTTGTCATCCTGGTCTACGTCTATAGTCTACTATTCTTATTTTCTTCTATTACATCCAAGCTCTCTCTTTCTTTCGTATGACACCAGTTGTACCTGTCTATTTCTCAAGGCATATTCTATTTCTATGACACCAGCATATATACACTGTACTGTCTATTCTCAAGCATATTCTATTTCTATGACACCAGCTGTACCTGTCTATTTCTCAAGCATATTCTATTTTATGACACCAGCTGTACCTGTCTATTCTCAAGCATATTTTAATTTCTATGACACCAAGCATATTTCTATTTCTATTACCCAGCTGTACCGATCTATTTCTCCAGCATATTCTATTTTTTCCTTCGACAGCAGCTGGCTTACGTCGTATATGCATATTCTACGCACTTCTCTTTCCATTACTGAAGCCTCAAGACTTTGCTCGTTGTGCTTACATGACTGTGCTGAAAGTAACATTAACATTGCAGGCGCCAATGAGATTTCTTAATAATGATGGAAAACGTAATAGCAGCTGGGGTTATAGCAATAGCACCCATAGCAGAAGCATAGTAGAGTTTATCCTTCTTAATACTGATGGAAAACGTAATAGCAGTTGGGGTTATAGCAATAGCACCCATAGTAGAAGCATAGAAGAGTTTATCCTTCCTAATACTGATGGAAACGTAATAGCAGTGGAATTATGGCAATAGCACCCATAGTAGAAGCAGGAGTTTATCCTTATCATCAGCAGCATTGCAATCATCATAACTCATCATAGGCAGCACCGTTCCTTGCCGGGATGCCAATGGTACGAAAAAACATGCATTTCAGCCATGCACACATCAGGCGACCATGGCGATTCTATCAGGCTCGTCATGCAGAGCGGACGTGCAATCAGCAGAGAGGCATGCACTGTTTGCTTTTAAATACTATTCTAAAAGGTTATGATTAAGATGACCTTGGTGCCACAGCCTCCTCCGGCCTGAGATTAGACCCGGTGACGCGGCCCTCCTTGGCACCCTGGCACTGCATGGCGTCTGTGCATGCCAAGTTGCTTGTCTTGCGGGCTCGCTTGACCGACTGCTTCCCGTTTCCTTCTTGCATTTCTTAAGGTGCTGTCACACTAGCACTTTTTCCGTCAATTTTGGACAATTTTCTGAAATTTTGTCCATTCGAGGGAATTGTCGATTTTCCAGTCAGACGATAAGGATCGTTTCCCGTCTGAAAACTTTCCGTCAACTTTTTTCAGCCAAGCATACTCAAATCGAGAGCTATATTCGAGAATGTTTGTATTGATGTTAAATAAAATTGTCAAAAAATTGACGGAAAAAGTGCTAGTGTGAAGCAACTTTATTCACCTGCGTTTGCGTCTCATTCTGGGAGTTATTTTCATGTTTCCGGAGTTATTGTTATTACTGTTGTTGTTATTACCGTTCTATTGCTTCGACTTATTTCGAATTCGTCAATATTTGGTAATAATGAATGGCTGATTGTATCAGTGGAAGTTAGATTCTATTTGATAATAAACAGCACATGTATAATGTCTACATCTCTCTCTCTCTCTCTCTCTCTCTCTCTCTCTCTCTCTCTCTCTCTCTCTATATATATATATTATATATATTATATATATAATATATAATATGTATATATATATATACTGTTTATCCATCTACACAGACACACACACACACACACACACACACACACACCACACACACACACACACACACACACACACACACACACACACACACACACACACACACACACTGCTCTATATATATATATATATGTATATATATATATATATATATATATATATATATATATATATATATATATATATAATATATATAATATATATATATATATAATACACACACACACACACGCACATATATATAATCAGCATCAATCAAATGATTACTATTGCTTGTCAGCTATCAAGTAATTATCATAATTAACTTCGCTTCTTGCTTCACCAACCTGCCAACCGCCTCAGTCACAAACGAAAACGGAATCATTAGAACAAATCTCTCCTCGCGATGATTAATCTTCCTCTCAGCTGATATGTCATTTACGTATTTTGGCTTTTAAAGAGGAAAAAAAAAATAGCCTTTGAAACATTGAGTAACACCAGACTACGCCGAGAGCAGCTTGTAAGATGTAAACATTGTTGTGCTCTTGCCAGTGTTCTTAGAGGTTCCTCAGACGTCGTTCCAATCGTTTGCTTATTCGGCGCCGGTTGACCCCTTCGTCGTTTTTTTTTTTTTTTTTTTTTTTTTTTTTGCCAAGCCAGACTCCTCCGCCAAATAATCGGGTCAGATTTTCCCCGACCTACCTTGGCCCGGTATGTCGCAGATCGACGTCCATTGATTCCTACAACAATGGCGTTTTGGCAATCGCTAAATTATAAAGTAGCGGCTGGTGTCATTTCGACCGTGGAAAGACACCAGGGAAGTCCACAGTAGAAAGTCTCAGTCCACAGTAGAAAGGTCTTCATTTGTGGGAACTTGAAATCTGGGACATGTGTGTTGAATTTCAGTATCGCCAAGACACACGCCAGATACCTGGAAGAAGAAGAATCACGTAATAATCACCTCTGTTGATTTCTCTCTGTGTCCTTCTTAAGCCCCTCCTTGAACAGAAAGACAGAACGAAATCGAGGAGGAGGGGACGGAGGAAGAGAAGGAGAAAGACAGATAGAGAGAAGGACAGAAAGGAAGGATAGGGGGGATGGAAGAAAGGGAGATAGATAGAAAGACAGAGAAGAAGGATGGGGAAGAAGGAAGATTTTGATGATTCTTATCAGAAGTATTAGCATAGACACACACGCGCTGACACACACACACACGTACACATAGTTCGCAAATACAAACACACACACACACACACAGATCGCAAATACACACACACACAGATCGCAAATACAAACACACATACACACACACGCCAGATACCTGGATATCGCAAAGCCGAAGAAGAATCATGTAATATTATTCTCTGTTGATTTCTCTCTGGGTCCTTTTTAAGCCCCTCCTTGCTCCATGTATCATACCAGGTTCCTAAAGTCTCTCTTTATATCCTCGAACATATGCTGTCCCCTTTGTCCCAACCCCTACAGTTTCTCCTCTTCGACCACCACACTTCCAGCTGTGACACTGATACAACACTGTTAAAGACTTACATTCTTATCTAAGCATGTTTTATTGTATCAAGCTAAATATTGTACTTCATTGTTCCGCAAAATCTGGGTCTCATCTACGTAACTTCACGAGCTCACCGCTTCCATTGACTTGCTATGTTGGCGAAGCGGTAAGGTGCTGGTCTAGCAATCTTGCGGACCTGCGTTCGATCCCACGCCCGGCCAGTGAGTGGTATCCCCGGCCACTCCTTGCACACAGGGGGATTTGGGCAAAATAAAAGAGTATGTCACAGCAAAGAATATCCACTGTAACAAATGGAATTAAAACTAAATCTTAAATCTTGTTCGCTTATCTCTCGAAAGTCGCATACTTGAGAGAGAGAGAGAGAGAGAGAGAGAGAGAGAGAGAGAGAGAGAAGAGAGAGAGAGAGAGAGAGAGAGAGAGAGAGAGCAGGAGAGGAGAGAGAGAGAGAGAGAGAGAGAGAAAGAGAGGAGAGAGAAAGAGAGAGAGAGAGAGAAAGAGAATAGAGAGAGAAGAGAGAAGAGAGAGAGCGAAGAGAGAGAGAGAGAGAGAGAGAGAGAAGAGCGAGAGAGAGAGAAAGGAGCGATAGAGAGTAGAGAGAGAGAGAAACAGAGAAGAGATAGATAATAGATAGACAGACAGAGAGAGAGAGAGAAAAAAGAGAGAGAGAAAGGAGATAGAAAGAGAGGAAGCACCTGTATTAACCAAAGCCAATCGTGTTCAAGCGTTCACACTTGTTTCTGTGAACCTTTGTACGAGTAAAAGCTATTTTCTAAAGGATTTCCCCAAAAAAGGAAAAAATATTCATATATTCTGGATGCACGTAGGTAAGCACTGGAGCACGTAATGCCAGTTGCAATGATTCTGACTTATGCGGTGACTCACGACTTAGGCTAATCTAATATGCGTATGTAAGTCTTAAAATAAGTCACGTAAGACGCAGTTGCTGGTGTAGGGGAAGCAAGGTAAATGACTTCATATTTTACTGCCTTGCCTTAATGCTTACCTGGCAGCTGTGCTTGAACTGGTGTGCCAGATCTCTTTTCAACGTTACAGAATCTGCATCACTTCATTTATTTTTTCTAATTTAATTTAGTGTCTTTTCCCTGTCTATAACGCCAAGAGTTGAGAGAAAATATATATAAAACAGTGTGTAGGGTTTAAGTATCTTTACAGCCTATTTTCCTTTAATCTTATCTAACCTGTTATTAATCCGGCACTCTTCCGCGCCCATGAACATCAAACATCAAACCTCTTCCTTTATCATAAATTATTAGCGGTCTTTCTGTGTTTCTGTGCTGCGCTAAATCTAGAGAAGGAGGTCAAGTCTTTATAAGGAAAGGAAGTTGAACCTAAGCCTTTATTTTTGCTTTGTTGTAATCTATCGAATTGCAAAGGGATATTTTTAGATTCATGTTTCGAACACGTTTTTATTGGTTATCTCTTTACTTGTATTCTTCGCTTGCACAGAAGAAAATGTTTACCAAGTTGGAACAGTCAGTAAAATAACAAGAACGCAGTACTTACATACATAAAATGTGTACTGTATTTGCTTATGAATGTTTATGTACATTTATATTCGTGTGTCTAAGTATACGT
>NW_020869526.1:1055410-1057910 GCF_003789085.1 Penaeus vannamei | reverse complement strand
CCATCTGGCTTACCTATTGGGTTTCTGTTGTGCCCTGGAGTTCTGCCCAAAACGTGGTAGCATTGTTTATTTGAGTGGGTGAGGGGTGGGGGTGGTAGGGTGGGGTGGGGGGGCAGGGGGGGGGTGCGACATACAGGCACTTGGCCAGTACTGCTTCGAAGCGCTTGATATATACCCAAAGAAGGCTGGGTTTGCAAGTATCTGTCTGTCTGTCTGTCTCTCTCTCTCACTCTCTCTTTCTCTCTCTCTCTCTCTCTCTCTCTCTCTCTCTCTCTCTCTGTCTCTGTCTCTCTCACTCTCTCTCTCTCTCTCGCTCTCTTCTTTCTTTCTCTCTTTCTTTCTTTCTCTGTCTCTCTCTCTCTCTCTCTCTCATCTCTCGCTCTGTCTCTCTCGCTCTCTCTCATCCCTCCCTCTCTCACTATGTGGCAGAGACAAGCAGTTTGTTAATAACAACCAAAAGTACCCATTGAGCCTCAAATAGTTGACTACCATCCAGAAATTACACAATAGGCTACGCTCACAAAGAAAGTCGAATCATCATAATCTTCTATATACGGATACTGCATTTATCCTCATCCACCTTGTTTATCTCCTTTGTGACATGCATTAGGAGAGGTTACGTAATACCCCTATTCATTTCGTATGCTTGGTTGAGTTTCTTAAGTAATGTCCCAAAGCAATTAGAGGGAAGACTCTGTTATTTCGCTTGTTGACAGTTGCGCTTGCCCAAGAGCTAAGCATGCGGAGGAGGAGAGAGAGAGAGAGAGATGCAGAGAGGAGAGGGAGGAGGGAGGGAGAGCGGAGGGAGAGAAGGGGTGGTGACTAGTGGGAGATGAGGAGTCGAGAAGAGGGAGAGAAAGAGGAAAGATGAGAGGGAAGAAGAGAGAAAGATAGAAATACTCCTTGGTACCAGTGCAATAAAGTCGAGAAAGAGAGATAAGAGAGAAAGATGACTGTGCCTCTGTGTGACTTATAGAATAAAGAACCTCGATAACTGCTAGAACAATAGAGACAAAGAGAAGAGAAGGAAGGGATAGAAGATTAAAGTATGAAACGAGAAAGATAGAAGACGATTATAGAGGAGAGAGCAGAGCCATGAAATTCACCACCTGCAGAGAAATAATTCACCAGAATTCCAAATTAAGTAGTAGGCATGACTGATAGAGGATCGATGTGTTGGGTATGAGGTGCAGGGTTATAGTAGGAGGTTGAGGAGGCGATGAGGGAGATGTTGTGGGTAGATAGAGAGCTAGAAGATGAAAGATGAGAGAGGCGGGTTTTTCTCTCTCTCTCTTCTTTCAAAAAATTTTACGAAACGAAACCAAGGCCTTGCCACAAAAGAGAAGAGATGAAGATGCTTGTAAAAGAAACAGAAAGAGCAAGATGCAGAAGATGAGTAAGTAAAATTGTAACGATATACAGATGAAGAAAGAATCTTAAGTTATCCGTAGATTCTATAGAGACTAATTAGAAAGAGAGAGACGATGAAAGAATAAAGAGAGAATATCTAGAAGACTGAGGATGAAGCCAGCAGTAAAGATGTAAATATGACATGACCATGATAGTCAGAAATTAGATAAATAAATGATAATTAATGTCAAAATAGAGGTATGAACAATAATAATATCTTATTACAATCAACCTATAATTATTCACATCAGACCAAATAACATAAATAAATTAAATAACAATATAAATCTAATAACACACAAACCTTTAGATTAATAAAAAACAATGGAAACAGAAATGAAGAAGAGAGTAAATAAGATTGGAAAAAAGAAAGAAGAAAAAAGAAAAGATTAAAAGAAAAAATAGCGAATGTAGAAATGACAGATAATAAAAGAAAAAACGGAATTAATCTACAGTAAAATAATTACCAAAAAAAGATGTGGGACCAGAAGTGACATGTCATGTCAGATCGAAATGTCCTGACACGATTAAGAGACAATCTCAGCATACGTGTTACAATGTCTTTCTTCTAGCGCTCCTACGTGATTTGGCGAGTAGTCTGCATGTTACTGTGGGCGGAGAGGGCCATGAAGAGGTGGCAGAAACATGCATGAGACGAGTTAAAGACACGTAGTGAAACATGCACGGATTTCACCAGACAAAAGACACACCACCACGCAAATTCGTACATAGGTTAACAGTGTATGAGATTGTGTTGTTGAGTGAGGCCGAGGAGTAGAGAGATTACCCCAGTATGATGTGAGAGAGCAATCCCTGAGGTAGCATGATAATGAATAGAATAGCATAGAGAGATAAATGAGATATTAGTAATATAGGAATAGAATAGGTATGAGTAGCTACATAATAATATAAATATATAGGGTGGTTATGGTATGTGATTATTATAGAGTGGTGTGGGTGGTGATACTGATACCAAGAGGGTCGATGAATGTGTGAGGGAAACAGAAAACAAAATAAAAACAACACACATCACTATATAAGTAGTTATGAATAATAAGAGGTATAGAGGTAATAAAACAACAGCAAAAGG
>NW_020869526.1:1043701-1048701 GCF_003789085.1 Penaeus vannamei | reverse complement strand
TAATAGTACTGACAAAGACAATAATTGACAGATATGATAATAATATGACAGCAGACAATAATAACACCAAAAAGATCTGATATCGAGATACAATGAGTGCGTTCTCTGCACTGCAAAGCACAGATCCATGAGATACATTAATCACCAAAATACAACTCAACACAGTGAAGAAATACAATCCTCGCCACAGACTCAACTTTATCCCTTTTTTTTCCGAGAAAGAAGGCTTATTTGTACAATAGTCGAGGTAATTGGGCAGGCTGAACTATCACTGGTAATAATAATCAGGCCAAAGATAACGGCCATAGTAATGCTGGCGGATACTTAAAATATTTTCAGCACTGTTGCTGAATGGCATGCTCTGTGAACCCAATCCCTGTGCAGTGAAAGCTTGCATACACTTTGCAATTGGTCCTAATGCAACCGGTTGAATAATGTCAAACATGCCACTGTAGACCTTTTGAAGAATGTCAAGACTGACTTGACCCCAAAAAGAATGCAATAAAAATATTACAAGGATAAATATCAATTAACAATGACAACAATAAAAAAAAGGAATGATACTGATAATGATAATAATGATTACAGTAGTAGTAGAAGTAGTAGTAATGATTATAATGACAATAAAAAAAATAAAATAAAACATAACAATAATAATAATAATAATGATAATAATAATAATAACAAAAACAATAATAACAACAACTATAATAATATTAATAATATTAATAATAACAATAATGAAATTGATGACAATAATAATTTTAATAACAATAATAATTATCAGAACTATGATGATAATGATGATAATAACTAAATAATCATATCAATTTTAATAATAGAAAAAAAAGAAAATAACAACAATGGTAATAATAATGATATTAATAATAATAAAAAAATAATAATAATAATGACGACGATGATAAAAGAATAAAAACAATAAAAAAAGAAAAATATATCTAATAATAATAATAAAAATGATGATGATGATAATGATAGATAAAGACAGAAACATTACTACTACTAATGATAAACAAAACTAGAAATATAACCATAAAATAATAATAATATAAAAAATAATAAAGACAGAAATTATAATACTACTGATAATAATAATAATGAAAACAACAGCACTAATAATAATCTAAATATCATAGTAATATCAATACTATTATCATTATCACTATTATCATTATTATTATCATTTCTGCTATCATTATTGTTATCATTATCATGATCATTGTCATCATTATTGTCAGAACTATCATTATTATTATCATAATTATCACTATCATTATTATCATCATCATCATCATCATTACTAATATGTTGAAGATAAAGATAAAATGATGATTATGATGATAATGGAGATGATGATGATCATAATAACAATAACAATAATGACAAAACTATTAATTCTACAACTATTAATAATTATAATAATAACTATAACAATAGTAATAATAGTAATGGTTATTATAATAATAATAATAATAATAATAATAATAATAATAATAATAATAATAATAATAATAATAACAAACATATAATATATAATAATAATAAATAATAATAATAATAAAAAACAACAAAATAATAATAATGATAACAATAATAATAATAGTAATTGAGATAATAATAATAATAATAATAACAATGATAATAATAAAAAAATAATAAAGACAAACAAACAAAAACAATAAAACCCCAGCCTCCCTCCTAAAATCAAAAATCTACTCCAAATGCAGCATCAACTTTTCCACTCCTTTTACTATCAGTCAATGAAGTCTTCTTCATTCATAACCTTTGCGACACGAGTTTTAGCAGAAGAGGAGACACCAGGAATAATCCTGTTTGAAACGTTAATCACATCTTTGGCTTTTAGATAGTACGGGTTACCAATGCTTTATACAAATATTGTCATACTAAACACATACTTCTAATGAAAAATTAAGCTTATCACTTCCATTCTAAGTTTACCTTTACACAGTGTACAAACATAAGAGAATGAAGGTAGAGAGAGAAAGAAAGAAAAAAATTATGTTAGGCCAATTAAAACAACAAATTATCAAACAACCTAAGTTGAGTCCAAAAAAATCCTTTCTATTTTTTGCATGTTGTAGCAAAAATTATTAAGCTGTTATCCCATACGTCTAATCATCCACAAAGACCATTAGAATGCACAGACACCAGAAGGGAGGAAGGGAAAAGAAAGAGACAAGAGGAATTAAAGACAGAGTGTTGGTAAGAGGAAAATGAGGGAGAGAGAAAAAGCCTAATAGACAGGAAGAGAGAAAGAGAGAGAGAGCATTATCCGCCACATTGTCTGGAAGCGACAGATCCAAATCTAACATATGTAGACCTATATACATTACCTCTTGATGCTTTGTCCTGCACTCAAGCCTGTGCCATGCAAGAGACTTTCCGTCCCTTTTGAACAGGCACTTATTGATCCTAATCAATAGTATGCACTACAACACAACAAAACCAAAGAGAAATGAAAAGAGACAGAGCTGACAAAAAGAAGAGAAAGAAGAGGAAGAAGATAAAAAAAAAAGGAATATTAAACCATACAAAATAGAACCTAAAAATCCAGGCTGGCTGTGCCAAAAGTCAGTGGCCAAATACCTTTTCCTCCTATTGCACAGTCTTATGTTACACACCGCACTACAATGCAGATGATACATAAATTTTGGGAAAGTCAAACTACTACAAAACAGCAAACCGTTGGCAATAAAATTATCAATATTGGATGAATCTGTAACAAGCTAGAATGTGTGCAAACCAGCAGAACACTGACTTATGTTTGTTGCGAAGGAAACACTTGCTATTAAACTGGAATCCCACAATCCAGAAGGTATTATTATTCTATATTCAAAGGCTTGTCTTCTAAAGAAGAGTTAAAGATATGGAGGTTGAAATATCATTACACTTGTACATGACAAAATGCACATCACAAACACTTTTTCCCCCTAAAATACCTAAAAGAGTAAGTTAAAGGTCACTGGTACATAATGATTTTTTTCTTATTCTTCTTTTACTGTTTCTATGCAGTTACATAAAAGATTTTTTTTTCTTTAGGATATACCATCATCATCAAATAAGTTCTACTTTATAACATCACAATGCAAGGAAAGAATCTCCAACAAATTATCATATTACATACACTGAAAGCCAGAACAATCTACACCAATCACATATTTAAGCACTGTGTCCACCAACCCTAGGAGCAATTTTTTTTTTCAAATTTCAAACTTTAACATAAAGTCTTCTGCTTTCAAAGGGGGTGAACAGGTTGAAACCATCACATTATCCCTTGCTGTATATATGAAAGAGAGAGAGAGAGAGAGAGAGAGAGAGAGAGAGAGAGAGAGAGAGAGAGAGAGAGAGGAGAGAGAGAGAGAGAGAGAGAGAGAGAGAGAGAGAGAGAGAGAGAGAGAGAGAGAGAGAGAGAGAGAGAGGAGAGAGAGAGAGAGAGAGAGAGAGAGAGAGAGAGAGAGAGAGAGAGAGAGAGAGAGAGAGAGACAGAGAGAGAGAGAGAGACAGACAGAGAGAGAGAGAGACAGACAGAGAGAGAGAGAGACGACGAGAGAGAGAGAGACAGAACAGAGAGGAGAGAGGAGAGAGAGAGCGACAGACAGAGAGAGATGAGAGAGAGCAGAGAGAGAGAAGAGAGAGAGAGAGAGAGAGAGAGAGAGAGAGAGAGAGAGAGAGGAGAGAGAGGAGAGAGAGAGAGAGAGAGACAGAACAGCAAGAGAGAGAGACAGAGACAGAGAAGAGAGAGACAGAGAGAGACAGACAGACACAGAGACAGAGACAGACAGACACAGAGACAGAGACAGACACACACAGGAGACAGAGACAGACACACACAGAGACAGAACAGGAACAGAGACGACACACAGAGACAGAGAGAAAAAGACAGACAGAGAGACACAACAGACAGAGAGAGAAAGAGAGAGAGAAGACAGAAGAGAGAGAGAGAGAGAGAGAGAGAGAGAGAGAGAGAGAGAGAGAGAGAGAGAGAGAGAGAGAGAGAGAGAGAGAGAGAGAGAGAGAGAGAGAGAGAGAGAGAGAGAGAGAGAGAGAGAGAGAGAGGAAACTTGTAACAAAGAATCTTTTTAGAAAATGCTTCTTTGTGGTATACGCAATATGTGGAAGACTATAAAAAAAAAAAAAAAAAAAAGATGTAGAGGAAAACTTTGACTATACTTTTGTTTAATATGCCAGAATTCTAAGAATTCCTGTCTTCCATATCTACCACAAGGGAACAAATGACTAGTGTGACATGATCACGAAGACTGAAGTGGGCCGATATCTCTGACTAAAAAAAAAAAAAAAAAAAAAAAAAAAAAAAATCAACATCCCAAAATATCAGTGAAAAGAAACTTGTATTGGGTTCTTTTTCCAAAGGATAAATGCTCTTCTTCACTTATTACAGAGAACTAGGCCCAGTGCCTAGATACGAAGAGAGGGTAATATGTAGCTGGTACTGGTATCACATGTAAGTGCTCAAAAAAGTGCATGGCTGCTTCTTTTCATTATCTTATTTTATTTCATTTTATGCTGCCATTCACATGCAGTTCCTGAGATTATGAGACAACCACATAATCTTATGAAGTAAGTTCTCGGGAATTGCAGAAGCCTTTTGAGACACAGCCCACTTAAATTTTTATACATCACTCTTACGATGGAAGAATGACTACACACATTATTTCTTTATCCCTTTCAAACATCTGGAAATGAACAGAGAAAGTTTTATCACAAAAAAGCACAACTGACTTATGTAAACTTGCATAGAATTTTGGTCAAATGTGTAAAAAAAAATATATATGATATGAATCTCTGATACAGAATTCATTGCTCACAGAAAGCTTAGGATCCATTTTCATCACTATCCTCTTCAATTGGCGGTCCGCTATACTCTGCCTGGTCACACCAGAAGTCTGTTGGGGATGGAACATTTACAAGCCACACGAGTCTGCCTTCAGGTACTTGTG
>NW_020869526.1:1028701-1033701 GCF_003789085.1 Penaeus vannamei | reverse complement strand
TAGTTGGAAACTCCGAAGAACATCAAGTATAAACATAATTTTATCAATGGAATCAGACAGCCATCTCATACACTGGCGGCAGCGGTGGGATACAACCTCACGCTCACATAAGATACATGTTTTACTCGCTACTTGACAAGAACTCATAATTATCCAAAAAGTATTTAAATTTCTTACGATATGCTACCATTATTAATTTTTTCCATCTATCATCAGCCAAAAGTTAAGTTGCTGAAGTTTATTATTTTAGGCATACCTGTCTCATTCCCTCTATTTTTCCTTCTCCCTTCCCATGTGAAACATTAACTTTTCTCTGTATTTACTAGTATTTTTATTGGGACATATTTTTCACTTGGTAACGACCGATAATATTTTTAATATTACCTGTACTGAAATATGCAGTTTGCAAGCTAGATAAACAGACTGTAGGTTAAAAGTCCAAAAAATGAACACAAGAGTTAATGGCAGTTTGTTGCTAGGTGAAAATTATTTAACACTCAGAATTTCTGAAATAAGTACGTGGTGCGTTTTTTCCCTCAGAGAAGAGAGACTACGGTATTTTGTTTGCTTTTTAAGGGGGGGGGGGGGGGGGCAAGCTTTTATCGAAATGAAACGATTACGCATATGGCAGGAAATAAAACTTTTAAACGCGGTCTTGGCAAGGCCTTATATCAGTGAAAAAGCAACACAGGATGTTATGAATGTAGCTGCAAGGTTATGAGTTTACTTTAATCCCGTAATGTCTACTCCCGCAGTTTTTCAGGAACAGGATTGCTTTTTCTAAAATGCTCAGATGTCCAAGAAATTGTGTCCATTTCTGGAAGTTGAGTTGGTTTAAACAATACTCAGTCTATCATATTATGGCGAAAACGAAAAATCGATTTTTTTTGACTGAAGGTTACATCAACCTTAAGCAGTCATGTTTTAAGGGAAAATAGTGTATTTCATGTGGAACTTGTAATGTAACAACTGATAATAGCTTATTTCTTTTTAAATATTTACGTTTATTTAATGTTTTTTTTTAAGCGTCTTTGAAAACTTTGGAAATCCCGAACAAATCTGTTTGGAAATCCGGAAATCCTGGTAATTTTGGGTGTGGATATCGGAAATCACTTATGCTATTTTAAATAATGAAATGCCCCTTGAACTGCATAACAAATTTACCTTAAGGAACGGAAGAGCTCGTACTCACCAGAACAAACTTTTATCTTTAACTTGAACAATAACAACACGCGGCGCCGGACCTTCTAAAGGAAAGGAATTGCACCTACGCCCGCCAACACGACGCGTTACACTCGGTTAACCGAATTTCCATGATTATTTTCGAACTTTTGCAATGTTTTCACCTAGTTTGATAAACTTTCCCCTTTGAACCGAAATATCCCAAATTTTCGTGTTCAAAATGTGGATTGGTTGCTAATCAAAACAACATCATCGAATCAAAACGGATTTTTCTCGACCTGTAGAATACTTTGGACCGACTGAAAAAAAAAAAAAAAAAAAAAAAATGGGGGACGTCACACCCCACCTATTGTTCTCCCCTGACGATGGCTCATTGCAGAACTCCCGGTAAGACAAAATTCCGAGTTTGCAAGCAGAAATAGAGAGCGCCAATTAAATCACTTACTTTCATTATCTATCATAGGATTACCAGTCAAGAATTTTGTCTTTAAATATAGTGTTGATATGTGTCAGAATATAGCAAAATACTCATCACTCCACAAGTTTTATATCTTGCTATTCATGATATTCTTAATCATAATATATTGCAGACCAGTGGCTATGTATTGATTGCTTATTCATAATCTTTTGGCTATATATTTGGCTACTCACTTATAACCCCATTTCATTATGATGTAATATTATATGGATTTACTCTCCTTTGTTAATTCATAATCCCATTCTTATTATCATTTTGACTGACTCTTTTCTGAATTAATGATATTTTTTTTTCGCATGTAATATTCACGACTACTTCGACAGATGTTGCAGCCAAATCATACACCCACGCTAACCTTACTCATGCATGGGTTGACTGCGGTACTGCAATTGCATCGGTGTATTGCAACGGGAAATAAAGTATATATAGATTATATATAGATTCCCATACTACCGATTAATTCTCGCCCGAGCTAGTTGGTAACTTTAAAGAATATTAAATATAAACCGTATATAAATATCTTGCAAGTAGAATCAGAATTGGTTCTGCCAAACTTCGAGTGGCTTACCTCTGTGCCACTCGGTTAGGCCTAGTAACTGTTAACATATCTATACTCTAATGTCTTCCTATAGCTTGTGACTGATATATATCTAGTGTATTCCCTTATTGATTTTATATCAATGTACGTTGTCTATTATCGTGAATCGTACAATATAAGATTTATTTACTAGTTGCCTGGACTTACCCTATATGGACAGATATTGTGTGTCCTCTCTTTTTACACATATATGTGTGTGTGTACATACATATAATACATATATAATATATATAATATATATATATATATATATATATATATATATATATATATATTATACATATATGTATATATACATATAAGTGACTTATGTTAGTCACACAGGGGAACTGCGATGTCATAGTAAAATGCCATTATTCATTTTATAGCATCGGGAAAAAGTGTAATTTTCATATCCCGTTTCTTCATCATTCGTTAACCTGTCTATCTTTAGCTTAATTCATCATTTCTTTGGAATATTGTTGGATAATTGATGATTTTTTTTTTTTTGACATATTGAAGCACTACTTGTGTTTTGATAATGATGTAGTTATCAATGTAAATCACATATATCAACCCAAAATAGAAAGTAATCTTCTTTGTGGCAGATGATTGTGTAATCACAGACCTATTTATTTTTCAACGGGTGATACTTTATTTAACTATCCCTTAACATTTTTCTTTGATAAAGACATCACAGAAAACGAGAATGAATTTTCAGTAGAGCATGGGTGACTGATGCAGACTTTGGACAACAACACAAACGATATTTATTAATTCAAGCAAAAAAGTAATTTTACTATATTCGCCGTTAAACTCGTTTTATTACACACTGTCGGCTTCATATTCCTTTCGGATTTGAAAAGACATTTCAAAGCAAGGTGCTTGCTGTTATGTCATCAAGATTTATTTGTATAAAAATATTTAGGAAAAAGAGGTTCGACATAACCATGCTTGCTAATGATATTAAGGACGAGAATGAGTAGTTGCAAAAATAATCAAATATTTCAATATGGCTTTACAAATTAGAGTATATGGCTTGGCTGTCGAAATCCTTAATTGATTCAGATTTAGCATATGTCTTATAAACAAGAAAGCAGATTAAGAAAAAAAATGCACGTTGATCACAAACTATAAATCATTTTATGATCATCTACTAAACATTTATTGCCCATTCTCCATAAGAGTCAATGTATGGGCATAGTTTGGTATTGATAATTGGGTACTTTCTCTTTTCTTGGACGTCTCTCTGTCCCTCAAATGCTCTCTTTGCCCCCCCCCCCCCCCCCCCTCTCTCTCTCTCTCTCTCTCTTTCTCTTGGTCTTCCCAAGAAACATCCATCTATATAGCTTACGATAAACTAGTAACTTCACACTGAACTACGCAGAGACACACTCAAACACTGAAGAGGTGCCGGAAAAGAAGAGAAAAAGAAAGTTTCTAGTAATGATTACAGAAAAAAATGGTGCATTTCGCAATTCATTATTCGAAAATGTGACAGAGGATATTCAAGACGGTTTGATAAGTAAACATCTGCCATCGATGCGGGATAGGTTAGAATTTAATGCACGAGTCCTGTATTTTGTGCTTTCTAGCTTATTGAAGATGCTGATCTTATTGACAATAACGATGATAATGATACAAATGAAGATGACGAAAATAAACTTGTTTGCCAATGCGGTAAAATACTGGATTTTGAGGGAACTATGGTGGTATTTTGTTCGATCTCTGTCACACTTTCCTTTGCTCAAAAAAAAGTTTAAATGGAAAGCTGACACAACTTTAACATTACAAATTCCTATTACAAGTAAATTAAATCAATCTGTTATACTGAAACAATATCATAAAATCGATATCGTTTTATTGGCTTGCATTCAAATTTCCCGCCAACATTCCAGAAAAGCGACGAACTAGTAACGAGAGCAGATATGAAGGAGGAAAGACAAAGTATGAATATGTAAGACTGTAGATCACGTGTGTTAAACAATGTCTTTTCCCCAAGAGACAACATCGGTATTCGTTACTTAAAACGGTCTTTGTAGTTATTATTACTGCTAATGAATCAATTAACAATAACAAAATCTCCGGTAATGAACAGCATCAGTGACCGATTATTCAAAAATTAAGGGATGGAATATGATGTCGAGTAGCCTCTACATTGCAACTTCTTCAGGTTTATTACATGTAGCTCTCTAGCTGATTTATATTAATGTTTTAATCAACCATATTACTCTTATTAATTTTCCATTATTCGTGGGGTTATTGTTATTGTTATTAGTATGATCCTTCATATTCATCGTCGCTTGACTATCATATTCTGTTGTTGGTTCTGCTTCCATTTGTACCATTTCTTTTAATATAGTCTCTTATCTCTCTCTCTCATCTCTCTCTCTCTCTCTCTCTCTCTCTCTCTCTCTCTCTCTCTCTCTCTCTCTCTCTCTCTCTCTCTCTCTCTCTCTCACACACACACACACACACACACACAAACACACACACAAGCACACAGGCACACTCGAAAGAGATAAAAGTAAGTAAATTCAAATAGCGTTTGCATCAGAAAAAAAGAAAAAAGTCCTGTTCTGGTTGATGAAGATGATAACATTTTCAAGATAACTTTAAAAGTAAAAGACTAATTTGTCCTCTCTGTAACCTGAAATTCACAGTTCCCGACAGACAGGAATTAAATTGGGGGAAAGCTGAATTTTCGAGAATGAAGTATTGGGAGGGAGAAGAAAGGGTAATGGTAAATAGACTATCAAAAAT
>NW_020869526.1:1016201-1018701 GCF_003789085.1 Penaeus vannamei | reverse complement strand
AAACTGTAAATAGTCAAGATAATACTTATCAGTATTCAGATAAGAATAGCGACTTCCAGTAATCTCTCCAAAGGTCCCCTGATCGTGTATTGTAAGTTATGTAATGGAGGACCAATCGACCAATAATAGTCGAGGCTCGTAATAGTAGCCGCGGGAGGTCAATGCGGGAGGCCGAAAGTCAGTGAGCAGGATAGAAAAAAAAATCTATGCTAATCTATACCTGCTAAAGCCCCCGGACACATGTATATATTGATTTAGTGAAAAGAGACCTAATAGAAAATATAATAATGAAATAAAAAGACAAATTTAAAAAGAACAACCAATCTCTATCCATCAAAAGGGGTGAAGTCCCTTAATTTTAATCCTGTCTTCCTCAGCTTCTCCCTGCCTCCTTGCTCTGTCGTCTTAGAGTTCTCCAAGACTCGCTTTACAGTCTATCTTCCTTAGTTTATCTTATCACTGCTCTTCGCTCTGCTCACTTCGTACCCCCCCCCCCTAGTTGTCTTGTAATCAGCACTGACGAATAGCAAACTTGTTACGGACACTGAGTCGATTGTCTGCGGTTACAGGAGCGCACTGTTGCCAACACGTGAGTCAGAGGAGCATGCAGGATGGAGATGCGTCTACGGAAAAAAGCCTATTTTTGTTTCATGTGCTATTCCAAAGGGTCAAATTTTCTGCATGTTAAATCACCCCCCATTACTGATTCAATGTTATTTTTATATTTAGTACACCTTTTAATTTTAGTTTTGTTTGCCCGTTTTAGTTTTACTGTTTCCATTTCACTGTTGTATTACCTTGTTGTATCACCTATCCATTTCACATGCACTTATTTATTTGTACCTATGCTCTCCTTTCGTCTCCTTCCACAGTCGGAACGTCAGACCTAGTTGCCAAAGTAACCAAATCACCAACTGATTAAAAACTTACTTGACTCGTTTCTACTGTGACGTCATTGCAAGCCATACCCCATTTCACCAAAAGGCCACATCATCATCACCATGGTCTTCATTGCCTCTTTCCTATTGCCATCATCATTGTTTCCCATACATGTTCAATTCCTATGTTCTTGTTACACCTTTGGTATTTTAAATCAATATGTTAAAGGAAATAATAAAAATACTAAGAAATAAAAGAGTCAAAATAGATTGAACAAATTAAAGCAGTCATATTTCATTTGCTTCCCCTACATAATAATAATGATAAATCAATCGAAAATGTATAAAATTAAAATGACAAAAATCGTTCATCTCTTTCGGTATTTGTGTTATACATGTTTAAAACTACTTAACAGCAATTCCTCTTAAATTGTCCATCATTCGTAAAAGATTCCTCCTCCAACCTTCCTTGTAACATGGTCAACCTGCTTTCAATCTCTCACTTCCTTCAGTTCTTAAACTTTACTTTCTCCCCCCCCCCGCGCTTCTGTAAAGCACCACATCATCATCTACGAGGAGCTAGGGGCTCTTGGGTTCTCGCATCTGCCTTCTACAATAAGTCAAATCTGAAAAAAAGTTGGCCAGAAGTAAGTGGCTGAAAAACGCGTAACAAAAACCTTTCTTGTGTTAAACGAGTGATTAAGGATCTACCGAGTCATTCACTGCCTGCTTCCATTTTTCAAGCCTTAACAGAATGCTCATTAAAGCACTTTGATTATTATTAGTAATGCAAATTCATTCTGCGTGTCTTCAGTCATATTACTTTCTGATGCTCATTGCAGATTTCGTATTACATTTTAAAAAGTCAAACTTACTGTTAATCAGTCTTTTCATTGTCAGATATTAAGCGTCTTTCATAAACAGCTACCGTTAATCATTAATCATATCAAAGCATAAGATTGGAAAGTACGTGAACTCAAAACAGAAATAAACAATCCTACCCATGCAATACTGCCACGAGTAGAAAGCCTCGCCGTCCCTCGCGAAAGAACTCAAAGACGAAGCCCAAACGGACGCCAAACTCAGCAGTCTTTGGCGGCGGAGAGGCCGAGGCAGCTGTAGCAAATACCTTATAAATTATGTCTCGCAAGAATGTTGAAAAGTAGCCACTGCCACCACCCATTTAATTAACGTATGGGAACGTAGTGTATATGTGAGAAGAATGATAGTGTGGAAGACGGGTGTGGGGAAAGGAGCGAAAGAGTGTAAATGTAGTGTGTGTGTGTGGTGTATATGTATGGTGCGAGATCACAAGGCTGGTACGCGTGATATGAGCCGAGGAGAGGCGTGTGCGGGGAGAGTCCTCCAACGCAATCAAGCAGATCACCACATTGATATAATAATAAAAAAAAGAAATAAGATATCACTAGAGGGAAATAGGCTGTTACTACCCTTCCTAGTATGCTTTTCCAATGATCAAGTTCGGGCGTTGATAAAACGAAACAAACATACTTAAATAGTTATTTATTCCGTGATAACTGATAAAACAATAAAACAGTAAAAGAGAACACACAAACATAAAACGAAACGAAGGTATTAAAACCAATCATAAAATGAGGTAA
>NW_020869526.1:986201-993701 GCF_003789085.1 Penaeus vannamei | reverse complement strand
CAGGCAGAACTAGTGGAGGAAGAGGAGGAAATACTGAGGAGAAGGGAACAGGAATGGAAGCAGCCAGGCCCTCCTCAACGGGCACACAAGCCACCAGCGAAATCCTTGAGGCAGGCAGAACTAGTGGAGGAAGAGGGAAATACTGAGGAGAAGGGAACAGGAATGGAAGCAGCCAGGCCCTCCTCAACGGGCACACAAGCCACCAGCGAAATCCTTGAGGCAGGCAGAACTAGTGGAGGAAGAGGAGGAAATACTGAGGAGAAGGGAACAGGAATGGAAACAGCCAGGTCCTCCTCAAAGGGCTCACAAGCCACCAGCGAAATCCTTGAGGCAGGCAGAACTAGTGGAGGAAGAGGAGGAAATACTGAGGAGAAGGGAACAGGAATGGAAGCAGCCAGGCCCTCCTCAACGGGCACACAAGCCACCAGCGAAATCCTTGAGGCAGGCAGAACTAGTGGAGGAAGAGGAGGAAATACTGAGGAGAAGGGAACAGGAATGGAAGCAGCCAGGCCCTCCTCAAAGGGCTCACAAGCCACCAGCGAAATCCTTGAGGCAGGCAGAACTAGTGGAGGAAGAGGAGGAAATATTGAGGAGAAGGGAACAGGAATGGAAGCAGCCAGGTCATTTTCAACGGCCAGAAGGATGAGGAAGATATTTTGAGGAGAAAAGGAGATATTAGAGATGGAAACAGAAAAAAAAAGTATTAAAGAGAACGAATATCCTATCCTCCTACCGCAGCAGATTATTACAATTGAGCTGTGAAGCAATTTATTCTCATTTATGCATTTTTGTCACAATAAAATGTGTTCTGACGTAGGATTGCATGTTTGTTTAGTATGAAACATTTTGTAACAAGAGAAAGGATGCAGTAGTCGTTAGGTTAAATGCAAGAAGAGACAGAAGGTTCTTTGAAAAGAGCCATTACAATATGAAAAGAACTGGATCATACAGAAGAGAAATTCAACAGAGAGAACATAACTACAGAACAAGGCAAGGCAATGGTGAATATCGAGCATAAACACACGGCAAGGCAACAGTGAATATTGGAAAAACTAGCTATGGTCTAACAATTTCTACTACTGAGGTAATCTTAATATTCGAAAAAGGGCAATAAGAAGTTAAAATTTCATGTTTGTTGTATAAACAATAATGTTAAATAACACCTTTTTTCAATAAACACAACCATGCACATTGTGGAGAAATTAAATAGTGGTATATATGTATATATATATGTACACACACATTATATATATATATATATATATATATATATATATATATATATATATATATAAGGGGTGGACAAGTCGGTCTCCCACCAGCTTTGAGCTGCGGGTGACGGCTCATGATTACGTAAAATACCAGCCGGATGACTAAAAATAATCGATGTGCGGGTCACCAGATGGATTTGCTCAAATGTTTTGGTTGCCCATTGTGTATTGAACAAATACCTATGGAAAATAATTTCAAGTTCAAATTCTTTGCATGTAAGAACCCAACAGAGGTCTCCCAGGCCTAATGTGAGTGGTTAAAGAAAGAACGGCTGGAGTCGCACTGGGAGACCACTTTAGAACTGTAATTGTCCACCACTGTGTGTGTGTATATACATGTGTGTGTACACACGCACATATGTGTATATCTTACACACATGCACATACATACACACACACACACACACACACACACACACACACACATATATATATATTGTAAGGCTCATGGTATCCTTATGCCACAAACACTCTCACCTTTGTTAATACCACCCTAGGGATTCCTGTGCATTAGCCCACTCCAGGCTAGCTGTTACCCTTCACACCAATTTGTCCACAGTACTTTACCACTTACCATGTCTCCCAATTTCACAACTGTTGTCACAGAGATAATACTATTTACTTTACACACACACACATCCTACACAATTAGACTAATTCACACATACTAAACCTTTCACCCGAAAAATAGCGGGAGCTGGAAACCTTCCGAATCGTTACGTCACTCTGTTTACACGAGCACACCCTCTTCTCTCTCTTTTCCCCTTCCTAGTGTAATGCAACCCCCCACAACCATCTTGAGCAGACCTATATGAAAGAGGGTCACCTGCGAGCAACAGACCGCGTAAGATATACTGATCGGACTAGACCTCTGTGTCTCAGTTGTACTATATTCTCTCCACAATTAACCTCTGCTGCTGATCACCGAGTCTTCTACCCTTCCACCGCTGACGCAAGAATGCTGCTTCATGCCAGACGCAACTCTGCACACAACCGCTCATCGGCCTCGTTACACACACACACACACACACACACACACACACACACACACACACACATATATATATATATATATATATAATATATATATATATATATACACACACATAAATATATATATTCCGTAATGGGTTTGCCAGTAAGGAGGCGAATCGTTTTATGAAGAGGTAGATGAATACGGCCGTGAATAATCTCGTCGTTATTAATTAAGCAAACATTTCGAAGGAATTACATACCTCCGTCATCAATGCTGTAGAGGTAACCAAACAATAAGGTCAATGGACAATGTAATGAAACATTTTGTTTCTACGAAATTCAGGTAAGTGTAAAAATATGTGGTTAGCGATTTGCCATAAGTTGTTTTATATATGTTGTTGCAGGATACTTATCATGTGTCTCATAAAGCACCTACTGATCTTGTTACAGGTGGGAGCACTATTTTCTAAGTATACCAATGAACAATAAACATAGGTATATCATAACATCGCGCCTTATAAAATCATTTAGCCCTAATGACAAATGCCCCAGATCCGGTTAACTGATTATTTCCAACTCAATGTTTTCCTTCGCCCACTACTACCAAAACGGCCAATTCTTCCCCTTCAGAAGTAGCACAAATTTACGTTTTCACACCTACAACAATTAAAAAAAAAAAAATGTTCTCTCTTTTTTCAGAAATGCACCATTACTTATGATAAACCACAAAAAGGCAACAGACAAACACAAACAATATTTTCTGCAGTGGTGCATAGTACTTGATCGGATCGGCATCACACTCTAAGTATAATATATTACGTTACAACAGAGTAATGCACGATATAGAGACGTAAATAATTTTAGGAGCAAACTTGCAGACAAAGTGACTAAAATTATTCGAGAAAGCTATGATAGGTCAGGAAAAACGCCGCTTGCTGTAATAATAAACTCATTTCTAAATTTCAATCTGCCAACAACAGTTAGCATATTCCATATAGCCCAACGGTTTGCTTCAAAATACTTTAAAATGCCGTTCAATTGTTAATCATTCCTGCGGGCGGAGGTATCACTCCCTACAGACCCCCCCCCCCTCAGCTGATATGGCCTGGCGTCGTTCGTTTTCGTTTTTTTGCTTTTTTTTCTACATATTCACTCCCTCCCTCCGCTGGAATATTCCGGAAATAACTGGTGGATCCCGGGTGCCTTTTCCTTGAATCAAACTTACAGCAAAAATCTGACGAGACAAACTTAGTCTAGATTTCAAAATGATTTTTTCTCTCAGCCTGAGAATATGTGGTATTGTAAAAGGAACAGTGGCTGCATTCGGGGGGGGGGTTAATAAATAAATTTCGCAGGGTTAGAGAAAGGGTCGCATGTGGAAAAAGGTTCAGAACCGTTATTCTGAAGTTTCCAACACACACACACACACACACACACACACACACAACACACACATATATATATATATATATATATATATATATGTCAAAAAATAGAAATAAATAAAAAGCAAATGAAATAAATAAATAATAATACAATTGATTATAATTTCGAGTAGTTTCGCATGCCATTAGAAAATCAACCAAAGAATTTTTAGAACCACATTAAATGCAATGCAAAGTCAGGCGATTTGCAGTCTATTGAATTTCATATATTCTACAGCTACCAAAAAAATGGTCTCAGAAATGTCTATTTGCGGCAGCAAATCAGGAAATAAAGATATGACAGTTTCATGATACTCCTATTAACAAAGGCAATTTAATCCTATCATACCTTTCTCATCCCGATTTAGTTCCGTTTGAAGTTGTCTTCATTAACGGTCTTACTACTTACATTTCGATGTTGCGTATCTCCATTTCAATTTGTTACCTTGCTTTTTCTATCATTCACGTTAAGAAGATGGCGATGATGATACTCTCTCCACGTATCGTGATTCTAATTCTCACCCTCTTAAACAAAAACAAAGGCAGATTAACCCAGGACGCAATGCATACTTTGCTGTTGGCGCTTCAGATCGACCTGGCAAAAAGAGACACGATGGTCCGTAACCCATGATTCGAGAAACATTTAGTGCTATTGCACAGGACATTTTGAGCTACTGTATAGAGTTTTATTACTGAAAATGATAAACATGCTTTATACACAATCTTGGAAAATCATAATCCATAAAAGATTCTATTTTGTAAACAAATACTTGTCTAGTTTCCTAGTAATCACTGCAGATAACACATGAATAAACTGAGACTACAGTCAATGCAAACACAACCTAAAATATAAACTAACAAATCCTTCCTAGAACATTCTCCAGAACGGAAACACGTATCCTTCTTACTTCAAATAACAACAATAACAATAACAACAATAATGGCAATAACAATAAGAGTAATTTTGAGAATAAATTAAATGCTAAAATTATGATAATGACAATAACATTAATAATGAGAAATAATAACAGTAATAATAATAACAAGGATTATATTAATGACAATAAAAATAAACATTTAACATTCAAGAATTTCAAGTTGCAGAAAGGACATATTAGCAAACATCATCATCGTCAATGTCTTTCTCCGCAAGGATCGTCGACAAACATCATAGCGCTGAAAGACAACTCGCAACACGTTTGTCCATTTTAACACAATAAAACAAGAGAGCACTTGCACTAAACAGTCCTTACTCGCCAATTTCCATTTTGACGTCGCAAAGAGTTTATAGAAATACAGTTGACATTAACCAGGAATAACACGACAGGTTGAATAATTGATGCTACCCGAACTTAAGGCCCTATCACACTAGCACTTTTTCCGTCAATTTCTTTCTCCGCAAGGATCGTCGACAAACATAACGCCTCCCAGACCAAGACGGTTACGACAGTTTCCGTCTTACTAATTTCCGTGTTGATCTTTTGCTATTAATAAATTAGATAGGGTGAGTGAATGTAAACATAAGCTAATATTTTAGAACATTCGTATATACAATATACATCATCACATTTCTTTAAAATAAACGTAGAACTATGATGAATGTTCGTGTGATTCCCGGGACCTCACTCCGATAGCGCCATGTTTGTTTACATGATTTTCATTCGGAGTTCTTTCGGAAATGCAAAAAAATGACGGAAAAAGTGCTAGTGTGATAGGGCCTTTAGGTATTTTGTAATCCTATCGCCATTCACACAGTCACATCTCCAGCACCTGAACTGATGATTGGCTTTGCGCAAACACTACTTATCCCCCTTTCAAGAGACCTCTAAACAGACCCCACCAACCATTGCACATCTCTCTTGAACGCAAAATACATAAACACATCATGAACCGAACAATTTCATGAGACGCAATTAACCATAACCTTCCATGACACTACCAGACAATTAGACTGACAACTGACAATACTGCTTGACTCTGCACAAAGCCATTGTCCAAATCCCCACACAAGATTGCCGAACAAATTGCTTTTTTCACGTTTCGGAAGCTCAAGGTCTACATAGGCCTCGTCACCTCTGAGTTCTGCGCAGCTTTGAGTGATAAGGCCCATGACGTCACACAGGGCCGACTGAGACTGAGGAGGGGGGGGGAGATGGTAGCAAATCGAGCAAAAACTAAACTAATTTTAGATGCTTGGCCATTCCGGCGATTGGCACATTGGACTGATTTTACAGGCGATGATTAACAGCGACTATTTGTAGTATATATCACAGTTTTACCTATTTCATATATCCTCATGCTGCCACTTAGGTATGCTATAATAAAGAAGATATGGGATATGAATAATCATATAATTCTATTATATCAAGGAATATGTAAAATCCAAATGCTTAAACGAATTATTACAAGAAAAAATCATAGAAGTAAGGTATCACAATACGCATCGCATAAAATTATATAAAAAACAAGTAGAGCTGTCTTACATACATACATACATAAATATGTGTGTGTGTGCGTGTGTATAGATATATACATATAGATATGTGTATACATATGCATATATGAATGGAAAAACACTCTACCGAGTTGATACTATGGTAGTAAAACTCTTTCAGGCCCCTTAAAAGAAAGAAATAGTAGATTAAATTTTTATCTAAATAACCGTTGTTCCAAGCTATTGTCGTTTATCTTATCAAAGAAAAAATAACTGTAACCTAGTATCCATCCGTTTGTGATAGTGTATGATTCAATATTATTATTTATATCCGTTTTCTTTCTTATCTACTGTCTAGAAAACGGAGGAAATGCTACTACGGGGTTCTAATATATTAAGCAAGTGCAAGTTACTTTTTGTCGCCTGATCATACACGCCAGTCAAATACATCTAAACATTACACAACCATAAATTAGCATCCATAAATAATCTACTGGGAGATGTCTTAAACAGTAACAACACGCGGCTTCGGACTTTTAAATTTTAAAGGGAAAGGATTGCGCTTACGGCCGCTAACATGCCGAATCATACGCGGACTTTTTAAATTAATTCTTAGGACAGAAATATTCCAAATTTTCGTGTTTAAGATGTGGATTTGTTGATAATCAAAAACATACCGGCGAATTGACATGGCCTGACTGACAAAAAAGAAAAGATTATGGGGTGTCACCTCCTACGCACCGCTGATATTCGCCTCTGCACACACAATCACACACACACACACACACACACACACACACACACACACACACACACACACACACACACACACACACACACACACACACACACACACACACACACACACACACACACACACACACACACACATACACACACACATGCACACACATACACACGCACACACACACACGCACACACACACACACACACACACACACACACACACACACACACACACACACACACACACACACACACACACACACACACACACACACACACACACACACACACACACACACACACACACACCACACGCACGCACGCATGCACGCACGCACGCACATGCACGCACGCACACACATACACATTATACTTACATACAAGCACAAACTTTTATACGTGTGCATTCAATATCTATACAATTGAATTCCTTAAAAACCGCCGCGAACTCTATGCTCATTTCCCTCCGTGTCGCACCCTCCATGCACGAACAGCTGACGCGTCGTCTGCTATGTTCCGCGTCCACAGATCTCCAGATGAAATGACATTTGTTTAATCTTCTCTGGACTGTGTCACGCCGGAAATCTATGACATTTGGTGAAATAAAGAGACGGAAGTTATTTTTGTGTGGGTTCGTTCGATGTGACTT
>NW_020869526.1:977132-978601 GCF_003789085.1 Penaeus vannamei | reverse complement strand
TCCCTGCCCCTCCCCTCTCCCACCTCCCTGCCCCCCCCCATCGCGCTCCCCTCCCCCCCATTCCCCTCCCACCCTCCCACATACCACCCTCCCCCCTGCCCTATGTGTAACTAATGATTTCAATATAAAATAGTTCACCAGATAAGTTATTATTGCCTTACATACTAATCGGCTACCTGTTATATCGTCCCTACCGTTATTCTGGCTCCTCCCTTCCCTCTCCCCCTCCCTCCCTCTCTCAACTCCCTCTCCCCCCTCCCTGCCTTCCCTCCTTCCTACTCCCTCCCTCCCTCCCTCCCTCCCCCTCCCCACTCCCTCCTCCCTCCCTCCCTCCCTCCCATCCTCCCCTCCCTCTCCCTCCCTCCCACTCCCTCCCTCCCTCCCTCCCACTCCTCCCCTCCCCCTCCCTCCTCCCTCTCCTCCCTCCTTCTCCTCTCCCTCCCTCCCTCCCCTCCTCCCTCCCTCCCTCCCTCCCCCTCCCCTCCTCCCTCTCCTTCCCTCTTCCCCTCATCCAGCCCACACCAGTTCGCAAAGATTTCCAAGTACAATGACTTCGTATGTGCTGTATCCTGCCAGTTCCAACCCCATAATATATAGTGTGTGTCTTAGGCGGGGAATCCAAAGGGGAATACAGGAAATGCTTTCATAATCACAATGAACTGACATAACTGGCATAACTATAATTACAAGTGAACAAAAAAAAGCTTGTTGGGGAGTGTGGGGGTTAGTGCTAAAAAAAAAGAAAGAAAGAAAGAAGAAGAAAAAAGGAAAAGAAAAAGGAAGAAAGAAAAGAAAAAAAAAGAAAGGAAAAGAAAAAGAAGAAAAGGAAAAGAAAAAAAAGAAAGAAAAAGAAAAAAGAAAAAGAGAAAAGAAAAAAGAAAGAAAGAAAAAAAGAAAAAGAAAAAAAAAAGAAAATGAAAAAAAAAAGAAAAAAAAGTAAAAAAAAAAGAAAAAAAGAAAAAAAGATAAAAAGATACACGTGTTGGAAAATAACTAAAACTAAAAGAAGAAAAATCCGGTACAAGGGCTTGGACATCCACTGACAAGACTTACGAGAGAATCGAGTCAGACTACGAGCCACAAACGTGCAATTTTTACATGAATATTGACTGCCATTACGAAATTTATCGCTGGTTTTTCTTCTATCTTTATTTTATCATTTATCTCCTTCAGGTTTTGTTTATTTGTTTATTTTTATTATTTTATATTAATTGTTTATTTTATCCATTCATTTGTCTAGGTGAAAAATATTAAGACAAGATGGTATGTGTGTGGTATGGGATTTAAAGTAATTTTTGTGTAGTATTTTTTTTCCACTCTCGAGGGAAAATATATTGTTAATCGCGATAATGGTTACGATTAAAAAATGATTATAGTCCCATAGCAATTATTGGGATATCGCTAATTACCAGAGAGAGAGAGAGAGAGAGAGAGAGAGAGAGAGAGAGAGAGAGAAGAGAGAGAGAGAG